>JAZKJV010003632.1:0-370735 GCA_037367405.1 Ottelia alismoides | reverse complement strand
TTCCAAGTCACTATACGTGGAACAATACAATAGCCATGTCCTTATCTCCAAGTATCTGCGGAGAAAGCGTGTTATTCTTGAAAGGGTTCAAGAATAATTCCATAGTTGAATTATATCTAAGCATTGAGAAATGGATAATTAAATGTGATTTAATTATCTTGAATAATGTGAATTTGATTCACATTAATGGATGTATGTGAATGATGATCCAATATAATTAAATGTGATTTAATTATTATGGATAGGAATAATGTGGATAAGCAATATCTAATTATTTATAATATGTTATAAATATGATTTATAATCTATTAAAGAGAGCTCATTGTGATTTATATTTGTTAATTAATTATTGGTGTGAATTGGATTCGCATTGTATAATTAATTGAGAATATAAATTACCTATTGTTTGGGATGTGAATTTGATTCACAAACTTCTGATGGTAAGATTGCAATATTCTCAAATTAATTGTGAATTATTTTTATATAATATTTTTACAACAATTACTGTTGTAATTGGAGATATGAGTAAAAATGAAATCTTGGATTTCATTGGAGAATCTCACATTCCAATTAGGAATGTGGACTGCTAGCCATTCCAACAAGGAATTGGTGGCCGTCCATGGCTCCTTATGGAATGTATAGATTCTGATCTCCATTATCTCTAATTTTAATGATTTAATTTAGGATTGAATAAATATTTGATTTATCAAATATATTTAATCTAAATTAAATTAGTTGTTGTGTTTTTTACCAACAACAATCTTGACCATTGAAAAAACACAAATCAATCTCATCCATTGATTTTTGTGTGTCCCATGGATTCAGATCCATGGACTCCCAAACCCTATATAAAGAGAGGCACTCCATGCTCTCTAGGGTTACAATAAGAACATGCATCATAAGCTCTCTCTCTTCTCTCATTTCACACGTCCTCTCTTCCTCTCTAATATTGGTGGCCGTCCACCCTAAGAGAAGAAGAAGACATCTTCCTCGTCGACTCGTCATTGTGACACTGCCTCGACAACTCTCGGTTCTCCCTCTTCTTTGGTGTGCTTCACTCACGAAGAAGGCGCTCGATCTCGTGCGACGAGATCAGGAGTTCACCGTGCTTGGATCAACTTCTTGGATTGCGAGGATCATTCGACTCATCCTCGTGCTCCCAAGCATCTTCTCCGACGATTGGACTTGAGATAGGAGGTCTATTTTTGTAGAGACTCGATCAACCAAGCTACAAGAGGTATTCCTTTATACTTGATGTGGTTCTAGATGAAACGATCCGAGAATCGTTCTTGGATCATGTGGTTTTCATCGCATGAAATTTTTTAAATTCCGCTGCATAGAACAACTAGTCCGACTAGTTGTTCTTTGTTGTATTCGATATGATGCTCACGCTTCCATGATGCGCTTGAGGATTATCCCATATCCTTCAAGTGGTATCAAAGCCTTAGGTCGAAGGTTTTGGATACGATCCGTAAACCTAGGACAACTTGGGTGCATTAAGGTTGCAAAAGTTTTTGTCGTATTTGATTTTCGCACATATGTTTAGTGAATAAATTCGGACCTGTTTAAAATTTTTAAACACGAATTAATCACTTGAATTTTGTTCCTCATTAAAATAAGGAAACCATAGGATTTGAGTTTACGTAATTTGGATTCCGTTTGCTCGAACTGTTGAAGGAACTGTGAATTTTAACATGATTAATGAGTTAATTACTGTTTTGATCCGCCTAGAGATGCATAAAATATCACTTTAGTTCTGTCATAAATCAAATTAGCAATATTTGGAAACTGATTTTACATAATTTGGATTTGTTTTGATTGAGATATGGTAATTTTAGTAAGTAGGCGTCACTGCTGAAATTACATTCCTAATCAAGAACCAAGTGATTGTTAATTAGTGAAATTAATTGTTAATTTCATGAAATAATTAATGGAAAATATTTGAGAAATATTTAATGATGATTATTTCTTTATTTGACTTGTCCTCAACCAATAAGTTGATTAGATTTGATCTAGATCATAATTGGAAATATAATCAGCAAACAACTTGCTTGAATAAGATTGGGAATTTGTCTAGCACATTTCCTTATAATAAAAAATGTTTTGATTATTACTATATGGTATAATTTTTGTTGAAGAACCGACGATCATCTCAAGTACACATTGATCTATTTGGCATTATCCTTTCCTGAGGTAGATATGGTGTCTAGTCGGGGAGCATTGGGGTAGCAGGTCGCACCGGTTGCAGTCCGTCCCACTCCCGTCGGTACTGGCCATGACAGTGGGCACGGACTTGATAATGCCGGAGAAATCAAGATGTATTTTTCCAATTATTAAAATTTGAATTAATACGTACTTTGAGATAATACCATATATATATATATTCAAGTAAAACCAATCAAGTTTGTTGATTGAATTGGATTGATAATTGATTTAATATGATTAAATAAATTATATCCAATTAAAACACTCTATTATTAATAGAGTTATTATTTCCCTTGGATGAAATAATTATATGAATATGATTCGTGATAATTAATTAAAATTTGAATATGTGGTGCAGGATCACATAAGTGGCATCCATGGTCTCTTATCAAGGAGAAGGGTTCCGTTACCAGATATTGTATGTATGAGAAGCATGTCCGAAGTGACAGCTCTTACATACGATTCATTTGGATAGGGCTCTTCACTTCTCGATAGAGTTAGGACGTATGCGTAGTGACCCCTATATCGGGTCCTCATATTATTGGGGCGATATTGGATTACGCATAGCGAGTTGTATTCCTGTTGACGGTTGGTTCAATTAATGACGGGTCAACATCACCTTAGGGGTGGTGGGACCGGGTGTTAAAGACCGAATTGGGAGATGCAAATTGGACTTGCAAGGCGGAATGTGTTCCCGCTTCTTTTTATCGGAGTTACAGGTTCTCATATTATTGGGATGTGACAAAGATAAGGAAGGAGATCCCAGATCTTAGTTGAGATATATTGGTAAGTATATCTCTAACATTGAAAGTGATTAAGGGAATGAACTTTCATTGTTGACAAGGCAAGACAACATTGATATAAAAATTCCTAAATCAAAGTAAAATATGTATATATATAAATATATACACTTATGCAAATTTCTTATTTCAGATAATTCTTCATTAAACCCACTCAATATTATAGTCAATAATAACCAATAAAATTTCATGGATTGGATCCATGATAAAGATATTGTACTTGCAGTTGGACACATATTGTATGTGGTTGCAATGTACAAGTTTCCTCATAATAATGAGGAGTGACAATTAAATAGGCAATAGGACTACAACCCTAGGGTTTGTATGTCTCTATAGTCTTGATCTCTCATCGAATGTACTTTGGATGTGACATGTCGATGATGATCGTAATTGTCAAATAATCCTTATAAAATTGTAAGAAGATATTCTAGCATACATATGTGCTCTCGACATTTAATCATGAATGACGTGGTTCTCTGCATGCAGAATGGTAGATCTATAAGCGATGATGTATTCAAATTTGTTTGAGTACCTACATAAACCAATTTTTTTAGAGTTTAGATAGATGTAGATACGATGAGTTTCATCATTCTACTATCTATACTCTAGTCATTCATGAACCTTCAGAATATTCATATTGTATGAATTGAATGCAGCATGTACAAATGTTGAAATGCTCTTATATTGAAATCTTTTGAATTCAGAATAAGAGATCCTTCATCTAAAGCAATGGTTGTTTATAGATAAAGGGAGCACAGTGGAAGCATGGGTTGGACCCAAGTAAGAAGAAAAGTGAAAGAGTTGACTGTACTTCTATGACTTCCATATGACATCCAAATAGTTGGATGAATGCCAATACTACAATAAGCCGATGTATTGATAGTGTGACTATCTAGTCTATCTAGATCCTTAGAGAAGGACTCGGATAGTGCATCGAAATAATCTACATTTAATCATTGAAATTGACTTTTTTATTAGATAAGATAAAAGTTTAATAATTGTATCTCGTTCTTCTTATAACACTTACAATTAGTTGCATATGTATTAGAAGACTATATAATTTGATTTCAAGGTTTAATAGTCATTCACATGGATATTGATGCACTTGTTGCAACAATCTCTATTGGATAGATGGACTTGTTATTTTCAGTGGGAGAGCCCTTAGTCTTAGAGAATGTCTCTGTGACCTAGATATCAGAATACAATCATTGTAAATTTTTAAATGTTGGAAATAAACATGAATTCTGTAATAGATCTATCATAAAGAGTTATGATGGAGATATTTCAGATAGTAATCTAAAATATAGTGGACTCTACTAAATTATAAAATTAATGAATTGTTCATTAGCATTTCTAATACTAAAAATTAAACCTTTAAAGATCTATAGGAGGATGAAGATCATTTGACAATGATCTAGCATCATGTCTTGGACGTATGTCTTTTGATGAGATCAATAGACAAGTAAGATATGAAACTTTAGATTGTCTTAAGGTTCAAATCTTACATACTTGTGAATATTGTATTCAAAAGTAAAAATGTCCAATACACCCTTCCTTGGAATGATATAAGATGTCAAGGTATTCAAGATCTCATGATATTGATGTATGTAAATCATCTATATCATAATAAACATTATGGATATGTGATATCTATTGATGATTATTTGTGATATGAGATTTCTTCTTTTCACTTAGAAACCTTTGAAATGTTCAATGATTTCACAAGTTTGGCTTGGAACCAAAGTTTGAAGAAAGATTAAATGAATTTTATCTAATCTAGGTAGTCAGTACATATTAGATGGATTCATGGAATACCTTATAGAGATATGAATATTATTTTTATGTCACTCATCTGACAAACCTAAACTCAAGAGAGTTGTAGGGAGATACAATTGGATCATGTATGATATGATTTGATCAATGATGATTCTTAGCATAATTACCTCTTAGTTTCCAAGTTATATATGTTGTAGAGACTACAATATATTCCCTTATAAGGTTCCATGTTGGTAAACTGGAATCTAGCACTAGAGAGTGCTACTTCATTAGGAAAATAAAGGATGGTATTGGATACCTACTTTATGACCTTACGATTCTTAAAAGATTTCATATCTGAGAATGTGATTCTTAGATGATGAGACTCTTGAGAATGAGGATGAAAATGAAGTAAAGGAACTCATTTAGTCTTGAGAAGATAATGGGGCTCCTAAAACCAGAAACTAAAAGGACAATTAAAGATGAACCACTAATACCTCTTCAAATAAGTTTGAATATGGATACCATGTGTTAGTTGAATCTGACAATGATCTAACTTCATGTGATGAGGCTTCTGAAGATCATAGCATGGAAAGATGGATGTTAGCAATAAAGTCTAAAGTAGACTTCATATACAAATGTTGTATAGGGACCCTCGAGGATCCACCTATGGGTAAGACACATTAAGGTGTAAATGGATCTTCAAAAGAAAAAAAAGAGGGAACCTGATGAGAAGGTAGAGACCTTCAAAGCACGGTTCGTAGCCATGAGCTACATATCGAAGAGAAGACATTGCTTGCGATGAGACTTGCTCTTCAATGACCATGCTTGAACCCATCAAAATATTTCTAACTATAGCTACACAACTTGACCGTAACATCTTCAAGATGAAAGTCAATATTACATTCCTCCATAAATACCTCTCTGAGGATATTCACATGAAGTAGCCCCCAGGGCTTCATAATTGAGGAAAGCAAGGTGTACAGTCTAGAGATCTCCATCTAAGGACTCAAATAAGCTTCTTGTAGTTGGAACATAAAATGTTATGAAATTATAAATGTTATGATTTCAGATAGAATCTTGATAAATCGTGTGAAGCTTAATGGGTGTGCCATTGTATTCATCATGCTAAATGTAGATAATATCCTAATCATTTAGAATGATATAAGGATAATAATAAGTGTTTTATATCTGGTATGATCTCAATGATGCCTCTTAGATCTTAGTTTGAAGTTGTTCAGAAGCAAAGAAAGAGGGTATTGGGACCGTCGCATTAGTGGTACACCTTGGACATGTTCCATTTTCTGGAAAATTCCAAGAAAGGCTTCTTTCCTTAAAGATATGGCACTGACCTATCTAAAGGGATAGCACCTCAAAGAGTTGAGGATGTGAATGCTAAAACTGCTTGCCCTTGTGGATCAGTTCTGAGAAGCCGAGTGTATGCTAAATGTGTACGAAAGCTAGATGTCTGCCTTGCAGTGCGAGTAGTATCTGTTACTTATCCTACTATGGAAATAAAACACTTGATTGAAATAATTACAATATCTTCAAAGATGACAAGACTTTAGAGATAGTGATCTCTAAGTCTTATCTTCAAGAAATTAAGACTTTATAGATGAAGATCTAAAAGGTCTTAACTAAGAATACCTTGGGAGATAGACATCTCCAGAAATAAGGGTATTGTGATTAGGATAATTACATACTAGTTATATTAATTATTAATCTGTAGTGTCAAGGACACTAGAACTGCCAAAATTGAGTATAGGTTGCATAAGATGCGACATTCGTATTGAATGTGAACACTGTTACTAAGAGATATGCAAGTGCAGTAAAAGGACTTGGCGTAGTCTCTTAAGAATAGAGTGACTAATCAACTCACCTAGCTATTTTCTTAAATAGCCTATGATTGTCACATGAGCGCGAATTTAAAGATTAGCCCCTTAATGGCTCTTTGGGCAAGTGGGAGATTGTTGGGCATGCGAGCACACGGCGAGCCATTATGCAATAAATGTTATTGCGAATATCTTTCCCTGATTTGAAATAAAGAATAAATAATTTGCACAATAGGTCCCTTAGTACAATTAGGGTTATGTACCATGGCCATCTTGATGATAATGCAATTGTTGATTCAAATATTGAATCATAGAGGCTGGTGCTTGGATGAACATCGAAAGAGTTAGATTGAGGACTCATCAAGTACCATCAAATGATTATTAAGTGATGATCTCCAACCTGAGTAGGAGATGGAAATCCTTTCTCATTTGGTTGATATCTGACTGACCTCTTGATGCAGGTCCTTTGCATGGGAATAGTGATTCGGAGGTGTCAGATTAATTGAGTCAAAAGGTTGACTTAACGAGATCGAAATAACCAAAGAGCTATGTTGAATACTGTCACAACATAGGCACACATCCTCTGACCAGAGACAGATGTGTTACTGTATGTCTGAGTGTGTACATTTAGCAGACCAATAGGTTGATGACCTAACCAAGGTCTATACACTGACGAGCTGGTGTGCATGTAAGGGAATATGAGTAATACGATCTCTCAAAGGGATCATACAGGTTCACATGTGAACCAGGAGACATGAGCTCACTCATGAGGTATTGGGACCGATCAAATTCCATGCATGGTCATCATGCTTTGGAAGCATGATAAGAATTTGAAGGTATGATATATGCTTTGGGAAAGCATATGATCGATACCAATTCCTAATGACCAAGATTGAGAAACTTGGTGATCAAACCCTGAAGATGACAGTGTAAAATTGATCTATATCTTTAGCATGATCATAGGTCTTTCAGTATGCATGATGTACATGTGTTGGGAATACCTGAGGGTGATGTGATCATAAACAATTGTATAACCATGACGCTTCAATTTCGAGGGAGTGATGAAACATGTTTGGATTTTAGTGACTCCTCTCAGTAGAGAAGTGACCAAATCTTAGTCCATGTATTGGACATTGATCTGAATGAGATTCAGATGCAATGAGAAGATTAGGTCTACGTCCTTGATTCAATCAAGTATCTGTGGGAGGTCCAGGAGATCTGGATTTGAGATGTGATCTCAATATCCAAGTCACTGTACGTGGAACAATACAATCGCCATGTCCTTATCTCCAAGTATCTGCGGATAAAACGCATTATTCTTGAAAGGGTTCAAGAATAATTCCAGAGTTGAATTAT
Source organism: Ottelia alismoides (assembly GCA_037367405.1). Lineage (NCBI taxonomy): Eukaryota > Viridiplantae > Streptophyta > Magnoliopsida > Alismatales > Hydrocharitaceae > Ottelia > Ottelia alismoides. The sequence goes on along the minus strand of JAZKJV010003632.1, from coordinate 362,787 downwards.
ATCTAAGCATTGAGAAATGGATAATTAAATGTGATTTAATATCTTAAATAATGTAATTTAATTATATATAGTTTCAAGAAAAAGCATGAAACAATATTCACAAGATCAAAAATACGCACACCAACTCTTTTTTGTAATTTTTCAATTTATAAAAAATGCTCAGAAAAATCTAGAGAAATAATTTTGGGTTTTTAAAAGTTTTAAAATATTTTTGAGAATTTTTGTGGAATTTTCAGATGTTTTTGTAATTTTATAAAAATCATACGGTGAGAAAATGTGAAATTATGCACAACCTGGAGTAATTTGCAACTTAAAAATATTTTAAGTGCCCAAAACTCCTAGAAATTATTTTTATGACAAACTACAGGCAAATATCTACAATTTCGTAGAATTTTCTATGATTTTTATAAGATTTTTGATGTTTTTTTCAATTTTTTGGGATTTATAAAGAATCAATGCATGGAATTTGGTTGGAAAATAAAAGACAATGAAATAAAACTACCCTATTTTTTTGGAATTGTCGGAGTTATTTTCGAATTTTCTTGAATTTCTTAATTTCAAAAAGAGAAAAATGACATGTTTCTGATCTTTTAATAATAATAAATGAAATCAAAATGCAATGAAAAATTTAGGATAAAAAGATAATCGCATCAGACACCTAGCAAATTTTTTGCAAGATTTTAGACGAATAAAAACATTTCTTTCAGTATAAGAATCATGCAAATTTAGGTCAGGAATCACAGGGGCCAGAATGTCAATTGTTCTTATTTTTGCATAGAATAAATAACAGTAATAAAAAGGAGGCATGAAATATAAATTACCCTATGAACCGCATGCGTTGCACGTGATAAAGCTGGTGGGGGGGGGCTTCTGTAATTTCTGAAAAAATAAAGGAGGCAAACTGCAATTTTACCAAATTAAATCCCCTACTTTTAGGGTTATGTGTTTTCTTCTCAAGAGGATCCAAAGAGGCCGCCACCCCTTATTCTTCTTTCCAATGGACGCACGGCTCGAGTTGCTGGAGGAGGCTCGTGCGGGCGGTGCACGCGGCCGCACGCGGGATGCTGGAGGGCGGCGCGGCTTCAGTGGAAATGGCGGCGGAGCTTGGTGGAAGGGGAAGTGGCTTTGGGCAGCGTCGATGGAGGGCACTGCACGCGGAGCTCCGCCCAAGCGGAGGACGGCGGAGGGCGATCTCGGTGGAGGCGGTGCTAGGCTGTGACAGATGCGGGCGGCTCCGCACGACTGAAGGACTGGGCCACGCACGGGCTGCGGGTGTGGGATGCGGAGGGAGGTGCTCGGGCGGTGCTGCTTCCTGGAGCGGATGAGCGCAAAGGATGGATATGGGGGACAGGGCCGCATGCGTGGCGGAGTTGTTGAGCGGCACCGGCGGGAGCGCGCATCGAGGCTGTGACTGCAACACCCACGACGGAGGCCGGCGCTGCCGCCCTTGGTGTTAGCGGCGGAGCTCGGTGAGCGGGGAATCTGGAGGCGGTGTGGAACGACACTGCCGCCCGCGTGTTTTTTTTTTGTTTTTTTATATTTTTTAATTATTTTATTGTTTGTGATGTAAACAGAAATAAAAAGAACTTTTTTTATATATTTTTTTGTAAAACCAAAAAACATGAATTAAAAAAATATATAGAAATTCTTTTTTTATTTTTATTTTTATTTTTTGTGTTTTATTATGTTCCTTCAAAACAAATGTTAGAGAAAAAAGAAACAAATACCCTTTCTTATTTATTTTATTTATTTACAAATCGGAGAAAATGAACGAGGATCCAGCGGAAATGAGAGATTCGAATCTGATCTCCGACCCCCGTACGCGGTCGGAGTTGAGAGATCGTGGACGATAGAAATAGAACGTGGAGAGATCAAGAGAATAAGATGAAAACTCGAGATCGATGGCAAATAAAAAATGTGACGGATTTTATGATCCAAATAAAAAATGACAACGAGATAAAAATGCGAGAAATAAACTACGATTAACCTAGATAAAAAAATAAAAATGTGGATCTCATCTTAGGAGCGGGAAAGGACCGTGATCGCCTCGACAAGGCCGACTTGCTGTCAGCGGACGACTTGGAGACTTGGCAACTTCCTCGATGAAATTTTCTCTCGGAGATCGAGTTCCTCTGTCGCAAGATTAATCAAGTTTGAATGAGGAAGAAGGAGCCATATAAATGGAAAAGAGATGAAATTTGAATTTTTGAATTTTTGATTTTTTTGGTGGAAGAGATAAGAGAGATGAAATTTGAAAGAGATAAAGATAAAAAGAGATAAAAGTATTTATACAATTATCTATTTTTTTTGAATTTTCGTCACTTTATTTATTTGAATTAAAAAATGTTATTTTTTGGTGATTAATTAAAAATAGCAACTATATACATATACTATATACATATATGAGATTATATACAAGAGTAAATGAGGAAATTAGCCTTTTTTGTTTTAACAATTTTTTTTCATTTATTTTAAATATTTAGTAAGACTAATTTACAAATATATACAAATACAATATGCACAAAATACATGGGAAAAATGCACAAACCACCCCAGAAAATTGACTTTTCAACCGTAACTCCAAAAATTATGAAAATACAACCATTTTAAAGATAATTTAATTTTGAATCCAATAAAAGTGAGATTGATTCAATTTGAGCTCATGTGGAGCCAGAATTGGTCTTTCAATTAATGCTTAGTGGCTTTTTCCAAGTGTGTCTACTTTTATTCTCTACATGATTTAATTGTGCAATTATTTTTATGAATTTGGACACATTTTTATTTACAACTTTAGTTTTGAAAGTTAGTTGATTTGAGTTCAATTAAGTCACAAATAAATTAGTGTTAGTTTTATACAGATATATACAAAATAAGTGAGAAGTATTTACAAAAACACACCCACATTTTTTTGGATTTTCTGCTTAAGGACCCTATCTCCCCCTACTTTATTCCTGGTCGATCAGGTGAAGTCTTGACCTTCTCTCGGGGTTCGGGTCAGCATGTATACAATCTTCCTTTTTTTAATTTTCTTTTCTTTATTTTTCCTTTCTTTCTTTCTTTATTTATTTTAGGTTAAAATTAGTAAGAAGTGTACAATATTTACATACAGATGCAAGTTAGTAAGAATATGGAGTTAATGTTATTTGCAGGTGTTCTATAAGGGATTTTAAGCCAAAATAAATGAATAAAGATGACGAATCGCAGATTCATCATCCCCTATGCTTTACCTTTGCTAGTCCGTTAGCAAACACTTATTTGAAAGAATAAGTGAAGAAAAAGAAAAAGAAAGGGAAAATAAAGAAAGTAGGATAATATTGAGTATTAAACTTATCATCATAAAATTGTAGTTTGGAGCTCTGTTGGACCTTTGGATTATTATTGTGTCGGAACTTCTGTGAGACTTAGAATTTTAAAATCAACAACCTTCAAGTTCTACACATCATTGTCACAGTTTCGGCTCAGAAGTCATCTTAGATCAATCCTCTTCCCAAAGCACACCATATGAACATTGAATAATTGACTCATGTGTGTGAAAGGTTTTAGCTATCCCCATCCAGAATGCCAGACTACCATGCAAATCTCCTCTCCAGTAACTCGTCCTCGGGTAGTCAGGTATTTCCTTCTAAGGTCTGTCATGTTGTGTTCACAATCGATCTGGGGGAGAAGTTAGAAGAAGGAGAAAAGAACTGGAGGGTGGCCAGTGTAGTCACCTCTCCTTGTGAAGCTGGCCAGTGTAGCCGAGTCTCCACCAAGATCTGCAAGTTTTCTTGAAGCTTGGACCTTTTTGGTCAGATATTTATTTAGTAGTCGCTTCTTTGTATTTGGATTTTTGGTGTTTCTTCTTGGATCTTGTTGTGCCCCTATGGATATAGAATATTTTTATTTCCATACATTTTTTGGAGTCTTAGAAAAAATTGTGCCTAGCCGTCCATCCCTTTTCCGACGCTTTATTTCAACCCGTACTTCGGTCTTTATATATCCTCACTACCAGAAAAGAAACTCACACAGTCTTCCAACATCCCGTCTGAGTTGAGCTAAGTGCATAGTGCGAGAGTACAAATTGATTCCCTATTCCATAGTTATACCCAGAATGAAGAGACCAGGTTAGACACTAAGAGTCAAACGCTGCACATTGTCATGTGGAACTTAAAGAATTAAGTCAAAGACCTGAAGCTTCTAAAATCCTAATTCTCGGTGAAGTTCCTCTGAGAATTAGGTGGATTTAGGTCCAACTAATCTACCTTCTTCAATTTTATTCCAAACATAGTTTAAATGCCAATACTATCATGAAAAATGCATATGCAAATGTAAAATATGAACAATGCAGAGAGCTTTTTTAAAAGAAATGATGCACATGTGGAAATAACATTTTTTTTAAAAAATTTCTAATTTTGAACTTTTTATGAATTTTTGGAGGAAAATGCAGATGTGAAAGAAAGGTGCTTTTTTAAGGAAAAGGGGTTAGTAAAATATATACAAATATATACAAGATTTGTTTTTGTTTTTTTGTTTTGTTTTTTTTGTGTTTTTGTTGTGAGGATTTTTTTGTTTTTTTCTGGTTTTTTCTTTTTTTTTTGTGTTTTTATTGTGATTTTTTGTTTATTTTTTTGTTGTTTATTATTATTATTTTTATACACATGGATTTTACAAAATTATACACATAACCCCCCAAATAAAGGTATTTAAAAGTACGAGTTATGTCTAAAGTATATATATAATATATGTGACACCCCCTATACTTAGCTCGAACTATGTCCTCATAGCGATCAGAGAGCAAAAAAGGAAGATATAACTCGTGCTAAGTATAGAAAAGTGAAAAGACTCCTATGCTACAACGACTCAAAGAAAGGATAAAAAGAAGAGAAGTTGGTGATCCCCCCTATACTTAGGATCAAGTAATACTAAGTATAGTAGAGTGTACAAAAGGAGATAACCGATGAAGAGAATGTACATACTCAAAAATAAAAAGACACGATATGAATAACGTATCCCCCTATACTTAGGGTAGAGTATCCCTAAGTATAGGTAATAACAAGAGTGATGAACAAGACGAATATGAACAACAAAAATCATTCACCCCCCTATACTTAGGATAAAGCAATTCATAAATATAGCATATATACACACACAGAAAAGGGGTGAATGATAAAACATGAGAAGAAAGAGTGAAAGAAAGTATATACAAGAGGAGTGGATGTACAAAGTTCAAGAAGGTCGAAAGTGAACCTTCTTGCGGGACAGCTGAGGTATGGATTTGACAAGATGTAGGTCGATATTGGGATCATCAGTAGACATAAACTGAGTAGGATCGACCAAGAATGTATCCTCAGCGGTTTCAGATTGTGCAGGCCTAAACCGGTTATTGGAAGTAGTATGGTCATGCTCGGCCTAGGAAGTCTCGCAAACATCAAAGTAAAAAGGCACGAATTCATTATCCGAAAAAATAGGATCAATTTTAGCCTGGCGAGCCTCTACTGGATAATCATCTTTATCAAAAGGCCCAAATTCCTTTATAAAAACAATGAAATCAAATTTGTCATGATCGGTCTCATCTGAATCATGGTGAATCGGAACAGACTCATCAGTGGAAGTAGTCGAATCATGTCCGTCATGTCCAGTCTCAAATTCTGTCTTCTGCTCTAGGGTGTCTATCGTGTAACTTCCGCGGATGTCATCAATGCATCATCACATACCAGAAAGGGGAACCCCAAGGTCTATGCTTTCCGAGTCTTCCTCCTTGAAGAGGAATTCCTGGGTTTCATTATCATCCAACATATAACAAGAATCTCTGATATTATCCTGGAGGTCAAATTCCTTGGGGTTGGCAAACACGGCCGGGCTCTCATGGGATGCAGATCTTTGATCAGTAGTGGGTGTAGTGATCAACACATCGCTCCCTTCATCAGGACAAATGCAAATCTCTCCTAAACCATAATAAATAATGGCTCCAGTAGAGGCGAGGAAAGGTCGTCCCAGGATGATTGGAGGGTGCTCCACAGGGATGGAGGTATCCATGGGCATTACAATAAAATCCGAAGTGAAATTCATGCCCTGAATAAGAATGACAACATTTTCTAGAATACCCTTTGACCTCTTGATAGATCCATCAGCAAATTGAACTATCATCCTGGTTTTCTTGAAAGGCCCAAGATGAAGAGATTGTACCATAGAGAAGGGTATTATATTGATTGATGAACCGCCGTCAAGGAGAGCGTTATCACAAGAATAATCAGATATGGAGCAACTCACAAGAGGTGTGGTAGTGTTCCCTTTCTTAAAATACGGATGGTGAGAGATGGTGTAGGCAGTGGTCATGGTCAAGATGTGACGCTCAGATCTTCTCCTTCGCTTTCTTTTCTTGTGTTGAGAAGTAGATAAATCTGTCATGGCCTGTTTAAGTGGGGCTTTAGTGATCTCATGAAGGGTGGCTACCACTTTAGATCCAGTCAACATTTTTTTGAATTTTTGGACCTCATCCATACAAGGGGGGAGTTCGGAATCAGCATTTACATGAGGATTACCAAGAGCAGTCTGTATAATGGAATCCTCGGGGTCACGGTCGGGACATGATGTGAATAGATGTGTGGGTAAATGACTGGGCATTTGGGTCCTCTCCTCATAAAATGAATCAATAATGTGTCTCCCAAATTCTTTTTAGATTTTTAAATTTTTCTCATTTTTTTGTATTTTGGGTGATTGTAAGCTCTCATGATTATCCTCAAGTGAGTCAATATCCTCAAACAGTAGAGCAGCGTTTTGGCTCGTATTTATGTTAAATAGATTACTAATCCTCGAATTCATATGCTTCATCATCTGGTTCAGTTTCTCAAGTGTGGAAATCATGAAAGGTGACTACAAAATCACATGGTCGGGTGGGTTGAATGAGAGTGGGTGAAAATCAAATTCCTTCAATTCCTGAAATAATGGGTTAGGCGGATATGCAAAAAAATCAGGAGGAAAGTCCTCCTGGAAAAAGGAAGGTGGATCATCTGGAGAGTATGAGGTATCCACAAAGATCAGATTAAAATAACTCCAGTCGGCCATCTCTGGAACAAAAGGCGGGATCGGGAGAGCACGAGAGGTCAAGTCAAAAGATATGGAGAAAAAGGAGCAAGTGCAAAGAAAGATCTAGCAAGCACACAAGCAATCAAACACAATACAAACCCCCAAATCACCAACTCAACTCAAAGTGAAGACCGTGAAGGTTCGGTCAATTATCTTGTCAATTTTAGAGTTTGGTGAGAATACAATATATTAGAGTGGTTAGAAGAGAGCTATTAGGAACCCAATACTCTCATAAGACTAGACTATCTCAAATTAGATCTTTCCCAGCTAGTATGAATTACGGACCCTTTACCGGCTACCCGATCATTTCAATCTGTTAAGGATGTCACGGGCCGCTTTACCGGCTACCGGAGAGATACTCACTGGAGAACAACTAACCCACGTTAGTAGTTTGAATAGAGTTCGGACGTGGCTCTATCCTAGTGTGTGGGTCGCTCTCTCGCTCAAGCAAACCAAACAATGAGGGGGTTACTCTCCCCAAAACAATGATTTTTCCTTGTATTTTTTAGAGTCGAGTTTTCTTTAGCGGTCTCGGTTTTAGCAGTTATCACTTAGTTTAAAATATTTTCAAAGAATTGCCTACAGAGTGCCCAATTTCCTATTTAACTTATGTGAGTGAAAATAAGGAAGGAGATTGGAAATGCCAATGCGCGATTAAAAACAATGATGCATGTAGAGGTTAGAGATAAGTACCTTATCGCCATCACTCTACATGCAAGTGATCCGCTTAGAATTTAAATAAACTATCCTATATGCAAATGCAAGTGAACTATCCTAGATGATAGCTTCTACTAATGGGCAAGAATAAGTTAATTTTACTATGTCCAAATTACACTCTACTCTATAGGCATAGAAATTTCTTGTTTAGGCTGTTTGGACCTAGCTAATTACCTGGCTCAAGCAAATTAATTAAAGCAATCAAGAGGTAGCTCACGAAATCCATGGGAAACAAAGAAAAATAAAAGCAATGAAAACAAAACCGATGAGGTCCCCCAAGTGCACCGGCACTTGGCGAAACAAACCCCGCAACAAATGAATATCCTTTTACAGGAGTTCAAATGAAAAAGGAAAACTCTCTCACTCTCTTTTTTAATTCTTTTTTTCTTGTTTCCTTCAATTCTTCTTCTCCTCTTCTCACGCTATCCTGCGGCTTGGTGAAGAATCAAGCCGCCTCCACGTCGCTTGGGTGCTTCGACTCTCCTAGGATCGCCTCCTTCGCTCCATGGGCCCTCGCAAGAAAAGGAAAAGAGAATGTGTAAGAAATACAATTATCAAATATGAGAAAAAATGAAACGAATGCAGCGATATCAACAATGAAATATTGTGGCAAATTATAAAAAGATATTTACAACCAAGAATATCAGTTCAAAAGAAAAACCTAACTACCCTCGCCGTGCCTCCACAGCAACAGCGCCATTTTGTTGGCACGTTTTTCTCGAGGACAGAAATTAATGGTAAACAGTTTGTTGTCGTTATCCCAAAAAATAAAAAAATTAAAAAGATAAAAAATCACAAAAAATCAAGGATAGTTGTCCTTTGAGATTCTTGTTTTCTCTTAATTGATTTTTGATTAATTGTATAATCCTCGAGATTTGTAGCCTCCCTGAGTTCGACCCTGTCTGCTATACAGTTAATAAGTAGAAAAAAATTGTTTGTTTGACGTGAGATTTTTGGGTATAACGACCAATTACTCATTAATTTATCCGACCCTCAATTTTCCGCACACAACACTTGTGCGACGAGATCAGGAGTTCATCGTGCTTGGATCAACTTCTTGGATTGCAAAGATCACGCGATTCATCCCCGCACTCGCAAGCATCTTCTCTGACGACCGGACTTGAGACATGAGGTCTGTTTTAGTAGAGACTCGATCAACAAGGCTACAAGAGGTATTCCTTTATACTTGATGTGGTTCTAGATGAAACGATCTAAGACTCGTTCTTGGATCATGTGGTTTCATCGCATGAAATATTTTAAAGTCTGCTGCATAGAACAACTAGTCCGACTAGTTGTTCTTCGTTGTATTTGATACGATGCTCACGCTTCCGTGATGCGCTTGAGGATTGTCCCATATCCTTCATGATCCCACTATACTTAGGATCAAGTAATCTTATGTATAGGAGACTGTACACAAGGGGAAAACCAAAGAATAGGATGTACATGTACTACCTCCACTCTACTTAGGGTAAAATATCCCTAAGTATAGGCAACAAAAAGAGGTAATAATATCAAATGAATAATCACAAATATGATACCCCATATACTTAGGGTAAAGCACACCCTAAGTATAGCATAATCATAAGATGAAGATGGGGTATGCGACAAAAAGAATGAATGATATGGACAATATGGATCTATACAGCTGCGAAAGAGAAGTGAAAATAGGGCATGAGATGCAAATGATGTGAGTCAAAGACCACATCTCATGCAAAATGAATAGGGACAACGCCAACAGTCAGCGGATCATGATCAAGATATTACTTCTGGCTCTGACCGTTAACTCGAAAGGTGGACTCAGATGACAACTCAGATATCTCAATGCTTCCGTTGTCGTGCGCCTTTCTGATCAAGTATGGTCCCTTCCATTTGCTTTGTAAATGCCCTCAAAATAATCTCAACATATCATTAAATAGTCATATTCTCTCATTCGGCTCAAACTATTTATGGCTGGTATGAGAATCATGTCATATCTTCACTCTATCCTTGTATTGTAGCTACTCGAAAAGCTTGTATCTCTCAACTCCTCTAGGGCTGCGAACTCTGCTTTCCTTTACTCTCCTATACTCTTAGGATCCAAGAATAACTCTGTAACCGCCCAAAGTAACTTGTGCATGATTTCCATAGGTAAATGGCATGGCTTTCCTTAAACAAGACGAAAGGGATATGTGCCCAAAGGTGTCTTGAAGGAAGTCCTATATGCCCACAAAACTGAGTCCAAAAGTTGTGACCAATCCTTTCGGTTTACGCGGACAACCTTCTGCAATATTGTCTTTATCTCCCTTTTCGATGCTTCGGCAAGACCATTGGTTTGAGGGTGATATGGAGTGGCAACTCGATGGCCAATGTTGAACACTTTAGCAAGGGGCCTTACCTTATCATTTATAAAGTGAGTCCCCCCATCTGATATAAAAACTCTAGGTACTCCGAACCGTGAAATTATATTTTTCCTCAAGAATTTGCATACAATTCTAGCATCTGCAACTCGAGTGGGGATGGCTTCAACCCAACGACTTACATAATCCACAGTAAGCATCTTGTACTCGAATCTCTGACTCTTAGGTAATGGACACATGAAATCGATGCCCCATGCGTCAAAAACCTCACAGAAGTGAATGGGTTGCATCAGCATCATATCACGTTGTCCACAAGTGCCCATCCTCTGATAGTCAGTGCACCTCTTCACAAATTCGTCTAAATCCTTCAAGAGGGTAGGTCACCAAAGGCCAGATTGGAGAACTTTCTGTACTGTCCATCTCCCAGAATGATGTCCTCTTGCCTCAAGCTTGTAGCAGTAAGTGAGGACACTGTGGTGCTCCTCTTGAGGAATGCACCGATGCCAGATACTATCCCCCCTTCATGATAAAGGGTGGGATCCTCCAAATGGTAGAACTTGGCCTTCGCAAGGAAGGTCTCAATACGTTGTCTGGGCCAACCTTGTGGAACTTTCTTGGTAACAAGGTAGTTCACAATGTCAACATACCATGGAAGCGAGGTGATAGAAAGAATCGTCTTGTCTGGGAAGGTATCTGTGATAGGTGCAATATGATGAGAATCCTCAAGGTTCTCTAAACGGAAGAGGTGATCTGCTACCACATTCTTGACTCCAGGCTTATCCTTAATCTCTATATCAAACTCCCGGAGTAGAAGGATCCATCTGGTCAATCTGGCTTTGGCATACTTTATTGCAATTAGGTATAGGATGGCGATGTGATCTATGTATATGGTCACTTTAGATCCAAGAATGTAAGTTCTGAACTTATCCAAAGCAAACACTACGGCTAGCATCTCCTTCTCAGTCACAGTATGATTCCACTGAGCGGCATCCAAAGTTCAGCTACCATAGTGAATGACAAAAGGTAATCCATCCCTCCTCTGTCCTATCACATACCCAATGGCAAAATCAGAAGCATCCATCAAGTTGTCAAATGGGAGAGACTAATGAATATGCATTTCATCATCTTTATCCATTTATTTTAGCTCAAAATCCCTTCTAAAATACCTATATTTAATACTAACTTCATATAGCTACTAACTTTCATTTGTATGTATTGTATATTTATTATTATTTTGACCTAAAATAAATAAAGAAATAAAGGAAAAATAAAGAAAATAAAAAAGGACTATATATATATATATGTAATAGATTCAGGCTGCCCCAAACCTCGAGACAAGGTCAAGACTTGACCTGATCGACCAGGAATAATGTGGGGGGGGATATGGTCCTTAGTCAGAAAATCCAAAAAATGTTTCGTAAATACTTTTCTGTGTATATTTGTATAAAACTTACACTATTTTATTTGTACATAAATTGACCTCAAATTAAATAACTTTGAAAATAAAAGTAGTATAAAAATATTTTCTAAATAATAAAAATAATTGCAAAATAAAATCATGTATAGAATAAAAGTAACCACATCCGTAAAAAGCCATAGAGTGACAAGTGAAAGACTAATTCCGGCTCCATATGAACTCAAATTGAATCAAACACACTTCCATTACATTCTAAATTAAATTATCTTTAAAATTGCTGTGGTTTCATATTTTTTGGAGTAATGGTTTGAAAGATGATTTTTGGGTTGGTTTGTGAAATTTTACCATTTATTTGTACATATTATATTTTTAAATAATTGTAAATATTTTCTAATAATTATTTAAAATAAATATAAAAATAATAAAAAAATTTATTAAAATTAAAAAATAAATCTAATTTTCTGATTTAACTATGTATATAATGTACCATATGTATATAGTTAAATCCCATAAATAACCCTCACAAAAAAATAAAAAAATTAACAATTATAATTTAATTTAATAAAGTGATGAAAATAAATATAAAATTTTTATGTAAAAATTTTAGCACTAATTTCCTTTCTTATCTTTATCTCATTTAATATTTATCTTTTCTTTTATCTTCATTCAAAATTTTGAAATTCAAACTCCATTATTTTATCTATTCCTCCTCCCTCATTTCATTTTGATCAACCTTTGGTGAGAGGAGCCTATTATCCAAGAGTCTTCTTATTGCAGAGAGATGCCTACCTCCGAGCTGTCTGGTGACAGCGAGTCAGCCTTCGGCGAGGCCTTCAGGCATTTACCGTGTCCATGGTGAGATCCATTTTTTCTTGTTTTTAATCTAGGTTAATCTTAGTTTAATTTTCATATCTTTAATTTCATTGTCATTTTTCAATCTTAGATCGTAATTAATTGTTAATCTTTCAACCATCATGATTCGATCCGCCATCGATCTCGATTTTTCATCTCATATTCTCGATCTCTCTATTTCACATTCTACCTCACGCAATCTTCCAACTTCGCCGCATACAGTGGTCGGAGACACGGATTCGATCTCTCACTTCATCGAATCTGACACCATTAATATTCCTATTTTTATTTTACTTTATTTTATTTTTCTCTTTTGGATCAAGCCATCATGCTCGAGTCAGATATCTCTATTTTATTGCATGTTCACAAAAAAAAATTCAGTTTCTATTTTTACAAAAAAAAACTTGGAGCTATTTAAAGAAAAAATAATACAGTTGCTCTAAAAAATTACAAAAAATAACATATATAAAAAAAATTACGTTTTCTTTGTTAACAATAAAATAATAATAAAGAATAAGTAGCAACGCAGTAGCTGCCGCCCTCTAACCAGCAGGCGGTGCCCACCGCCGTTCCACCGCCTCGCGAGGCCATCCGTCGATCCTTGACCACCACACCATCGAGCCACCAGGGGCGTGTATCACCCCATGCCTCAGTCGAACCGGTCACCGACCATGCTCCTACGCGAGTGGGGATCCTCCGCCCACTGTAGCCTCTCCACTGGCCAGATCCTGCCTGCCGCCCATCGACCTCCCATCGGTCGTCTGCCATGTTACGCGCCAGCTGTATGATCCACCGCGCGCCTCTGCCTGGCAGAGTTACGCGCCATCTTGCTCTGATCATTTCCTCCTCCGTTGCCTAGATTGAAGCTCAGCCCCTCTGCATCCCAGAACTTCCGTCCATCGCTTGGGGCGTTACCTTCTAGAACTGCCGCTCAATGCGGGAGACCACCACGACCTTCTCACTTCAACCCCCATGTAGCTTTTGACGCCTCCCATCCTGCACTCGACATCGCATCATCGCCAACACAACAGATCGACCGGCTGCGCAAGCCAAGCCCACCATCGCCACCGCCACCCGTGTTGCTTGGAGGAGAAGAAGGAAGAGGGTGGTGGAACCCCTTCCTTTTGGCTTGAGAACGACGGACAAGAACTAGGAGAACCCTAGGGATTACTTATTTTATTGGAAAATTTACAATTTTACCCTAGGAGGTTTCTAAATTTGCAGAAAGGCCTCTGCTCTTCATCTCCAAGTCACGCGCGTTGCATGCTACCTTGGTAAATTATCACTTTTCCCTCTTCTTTATTCCTTGTTAGTTTTTCATTAAAAAACAATAACAAGCTGTATTTCAGTCCCTATGTTACAGACTTTATTTTGCGTATTTTTTATGATTGGAATAAATGATATTTGTGTTCAAAAAATTCTCAAAAATTATGTTATGTTCTTGCTGTGTGCCTCTTCTTAGTTTATTTTTTGCATTGTATTTTATTATCATTTGATATTATTAACAAAAAAAAAATAGCATCATTTTTTCTTCTGAAATTCAAAAATTCATAAAAATTTGAATATTTCTCTAAAAATAACAAAAAATTAGATTGAGTATATTTCATTATCCTTTAATTCCTATCCAATTTCATGCATTAATTATTTTTAAGACTCAAAAAATTACAAAATATACAAAATATTAAAAAATCTTATAAAATTGTAGAAAAAACCAAAAAAGGTGATTTCACTTCTCGTTTGTAGAAATTTCCTATAGTTTTAATAAAAATAACATCAAGAACTTTTGATTTTTCAACATTTTTAAATTACAAATTATTCTTGTATATCCACTATTTGGTCTCCAGTTTTTATTTATTTTAAAAATCGTAAAAAATAAAAATCTCTTATAAAATAGTAAAAAAATCATAAAAATACAAAAAGATATTATTTGGACATTTTTTGCATTTTTTGTCATATTTGAGAAATCTAAAAGAATTACATTTCTTTTGTGTATAAATTTGATTTGAAAATTATATCTTTTGAAAATTAAAATTTTGCAAAACTAAATCATTAAAAAAATAAAAATCAGAAAATAAAAAATAGAAATAAAAAAATAAAAATTAAAAAAAATTCACAAAAACCAAGATAGTTAGCATTTGAGATTTCCTTTTTCTATTAATTGATTTTTTAATTATTTAAACAATCCTCAGAAATTGTAGCCTCCTTGAGTTTGATCCTATTGCTATACATGTTAATTAGATAGCAAATTCTCTTGCTACATTTCTTTTATAATTAATTCAGTTTGAGAAGAAGAAAAATAAAATTTTTTGTTACGGGATTATTTGGGTTGCAATGACCATTGCACATTCATTTTCATTACATATCTTTATTTTAAAACCCGAAAAATACAGTTCAACAATTTGGCACCGTGGTAGGGGAGGCACGGTGGGGATAGTTAGGTTTCTCTTTTGACATGCTACTCTTGGTTGAACATATTTGTTTATATTTTTACACATTTATTCCATTGTTCATATTCACTATATTTATTTCATTTTTGTTGCTCATATTTTATAATTGTAATTCTTACACCTTTCTTTCCTTTTTTCATGTGAGGGCTTGCAAAGCGAAGGAGGCAATCATAGGAGAGCCGAAGCACCCAAGCGAAGTGGAGACGACTTGATTCATCTCGAAGTCGCACATGAGAGGAGGAGAAGAAGATTTGAAGGAGACCAAGCATTTGAAAAAAAAATAGACTTTCTTTTATTTAGTTCTAGCATTTGAACGCTTGTAAGCAGACATTCATTTGTTGCGAGGTCTGTTTTGCCAAGTGTCGGTGCACTTGGGGGATCTCATCGATTTTGTTTTCACTGCCTTATTTTTCTTTATTTCATGCATATTTTGTGAGCTACCTATTGACTGCTTTAATTAATTTGCTTGAGCTAGGCAATTAATTAGGTGCAAACACCCTAACAAGAATTTTTGCACCTATAGAATAGAGTGTAATTGGACTTAGTCAAATATAATTGGTTCTTGCCCATTAATAGAAGCTATTGCTAGGATGGTTCACTTCCATCATATAGGTTAGTTTATTTTTCTATATTTAAATTTTGCACGGATCACCATGTATATAGAGTTCTGGCGACAAGGTACTCATCTCTAACCCCTGCATGCATCATTGTATTTAATCACACATTGGCATTTCCGATCTCCTTCCTTTTTTTCACTCATATAATTTAAAAAGGAAATTGGACACTCGGTATGCGCTTCATTGAAAATATTCAAACCAAGTGACACCTGCCTAAAATTCGGGACTGCTAAAGAAAACTCGACCCTAAAATAAATATAAGAAAAAATTCTTATTTTGGGGAGAGTAACCCTCTCCTTGTTTGATTTATCTGTAGCGAGAGAGCGACCCACGCACTAGGATAGAGCCACGCCTGAACTCTCTTCAGACTAGTGGTCTTGTGATTAGTTGTTCTCCAGTGAGGACTTCACCGGTTAGTCGGTAATCGGTCTGGCACTTCCTTAGCAAAGTGGGTAGATTGGGTAGCCGGTAAATGGTTCGCAACCCATACTGGCTGGGAAAACTAGTTGTGAGATTGGGATAGTCTCCTTGGAGCATTGGGTTCATAATAGCTCGCGTAATCGCTCTGATTGATTGATTTCTCACCAAACTCTAAAAATTGACAAGATAATTGATCGAAGCTTCACGGTCTTCACATTGCGTTGAGTTGGTGAACTGGAGGTTTGTATTGTTTTTGATTGCTAGTGATAGAGATCCTTCTGTGCAATTTGCACATTCTCTCATTTTCACTCTTGGATTGACCTTCGTGTTCTCGCATCCTACCAATTGATTTCCAAGATGTCAGATCGAGTATTTCTCGTTTGGACTTTGCGAACTCATTCTACACTCCTAATTGTTCATCTTCTATTTGGGGAGACTCACTTCCCGAATATTCCTCTTTCTTCACTTCACCCTTTACAACATCCATCAACCCACTATTGGAGATTGGCTTTAATCTCAAATTAGTATCTGAGACCATCATTTCTGAGCACTAATCAAGTGTCATGCACATTTTCAGAGTCAGACACCAGACACTTGATGCCACCAAAGGGAAAGGGAACCATGTCGGAGCAGAGCAAGATCAACAACACCATGTTAGCCTCCATTCAGTCAATTCAAGCCTAGTTAACAGAGCAGGCTAATTTTCAAACCGCATTGAGTGGCATGATTCTCGAGCTGAGACAAGATAGGAGAGAGGTGTATAGAAAAAATGGTGGAGCTGAGAACTTGTGGCTAAGCTTACACCAAAGGATGCTTATAATCCGGGGACAGGACAGACAAATTCTTGGAGACAAATCCCTATGATTCATGTGCATTTCGAGCTTAAGCCCACTATTTTACCTCTTCTCCCAATATGCCATCGAAATATTAATGAAGAACCTTATGTACACCTCCCGCAATTCGATCGCATTTGTGGAACAGTACACTACCCAAATGTCCCATTAGAGGTAGTGCAGATGTCCGCCTTCTCATTCAGTCTGATGGACAAAGCTTTATATTAGTTAAATCACTTGGGGAAGGTTATCACTACTTAGGAAGAGTTGAGGTCCGCATTTCTGAACAAATATTACCTGCTCTGACAACTCAACCAAATGCGTTCCTTGATTGCTAATTTCTCCCAGATGAACTAGGATACTATTCACGAGGCGTGGGAAAGATTCAAAGATCTGAGAGAGAAGTGCCCCCATCATGATATTCCAATAACCATCCCTATGCAAAATTTCTCTAGGTGTTTAAACATAGAAAATCAGAAGTTGGTAGATGTCGCTTGTGGAGGGAGCCACTTCAACCAGGATGAGGATGTCCTTTATCAAATTTTTGAGGAGATGACAAAGAGCTCATCATCTCTTTCTTCTTACGTGTTTTTCAGAATCACCCCATCACCTCCCCTGTAGTACCCCACAAGTCTATCAATATGATGACATCACATAAAGTGGATATGGTGGACAGCTCTGACCCAACCATCATTGGAAACCACCTATCCAAAGTGGACATTATTGAGAAACGATCGAATGAGCTTGAGAAGATTCAAATGATTGAATAGAGGATGAAGAACCTGGATAAGCTGGATGAGATAACAATGCACCTGGAGCTTCTTGTGAGTTTGATCAGTGCAGTTCATAGTGCGAGTACAAAAACCAATACCTCTACTAGGGAGTAGACTTCTTCCAACTAGCGGAATAGCAGAAAACCAACCACAATTTAGCATGTCTACTACGTGCATAAACCTGATCAGGTTCAGCAGCATTCGCATCAGATAGTTCCGTACCAACAGGAAGTAGCCTACATTCCTGAGAAACAGTCTCCACATCCACCTATCATTCAGGAGGTGGACATTATCTGGTTCGACTGTGAGCAAAACAAGCCCCGTCCGTCAGGGCAAGGCCAGTTGGGTTCACAGTAGGGTCAGAGACCCGTCCACCAGTTTCAGGTAGGCAAACAACAACAGTACCAACACCAACAGTTCCAGCCTTACTATCAGTCTCCACCACAGTTCCCAAACTGGAGACAAGGTCAGCCTCAACAACAGTCTATGTATTTTCCTCATCCTAACGACCAATAGACTGCATATTATGGACAATATCCTCCTCCTCCTCATTATCAGAATATGTATGGTTACCAACAACCTCCGTACTATCAGTCTCATCAACATCTAGTCAATGAGCACCCTGAGGCCCCTTCACTCAACCCAGCACTGGACCAACTAGCATAGCTCATGAAGAACATGAACAAACTGACTCAACATATCGACGACCTGACCACCACCAAAACACTGATTCTAGCCCAATTCAAAGCCAACCCAAACAACTTCAGACGCAAGGAGTAGGTAGCCAATAGCCCAACCACCCCCGAGACAGGTGTGTCCCTTGATTTTACATGTTTATCTTACACCATTCATCTTAGGAGCGGTAGAAGTTTGCAGCCGCCTACACACCAGTTCAGGTTGGGAGATCGAACCACTGAGAGAGCATCATCTTCCACATCATCTTCTGCACCAGCAGTCGAGAGGACTAGTGTTGCAGCACCCAAGTCTGGAGTTTCACCGCCTTCACCACCTCCTTCACCATGCAAATGTAGATCACCATCAGCAAGGGAGAATATACCAGTCACGGATTCTTCCACTTTACCAACAACACATCCCGTTCTGTTTTAGATTCTATTTTTCCTTCACCTAATTTGGACAACACTGTACATGCTGATTTTGGTTGTCCTTTTGTACATGACGAATTCTACTTTGAATAATGGAAATGAACGTTTGAATGTATATTCTGATTCCGTTCCATTTCCTTATACTCTTAAATCTAATAAAATTTAAAAAATTAAAAAACATCCCTATCTGATCCTGGAGTGGTTGAGATCTTACAGAACTTCTTTTTAAAGATGCCACTTCTTAAGGCCATGGAATACATGCCTATAGTAAAAAATGGAATGAAAGAGGCATGTACACAAAAGCGTCAACCAAGGCAGAATAGATGAAAGGAAATCAAGAAATATATCACGACCATGGACATAGTTCATTCCATCAGTAACCTCCCACCTAAAAAGAAAGACAAGGGAGCACCTCACATCCGTTGCCATATCTTTGATAAAGAATTTGATCGTACTCTTCTCGATAGCAGTTCCTCCATTAATCTCATGCCATCTTCTTTACTAATTGAATTTTGGTTAGGTCCTCTTAAAACAACCAGGATGATCCTTCAGTTTGCTTATAGATCGATTAAGAGGCCAAGAGGTATTTTAGAGGACATTATTCTAATGGTGTAGGGAATGAAATTCCCTGTTGATTTTGTTGTCATGAATATGGACACACCTGCATGTTACTCCATAGCCTGACCATACTAGGTCGTCCGTTCCTTTGAACGACAGAAGCAACAGTTGATTATGGTACTGGAGAGATCATCTTTCACTCTCACTGTTACAAGGTGAAAATTGAAACGATATCTGATCCTAGACCATCACCTCCACCTGCAGCAGATGAGACAGAGAAAGTTATTTCAGAGTGAGATGGGATTTTCTTGTTGAATCCAAGAGACATATCTTTTCATTGATTTCTATAGATACCAGGGTGTTCCTTTCCCAAAAGGATTCTGTGGAAAGCACATTCGACATGAGTTCCCTTGGTGGGCCAATTGAGCTAGTTGTTGATGGGCAGTTTTAGCTGATTTCTGGATCAATCCGGGATTTTAGAGGTAACTTTTGATATTTCTTTGAAACACTTTTGATAGATTACAGATGATATACCTTTTATTGAGAGTTATGGCGTACATATATCTGAGCCATTCGTTGAATTTCCAGAGTTATGCATAGATAAGAGACATCTTTATGAGATTATTGCTGAGATATCTGAGCCGTTAATTGATAAAAATGCTGAACACCCTGATGAGCACCTCCTTTTCGAGCAGAGATCATTTATTACAGATCTATCAGGGATTTTACTTGCTGAGCGTTAGTAGCCAAGGTGGGCAGTTCACAGAGTGCATATCACATACCATCTACCAGTATAGTAGCATAGGCTATTGTAGAGTCGATTCAGACCCCACCTGAGCTCATGGTTTTACCATCAACATTGAAATATGCCTTCCTTCCGGGTCACCCCAAATGTTTCTTGTCATCCTCAGCTCGCAGTTGACCGGTGAACAAGAATCTCACGTGCTAGATGTTCTTGGGAGAAACCGCAAGGCCATAGGATGGAATATCTCGAATCTCTGTGCGATAAACCCAGCTTTGTGCTCGCATCATATCTACCTAGAGGATGACTGTAAACCCTTCCGTGAATGTCAGCACCGTCTAAATACAAATCTAAGGGAGGTTGTCAGGAAGGAGATCAGAAAATGGTGTGATGCTGGCTTTATATATCCGATTTCTGATTCCAAGTGCGCTAGTCCTTTACATGTGGTTCCAAAGAAATCTAGGATTACTATTGTTGACGACCGTAGTGAGGAGATTCTAACTGAGTACCTACTTCATGGTGTGTTTGTGTTGATTACTGACGCCTGAACTCAACTACCAAGAAGGATCACTTCCCGCTGCCCTTTATTGATCAAATTATTGAGAGGTTTGCAGGGAAAGAGTTCTTTTATTTCTTGGATGGGTACTCAGGATATAACCAGGTTGCTATCGCTCCTGAAGATTAGGAGAACACTACATTCACTTGTCTGTTTGGCACCTACGCCTTTAGACAAATACCTAACGGCCCTGCTACATTCCATGTCATTTTTGCCGACATGGTGGGTAGTTTCCTTGAGGTCTTCATGGACGATTTCTCGATCTACGAGGATAGTTATGACACTTGTCTTTCTCATTTAGACTGAGTTCTTCAACATTTCTGTGAGGTAAAACTAGTGCTCTCATGGGAGAAGAGTCACTTTATGGTGACTAATGGGATTGTATTGAGCCATGTCATCTCGAAACATGGTATGGAGGTTCACTCGGCTAAGATTGTTGTGATTTCCAAGTTAGAATCACCACAAAATTTGAAGTAGTTGAGGTCATTTCTGGGACACGTAGGACTCTATAGGCGATTCATAAAGGACTTCAACAAGATCACCAGACCTTTGACTGAGCTTCTGTGTAAGGATAGTAAGTTTGTTGTCGATGAGAAGTCCTCCTTACATTCAATTAGATGAAATATATGGTTACTAGTGCTCTCGTCTTACAGCCACCTGATTGGTCTCTTCCTTTCGAGATCATGAAGGACACCTCAGATTTTGCAGTTGGAGTTTTTCTAGGACAGAGAAGGGTTGTGATACCATTTGCTATACACTATGCTCGCAAGACTCTTGATGAAGCACAATGAAATTATATTGTTAGAGAGAAGGAGATGTTGGCAGTTGTGTTTGGGCTAGAGAAGTTCAGATCTTGCCTCATCAGTTCTCATATTATTGTATACACAGATCACATTGCCATGCGATACTTGCAGGCAAGGAAGGATGCCAAACCACGCCATATCAAATAGATCCTTCTTCTCTAGGAATTTGATTTAGAGATTTGAGATAAACCCAGAGCGAAAAATATTGTGGCAGATCACCTTTCCCATATCACGGATGCAGAGACCTTTGAGCTGAATGTGATCCCTATTTCTGAAACCTTTCCAGATTAGGCCATCTTGTCTGTGGACTCTCTCCCATGGTATGATGATATTGTGAACTATCTTGTCTCCAAGAAAGTTCCACAAGATTGGTCGATGTACAAGGTAGACAGATTTCTGTCAGAGATTCATTATTACTAATGGGAGGATCCATACCTATTTCATGAGGGCGCGGATTGTATATGGAGAAGATGCATTCCTCAAGAGGAACACACCAGTACTTGAGCACTGTCATAAACTAGAATATGGTGGGCATAATTCCAGGAAACACACGACAACAAAGGTTTTACAGAGTGGCCTATGGTGGCCCACGTTGTTTAAGGATGCTACAGAGTATGTTCGAGGTTGTACTGACTATCAGAAAATGGGAGGAACCATTGGTTCCAAAGATACAATGCCCCTCAGATACATACAGAATTCTGATGTTTTTAATGCTTGGGGCATATACTTCATGGGCCCATTTCCTGTCAGTCAGGGATTTCATTACATCCTGCTTGCCGTGGAATATGTTAGTCGATGGGTGGAGGCTATCCCCACCCGATCCGCAGATAGTCTTATAATGTGTTCCTTTCTCAAGGACAACATTGTTGCATGGTTCGGTATTCCTAAAATATTGATTTCAGATAGGGGAAGACATTTCATTAATAGAGAAGTAAAGAAGCTTGTGAAGGAGTATGCCATTGAGCACAGAGTTGCATCTCCTTACCACCATCAGACTAATGGCTTGGCAGAAATTTCAAATAGGGAGATCAGGATGATATTGCAAAAATTTGTACGTCCAGATAGGAAGAACATGTCCCAGATGCTTGATTCAGTTCTATGGGCTTATCGGACGGCGTACAAGTCTCCTTTGGATATGTCTCCCAACTGATTGGTGTATGGAAAGCGTTTCCACCTACTATTGGAATTAATTCATAAATCTTTATGGGCACTCCATTTATGCAATCTTGATTATGAAAAGGCAGGAAAGAACAGGAAGTTTGATTTGAGTAGATTACTGGAATTCCTATACTTTGCATGTGATAACTCACTCATGTATAAGGAGAAAGTCAAGCATTGGTATGATAAACACATTCGAAGGATTACTTTCTCTCCTGATCAGAATGTGTGGTTATTTGATGCTAAGTTGAAGTTCTTTCCAAGAAAATTGAAAAAGCAAACGGTCAGGACCGTTCATTGTGAGAGATGTACATGACAATGGGAGTATTGTCATATCTGGGTTGTCATCTGGCACACAACCATTTATTGTGAACGGACAATTGCTGAAGCCATATCTAGATCATGATACATTCCCGTCCGTCGTTGATTCTATATCTGTGGTATCAGACAATGATCCTTTGATTCCATCTTCTGTGTCTGATACAAGAGCTGATTCAATAATCGAACCCGTGACCAAATGCCCTCTTGTGCAAGTGGGGATCCTCCGCTCGCTGAAGCCTCTACACCAGCCAGATGTGCCTGCCACCCATCGACCTCCCACTGGTCGTCTGCCAAGTTACACGCCAGCCTGCGTGATCCACCACGCGCATCTGCTTGGCGGAGTTACGTGCCAGCCTGCTCTGATCATTTCCTCCTCCTCCGCCTAGAGTGATGCTCAACCCTCCGCATCCCAGAACTTCCGTCCACCGCCTGGTGTGTCACCATCCAGAACAGCCGCTCAACACGGGAGCCCACCGCAACATTCACACTTTAGCCCCAGTGTATCTTTTGACACCTCCCATCCTGTACTCGACATCGCAACACTGCCAACATGCTGGATCCGTCAACCGTGCAAGCCAACCCCACCGTTGCCGTTGCCACCCGTGTTGCTTGGAGGAGAAGAAGGAAGAGGGCGGAGAAACCCCTTCCTTTTGGCTTGAGAACGAAGGACAAGGACTACGAGAGCCTTAGGGATTACATATTTTATTGGAAAGTTCACAATTTTGCCCCAGGAGGTTTCCAAATTTATAGAAAGGCCCTTGCTCTTCAACTTCAAGTCTCATGCCTTGCATGCTACACCTGGGTAAATTCTAACTTTTCCCTCTACTTTATTTCTTATTAGTTTTCATTCAAAAACAATAACAATTTGCATTTTATTTCCTGCATTACAGAAATTATTTTGCATGTTTTTTTATCATTAGAATAAATGCTATTTATGTTCAATAAATTCTCAAATAATTATGTTATATTCTCACTAAGTGCCTCTTCTTAGTTTAATTTTTGCATTGCATTTTATTATAATTTTATGTTAATAAAAAATAACATCATTTTCTCTACCTGAAATTCAAAAATTCATAAAAATTTGAATATTGCTTTAAAAATTCTAAAAAATAGATTAAGTATATTTCATTATCCTTTAATTCCTATCCAATTTACACTATTAATTATTTATAAAACTCAAAAAAATTCCAAAATACATAAAATCTTAAAAAATCATATAAGATTGTAGATTAATGCAAAAAATGTGATTTCACTTCCTGTTTGTATATAATTGCTATAGGGTTTAGGAAAAATAACTTCATAAACTTTTGAGCTTATTTAAAATTTTTAAATTTCAAATTATTCCTATATATCCACTGTTTGCTTTTTCTCCAATTTTTATTCATTTTAAAATCCTAAAAAAAATTTAAAAATCATTGAAAAAATTACAAAAATAGTAAAAAATAATAAAATACAAAACAAAGTTTATTTAGACATTTTTGATTATTTTTATCATATTTGGAAAATCCAAAAAAATGCATTTCTTTTGTGTATGAAATTGATTTTAAAATTATATCTTTTGAAAATTCAAATTTGCAAAACTAAAAATCATTAAAAATGTAAAAATTTAAAAATAGAAAATAGAAATAAAAAAATTAAAAAATAAAAAGATAAAAAAATTCAAAAAATCCAAGACAGTTAGAATTTGAGATTTCCTTGTACTCTTAATTGATTTTTTAATTATTTGAATAACCCTTGGGAGTTGTAGCCTCCCTGAGTTCAATCCTGTTGCTATACAAGTTAATTAAATGGCAAATTCTCTTGCTACATTTCTTTTGTAACTAATTCATCTTGAGAAGAAGAACATAATTTTTTTATTGCGGGATTATATGGGTTGCAAAGACCACTGCACATTCATTTTCTTTACATATTTGTATTTTAGAACCTGAAAAATATCGTCCAACAGAGACCAATCGGATTGTTGAAGGACAAGAGCTCGAACAACTAGTCCTTTGAGAGTCTCAAATGATGCAAGACACTTATCATCTACAATGAACTCGGTGTCTTTGGTCAGCAAATCAATAAGCGATCGGGCAATATGACTGAAGTCCTGAATGAACCGTTAGTAGAAACCTACATGCCTCAGAAAAGACTGCAACTGATGTAAATTAAATAGTGGATTAAGGTTGGATCAACCTCCATGCCCCTGTTGGAGATGATATGGCCTAGCACTGTCCCTTGAGTCATCATAAAATGACTCTTATCCCAAGATAATACGAGGTTGACCTCTATGCAGTATCAAAGTACATGGTCTAGGCAGTCAAGACAAGCATCAAACCCATCACCATAGATTGAAAAGTCATTTATGAAGACCTCTAAACATTCACCCACCATGTCTGAAAAGATGGAAATCATGCACCTTTGGATTGTAGCCGGGGCATTACATTAACCAAAGGGCATCCGTCTAAAAGCATACGTCCCAAACGGACATGTGAATGTTGTTTTCTCCTATTCTTCGGGCTATGGTCGCCTGATTGTACCCTGAGTACCTATCAAGGAAACAGTAATGACTCTTCCCAGGTAGCCTCTTTATATTGTGATCAATAAATTACAAAGGGAAATGATCCTTCTTTGTGGCATGATTCAATTGTCTGTAGTTGAACATACCCTCCAAGAAGTGGGTACCCAGGTAGCTATCTCCTCTTCAGACTCACTCAAAATGGTGGTTATACCTGTCTTATTGGGTACCACATGCAATGGACTAACCCAATTGGAGTTGGAGATGGGGTAGATAAAATCGGTGCTCCCCCACTTCAATATTTCCTTCATGACCACATCGAGAAGATTCGGGTTCAGCCGTCGCTGGAACTCACGCGATGGCTAGGCATCCTCTTCGAGATAGATGTGGTGGGAACACAAGACAAGACTTATCCCTGGGAGATCAGCTACAGTCCATCCAATCACATTGTGGTTTCTTTCAAGAACCTCCATTAAACGATATTCTTGGTCTTCAGTTAAATCCACTGAGATAATGATTGGGAAATCAAGACGATATTACAAAAATTTGTACGTTCAGATAGGAAGAACAGGTCCCAGATGCTTGATTCAGTTCTATGGGCTTATCGGATGGCGTACAAGTCTCCTTTGGGTATGTCTCCCTACAGATTGGTGTATGGAAAGCCTTTCCACCTACTAGTGGAATTAATTCACAAATCTTTATGGGCACTCCGTTTATGCAATCTTGATTATGAAAAGGCAGGAAAGAACATGAAGTTGGATTTGAGTAGATTACTTGAATTCTTATACTTTGCATATGATAACTCACTCATGTATAAGGAGAAAGTCAAGCATTGGCATGATAAACACATTCGAAGGAAGACTTTATCTCCTGATCAGAACGTGTGGTTATTTGATGCTATGTTGAAGTTATTTACATGGAAATTGAAAAGCAAATGGTCAGAACCGTTCATTGTGAGATATGTGCGTGACAATGGGAGTATTGTCATATCTGGGTTGTCATCTGACACACAACCATTTATTGTGAACGGACAGTTGCTGAAGTCATATCTAGATCATGATACATTCCCCTCCGTCGTTGATTCTATATATGTGGTATCAGACGATGATCCTTTGATTCCATCTTCTACATCTGATACAAGAGCAGATTACCTCTTGTATATCCTTTCGTTTCAGTTCTTTCTTCTTCCTTTTTATCATCCACTCCTTTCCGTGTGTATATATGTTATACATAGGATGTTCTTTATCCTAAGTATGGGGGGTGGGGGTGAATGATTTGTATTGTTCATATTTGTCTTGTTCATCACTCATGTTGTTGCTTATACTTAGGGATGCTATACCCTAAGTATAGGGGGAGTGATGTTGTTCATAGTGTCTCTTTTGTATTTTTATTCTTCTGTTCTCTCGATTGTCCCCCTGTTTGTTGATATTCTATACTTAGGGCTATTATACCCTAAATATAGGGGGGCAAATCGAGCCGTTGAGTCTATAGATTATCTTCATCTCCAAACAAGTCTACATACACAAACCCTGAAGACCATGAATATTTCCTTGTACAGTGTAAGTGAGGTATAGCTCTCCACCTCAGAAGTAGCGAAATGACTACCCTCCCCAACAAGGTAACTCTATGACCCTAGTTTGGTCACTCTTTCCTCGAGGAGTGGGGTATTCCCTTCTAAGTTCAAGTTCAACCGGCTCAAGAAGAGGAGGAAGAAGAGAATGGACCATGGCCAGTGTAGCCATGTATCCCTGGGAGCTCAACCAATGTAGCTAAGTCTCCCTGCTGCAAGCTACATAAGATGGAACATGAGTCTCAAGTTTTGCTTATTGCACTATATACACTCTAGTGGGATTATCATTTTCTATCAGACCCACCACTTTTTTGGAGTTATTATTTTATTATTATTATTTTTTTTTATGTGCATCTGTACAACATATCTACAAAGTGCATCATATATACATAAGGAGTTTTTCCTCTTGATCCAGTAGACTCTCCCTCTTTTGAAGCTTTATTGCAACCCACAACTCTTGTCGTTAGACCTCATGGCAGCCAGACCAGGTTGAAATGCACTTCCTTCAATATAAGAAGAAGAGAGGTTCCGCCTAGAAGTACTACCCTGATATGCTACCCCATGTCAAGGAAGACTGCCTCCTCACCACCTCATCCGTAGAGAGCTCGGTGTAAAGTGCAGGTCCAAGTAAAGCCATTGTCTATATGAGTCATGTGGGTAGTGTTAAGTGCTCTACTTAGGCTCATCGAGATGACATATGATCATAGCCTAGTGGACTCAAAGAATTAAGTCACCATGGACTTGAAAAGTCTCAACTCTAAGCCCTATAAGGTTCCTCTTATAATTAGGTGGATTAAGATCTTAACCAAGCTTCATTTTCAATTTAATTCCAGGCTAGTTTAAATGTCAACTATGATCCAGGAAAAACTATACAAATATTTACAAAGATGCTATTTACAAAATATTTACACATGTGCAAAATTTTTGAAAAATGTTTTAAAAACATGGATTTATGCATGAATGCAAGTTTTGCTAAATATGTACATAAATTTACACAAGGTTTTTGCAAACTTTTGATTTTCAAAACATTTTACAAAATTTTTGTACTATATACATAATTTTGATATGAAAATATTTTTAAGCTATTTACACAAAAGATTTTTACAAACATTTTTACAAAAATAATTTGTACAACTAGCTATGTATGTGCAATAAAAGAATTTTATTTACAAGGAAAAATTTTAATTTTTATGGATTTTTGGGTTTTAGCCATTTTTATTTATTAACACACTGACACAAAGTATGAGTTATGACTAAAGTATATATGAAATATATACACACCCCCCTATACTTAGCTCGAACAATGTCCTCAGAGTCAAGAGCGATGAAGAAGACTTAACTCGTGCTTAGTATATGGAAGTGAAAAGAAAGTCTATATACAAAGACGAATGAAAGAATAGAAATGCAAGAGGATCTCGGGGTTTCCCCCTATACTTAGGAACAAACAATCCTGAGTATAGCAGGTTGTACACAAAGGGAAATCCAAGTGAGAATGTACAAGGTCTACCTCACCTATACTTAGGGTAAAATATCCCTAAGTATAGGCAGCAAAACAGAGGTAGAAATGAATAAAAAGAAACTCAAAAATCTCACACCCCCTATACTTAGGGTAAAGTGCACCCTAAGTATAGCAACGTCGAAGATGTAAATGGGGTGTTGGACTGAAGAATAGTATGATATGGACAACTGGATCTATACAAGTCGGGAGAACAGTGATAATCAGGCGTGAGATGCAATAGATGTGAGTTAAGTGACCACATCTCATGCAAAAAGAATCGGGGCAACGTCAACGACCAGTAGCTCATGATCTAGATATGGCTTGAGCCGCTGACCGTTAACACGAAAGGTACTCTCAGAAGACAACTCAGATATATCAATACTCCCATTGTCGTGTACCTTTCTAACCAAATAAGGTCCCTTCCATTTGCGTTGTAGCTTCCCTGGAAATAATCTCAACCTGGCATCGAAAAACCATACACGATGTCCTGGCTCAAACTGTTTGTGGCTGATACGAGAATCATGCCACTCTTCACTCTCTCCTTATATTGTAGGATGCTCGAAAAGGCTGCATCACGAAGCTCCTCCAGGGCTGCTAACTCTACCCTCCTCTGGTCTCCTACACTCACTGGATCCATGATGATGTCTGTAACTGCCCAGAGTGACCTATGTCTAAGCTCAACAAGTAAATGGATTTGCTTGCCATAAACGAGATGAAAGGGAGACGTACCCAACGGTGTCTTGAAGGACGTCCGATATACCCACAAAACCGAGTCCAAAAGATGTGACTTATCCTTTCGGTCAGGGCGGACGACCTTCTACAATATAGTCTTGATCTCCCTGTTCGACACCTCAGTAAGACCATTGGTCTGAGGATGTTACGGTGTGGCTACTCGATGGTCTATGCTGAACTCGCTAGCAAGGGCCTTTACCTTGTCGTTGACTAAATGAGACCTCCCGTCAGATATCAACACTCGAGGTACCCCGAATCGTGAAATGATATGCTTCCTCAAAAATCATCAAACCGTCCTGACATCTACGGTTCGGGCGGGGATGGCCTCAACCCAACGACTAACATAATCAACGGCCAACAGAATGTACTCAAATCCCTGACTCCTAGGAAATGGACCCATGAAATCGATGCCTCATGCGTCAAAAACCTCACAGAAGTGAATGGGCTGCATGGGCATCATATCACGCTATCCACAAGTGCCCATCCTCTGACAGTCAGTACACCTCTTCACGAACTCATCAGAGTCCTTGAAGAGGGTTGGCCACCATAGCCGGATTAGAGCACTTTCTATGCCGTTCTCCTCCCAGAGTGATGTCCCCCTGCCTCAAGCTTGTGGCAGTAAGTGAGAACACTATGGTGCTCCTCCTGAGGAATGCACCTACACCAGACACTATCCCCTCCTTCATGTTAAAGGATGGGATCCTCCCAGTGGTAGAACTTGGCCTTCGCGAGGAAGGTCTCAAGTCTCTGCCTGGGCCAATCCTGTGGGACTTTCTTGGCAACAAGAAAATTCACAATATCGACGTACCACGGGAGAGAGGCAATAGCAAGGATCGCCTCATCTGGGAAGGTCTCACAAATAGGCTCAATCTGCTCAGAATCCTCAAGATACTTCAATCGGGAGAGATGATCCGCCACCACATTCTTGACTCCAGGCTTGTCCTTAATTTCTATATCAAACTCCTGGAGTAGAAAGATCCATCTGGTCAATCTGGCTTTGGCATCCTTCTTTGCCATGAGGTATCGGATGGCAGTGTGATCAGTGTAGATGGTCACTCTAGATCCAATGATGTGCGATTTAAACTTATCTAGGGTGAAAACTACGGCTAGCATCTCCTTCTCAGTGACTGTGTGGTTCCTCTGAGCTGCATCTAAAGTCCAGCCAGCGTAGTGAATAGCAAAGGGGACTCCATCCCTCCTCTGTCCCAGCACGGCCCCTACGGCAAAATCGGAGGCATCCGTCATGATCGCGAATGGGAGAGACCAATCAGGCGGCTGCAGGATAGGAGCCTCGACAACTAGACTCTTGAGAGTCTCAAATGACGCTAGACACTTATCATCCACAATGAACTCGGTGTCTTTCATCAGCAGATCAGTCAACGATCGGGAAATCCGGTTGAAATCATGAATGAATCGTCGGTAGAAATCGACATGCCCCAGAAAAGACCGTAATTGCCTCAAGTTAGACGGTGGACTAAGTTTCCTAATGATATCCACCTTGGTCGGGTCAACCTCCATGCCCCTGTTGGAGATGATATGGCCAAGCACCGTCCCTTGAGTCACCATGAAGTGACTCTTCTCCCAAGAAAGCACTAGGTGCACCTCAATACATCGATGGAGGACACGGTCTAGGCAGTCAAGACAAGAGTCGAATCCGTCACTGTAGACCGAAAAGTCGTCCATGAAGACCTCC
This sequence comes from Ottelia alismoides, assembly GCA_037367405.1. Lineage (NCBI taxonomy): Eukaryota > Viridiplantae > Streptophyta > Magnoliopsida > Alismatales > Hydrocharitaceae > Ottelia > Ottelia alismoides. Next base: position 332,079 of record JAZKJV010003632.1, on the reverse strand, counting down.
AAGCACTCCCCTACCATGTCCGAAAAGATGGACAACATGCACCTTTGGAATGTCGTCAGAGTGTTGCACAATCCAAAGGGCATCCGTCTGAAAGCATATCTCCCAAAGGGACAGGTATGTCTTGTCCTGGTCCTCTGGCGCAATCGCCACCTGGTTGTATCCGGAGTACCCATCCAACAAACAGTAATGGCTCTTCCCTGCCAGTCTCTCAATGATCTGATCAATAAAGGGCAGGGGGAAATGATCCTTCTTGGTGGATTGGTTGAGTCGTCTATAATCCACACAGACCCGCCAAGAAGTGGGTACCCGGGTAACGATCTCCTCTCCAGACTCACTGACAACTGTAGTGATGCCCGTCTTCTTGGGCACCACATGCAACAGACTGACCCACTTGGAGTCGGAGATGGGGTAGATAAAATTGGTGCTCCACCATTTCCAGATCTCCTTCATGATAACATCTCGAAGGTTCGGGTTCAGCCGCCGCTGGAACTCACTCAACAGCTTCGCGTCCTCCTCGAGATAGATATGGTGGGAGCACAGGGTCGTACTTATCCTCTGGAGATCGGGTACACTCCATCCTATCGCCTTGCGGTTCTTTTCAAGAACCCCCATCAGATGGGATTCCTGCTCTCTAGTCAAATCTGCTGAGATAATGACTGGGTACATCTCTTGCTCGCCTGCAAGGAACCTATACTTCAACGATAAAGGAAGCAGCTTCAGCTCTGGACAACACTGTGCTGGTGGATCTGGCCTCTGAAAGGTCTGAGTGAATGCATTCAAATCTGTATGGGAGAAGGGAAACTCTATCTCGCAATCTGAATCAGGAGAAGGCTGCTCCGCTGGTATGTCTCTGCTCTGTGTAGAATCAACCTCCTCCCGAGTTGTCGGCTTTGTAGAAGTCAGATACGGTATCAAGTCATAAAACTCAGCCTAGTCGAAATCTGACTCCAAGGGATCTGTATCAGCATTACTAACAAAATCTACCTCGTGATCGGGGATCGGCTCTGCTGCCTGAGATGTATTTTGGACCAGGGGTGTGCTATCCAAGCTCTCCACTGCTGTCATCTGTGCACTAGCAAACTCTGAAGGTGAGAAGATGGCCTGTGCTATTGGGTCTGCCCAAACTGCCTAATCATCTGTGATCACAAAGTCGCAGTCCTGGTGGAAGTCTTGTCCTGCATCTGTCATCTGCTCTGAATTGGAAGACTGCTCGGAGCAAGCTGAATCTCTGGCTCTAGTCTCCTCGATTGTCTCTATTTGTAAACTCTCGCCCTCGACGTGAAAGTATACCTTCCCGCTATCATGATCGGATATCGCCTTGGCTGTGGCAAAGAACAGACATCCTAAAATGATGGGGGTATCGATCACGGACTCAGGGATCTTCATGTCCAACACAACAAAGTCCACGGGGAATTTCAGGTCCTGAATCGTGATGACAACGTCCTTCAGCAACCCCTTCGGCCTCTTGACAGATCGATCAGCAAACTGAAGGACCGTCCTGCTCTATCGTAGAGGGCCCAACTCGAAGCGGTCGAGTAGGGCTGCCGGAAGTAGGTTGATCGAAGACCCGCTGTCTAATAGAGTACGGTCGAACCTCTACTCTTGAATGTGGCATCTGACATACGAGTCTCCTGCATCTTGCCTCTTGGTTGGCAGACGGTTCTGGATCGCGAAATAAGTGGCACGAGTGGGTACATGGATCTCTGAATGGGGGTTCCTCCTCTTTCTCCTGACAATGGTCCTTTTAGTGATCTCTAGAGTAGAGGTATGTGATCCAAGGCCTCCTGTAGAGTCAACTGTATGTGGAATCGATCTATCATATGCTGGCTGAACTCTATCTGATGGTTCTTTTTGGGATTTTTTTTTCTGTCCCTTAGCCAAATGGAAAGCTCTAGGAAAGGGGACTACAGGGTCCTTCTCAGATGAAGGACTAGGAGAGGGTCTGGGCTACTCAAGCACGGCAGAATCCACATATACATCATCAATCACCATAGGTGGATCATAATAAAACAACCCCTTTCCTTTATTCACAGAAATGTCCTGAGGTACATGAACAAATGGAAAAACAACAGGACTAGTAGTAGAAGTGCTGGTGGCCTCATCACCACCCACGGCATCTGGCTGTGCAGCATCAGTACCGCGCTTTGGCTCGTCATCACATATGATGGCATCAGTACCACCTCCTCCATCAGGTGAAATGACAGCCTTAGTACCGTCGTCTAGATCAACGTCCCTGGTGGCATCAGTACCACCGTCATCATCTCTGGCAGCCTCAGCACCGCTCCTCTCCTCACCTGGCACTCCTGAAGTGGCATTGAGTCATCATTCAGACGAGGCGCTGCCTGCTGGCATCCTACCGCTCCTAAGTGTAACAAAATCAGCATCAAACATGTATGCAGACATATCACCAAGTGAAGAACTAGGAGTGGTAATCTCAGTAAACTCTACCTGCTCAGATTTCCTCTTCAGACTGTTCGGGTTCGTCTCAATCTAGGCAGGGATGGCGGCCTTCCCTCTCATGATCTCCCTCATCTCATGACGGAACTCATCCATCTTCTGTCGAAAGGTAGCATGCTGCTCGGACATGAGGTGGGCTAGGTCATCCAAGGCGGGGTTCTCATAGGTCGGCCCATGAGAACCTAATAGGTAGCCTCGCTGGTAGTGATAGGGAAGAGGCTGATGATAATACTGCTGCTGATGAGGCTGTTCACGTCTCCAAGGTTGTCCTTGGTGATAGGGACGAGGACCATACTGCTGCTGGACTAGGGGCTGCTGCTGCTGCTGCTCACGCTGCTGGCCGTACCGGCCACCCTAGGCTGGAGGTTGCTGATGGGAACTGCCAGCCGACCAGCAGAATCCAGGATGGTCTCGTCAGATACCGGGTTGAGGTCGGTCGTACCAAATCCTGTTGACATCCATCAACGACTCCTGCTCGTACGAGGGCGGGGGAAGTACTACCAGAGGCTAATCCGGCTGGTAAACCACCATCTGAGTGTCCTGGGATGGTGGCGACTGGTAAGGCTGCTGCGACTGCTGGTAAGACTCCACCTGGACATGGTGAACCTGTCGAGGCTAACTAGAGTGCTTGGACGAGCTACCGCTGCTGCTTGGATCTCCTCGTGACCTGAGACGGGACTGAGAAGCCATCTGTGCCTCCTAGAGACACATGATCTGTGTCTTCAGGTCACTCAACGTCTGTGCCATCTGATCAATCTCTGTCATGCCTTGGCACTGCTTCTTCTCTATCAGCTCGATCCGGTCCAGCTTCTCGCTGATGATGCCATGTCGGCGGCTGTGGACTCGACCTGTGCGGCTGCCGCTGACGAAGTAGAAGGACCGGCATCGACCCGTGCTATCCTCTGGTACTGCACAGTATGTGGCTGGGGGCATCCCTGAGTGTAGAGGCAGGTCTGGGATATCACTGCATAGTTCTCAGCCATCTCCTCATAGATGGCCCAGACCTGATCCTCATCCTTGGCGAAGTAGGATCCGCCACAAGAAGTGTTCACCAGGCCCTGCAACTCTGGTGTCAACCCGCAAAAGAAGCTCTGAAATAAGTTCGGCTTCGAAATGTCGTGGTGCGGGCATCTGTTTGTAAGGTCTCTGAACCTCTCCCATGCCTCGTGAAACTGCTCATTGGGGAGCATGGAGAAGTTGCTGATCAGGGCCCTCGCTGCATTGGTCCGCCCGAGTGGATAATACTTGTTCAAGTACTCGGTGTGGAGCTGCTTCCAGGTATGGACGAACCTCCCCAAGTGCTTCAGCTAGTTGGCTGCTCCATCGACCAATGAGAAGGGGAAGGCGATCATCCTGATGGTGTCATCGTCCACCTGCAGATCGTGGATGGTGCTGCAGATCATGGGCTCCTCAGCCGCGAGCCCGTGGAAACGAGATAGAAGCTGTATGGTATGTGGGGGGAACTTGAAGTCCCCCACGATCGTCGGAAGAACAATACACTGGTGGGTCAGCATTGATCCAGGTTGTGCATCTCCCGCATCGGTCTGGCTCCTGCTGCTGCCGGCTGGCCTGGCTCATCGGACTGATCATGTATCCCTAGCCCGTCTCCTGCGGGCCTGCACTGCTCGCGGTCGGCTTTCATCCTTTCCATCTCTCTCCTCATCTCGATCATGAAATCCCCCTGATCCCTAATCTACTGCTACATCGTCTAGATAGAGGCTATCAGAGTGGTGTTGATCGCACCATGGTCCAGGACGTAAGTCTGCTCTGGTCGGGGACCTCCAGTGCGGTCATCGCTGCTGCCAGCCATGGTCTCTACAAGGTAAAAGACCCAAACTTAGGTGCCGATAAATCATCAGTCTGTTGTCTCTCATCTGGCACTGGTATCTCAGGACTGGTAGAAGGGTGGTCAAGGAGGAACAGGGTAGAATCAAACTCGGGTTCGGAGAGCGGGTCTCAGCTCTCACGAACCAACCTAGATGAATGGGCTGGAGTGCTAAAGAGTGGTGCAGCCAGAGGCTGCCTAAGAGACCTCCTGCCCATCATCCTGATCTGGCGAGTCGGGGGGATGATATCTGGAAAACACACAAGATGAGCAAACAAAACCCCAGGTTCACCTACTCATCACAAAGCTGAAGACTGTAAGAGTTCGATCGATTTATCTTTTCAAATTTTATTTAGGAGATCAAGTCAGGATATCAGAGCAGTTACGCGAGCTGATAGGAATCCAACGCCCCCAGAAGATTGTCCTGATCCCGAACTAGATCTTTCCCAGCCAGTATAAGCCGTAGACAGTTTACCGGCTACCCGATCGGCTCGCTCTGTTAAGGATATTGCGGCCCACTTTACCGGAGACCGGAGCGATCCTCACAGGAGAATGCCCATCTCAGAAGCAGTAGTCTGAAAGGGGGTCAGATGTGGCTCTAGCCTAGTATGTGGGTCGCTCTCTCGCTCATCCAAACCAGACAATGAGGGGGTTGCTCTCCCTAAGACAATTTTTTTATGTGAGGTGTCTTTTAGGGTCAAGTGTGTTTAACAGTCCCAATTTTATAGTTTTTTTCTTTTTAGGTGTTTTTCAAGCAAACAATGCCTAACGAATTTTTCGAGTTCTCCTGATTATTTTAAGTCCAGAAAACGGGAGGAGAAGACGAAAAAGCCGATGCACGATAAAATCAATGATGCATGCTGAGTAAGAAAGGCGTACATGACTCCAGCATTCTACATGTAAGGTGATCCACACATAAAATAAAGACTGAAAGAAAACTACCTATATGATGCACGAGGAAATCGGCCTTAAGCGAAGCAGTTTCTACATGAGAAGAACCGATGACTAACGGGTCAATAGGAGGGGTCGGTGTCCGGTCTCGGATGCCGATCGGTGCCCGCCACAACGGGTCCTGCCAGCGTTGTATACGACATCTAGCGGCGCGTGACCCCTCGGGTGACAAGGTTAGCCTTTTCTTTATTAATTTTATTTAGGTCCAAATTACGATATAATAGTAACATGAAGATACCCAGGTGTTTGGATCCTAATCAGTTACGACTCAATCAGCGAAAATCCTAAGCTAAGGCCAAAACCGCGTAAATCAGATAAATACTTAAAAAGAAAATAAAAATTGAGAAAACGAAGACCGACGAAAAATGCGGTGAGGTCCCCCGAGCACACCGGTGCTCGGTGAAACAGACCTCGCAATCACCAAAGTCAAAGTGTTAGAGTTCTTGTATTATTACAATAATCAAAATAATTCTAAAAATAAACTATCCTAAGTCCTCTCCTCTCCCGCTCAACCTCTCGCTCTCTCCTGTGGCTCCATACAGAAGGGAGCCGCCTCCGGCTTCTGCGGTTGATTCGGCTTTCCGAAGAAAGCCGCCTCGGTCCTCGAGCCCTCGCAAGAAGTCAAACAAGATTGGGTCAGAAACAGTTATAAAAATACAAGACAAAATAAGATAAAATAAAATATATGCAAAAATGGAAATAAACACACAAAATAAAAAAAAATAAAAATTAAATAAAATAAAAAGAAAAGAAAACAAAATAAAAATAAAAAGAAAATATATAAAATCAAGAAGCCGCGAAAAGCTGCGGGCGAACGAAAAGCCACGGGAAAAGCCGCGAAAAACAAAACTGAACAAAAATGAAAACAAAGACTAATAAGCAGTGTTCCCCGACAACAGTGCCATTCTGATGAGCGGCCCGAGCGAATAAGGCAAGAAGGTGTCAGTGGTCGTTGCCACCTCAACCTCTCGGACCGGACTCTACCAAGAAAAATCAAGACCACCAAATATAAAAATCACACAAGTCAAACAAATAGCGGTCTCGCTATTTTATTTTACCTGGTATAGCTATCATGGTCGAACACAAGGAGCACGAAATGGTCGAGACGATCTATGAAGTAGTCAAAAATGTAAATAACATAAACAAAGATATTTTTGGTGGATTTTTAAATCTTTTTAAATTTTTTGTATTTTTAATAATAAAGGAAATATAAGAAAATGGATAAAAAGAGTAAATCCAACAATTTATTAAACACACAAAAATACTCAGAAAATTCAAATAAAATTATTTTTGTATTTTTTATATTCTTTAGTGTTTTTGTTGAATTTTTTAGAATTTTCCAAATTTTAGTTGATTTTATAAAAATCGAGAAAAGGGAAAACAATGGTAAAATGTACAGTCAGATTTGATAGGCTAATTAAACATAACTAATTAGCCTCTAAAAATCTGATGGTAATTTTTATGAAAAGTAAATACAAAAACTAAGCTACAGAAAAAGAGTTTGCATTTTTTTGAGTTTTATAGAATTTTTAAGAATTTTTATAAGATTTTTCGGATTTTTTATTTTTATGGGTTTTATAAATCCAAATAACACAAAAAATGGACTGAATCTAAGGAACAACAAAACAATCAAACACCAATTTTTTAGAATTTTTAAATGAATTTATATTTTTCTTTGATTTTCTATGTTAGACAGTAACAAAAATCAAGGTTTTTGATTATTTAAAAATAACAAAATGCCTCAGAAATGTACCAAAAAATAGTGAAATTTTTACACAGAGGTAGGAGCCACATTTCCAAATTTCACTTGATTTGGATTTGATTTAGAATTATATTCAATACAAACAAGGTACACAGCAAGCGAGGACCTAAGTGCAAGAAAACATAGTTTAAGGGCCAAACAATAACAAGCCTAAAAAGCCTAGGGCCTGGAATGCAAATAGCCCAATCAAGCACGAGCAACACACGTGACTAGCACACAGAGGGGTATAAATGCAAATATTATTTAAAAAGATGTAAATAGTAACAAGCCGAAAGTTCAGCACTAAAAATGCAAATAACCCACAGACTCACGTGTCGACGCACGTGTCTCAACAAATAGGGACTATTTTGCAAATACTATAATCCTAAGGTCCTAGATGCAAATGTTCCAAAATAAAAAGAACAATTAAAACTATTTACAGGACTAAACGACAAATATAAAAAGGACAAGGGCCAAAGTGGAATTACCCCTTTATTAACGATCAACGACGAAAGAGGCGACACGTGTGCGATCTGACGGTGTAGAGTAGGGACGCCTCTTCGCTGATGGATGCTCCAGATGGAATCTCAGCTCAATCAGGCAGTGAAGGTCTGTCACGATGGGACGACCACGATGAAAATTGGAGCCTCGGGGTTGATCGGACGGTATCTAGTGGTCCTCCAAGAACAGGTCGCCGACGAACTTTGCTGACCCAATACGCGCAAGTGGAGGGGTCCTCGGAGGCTGCTAGGATGGGTGAAATGATGCTCGACGTCTTCCGCAGCTGATAGATGGCTCCGATGGGGCCGGAAGTGTCAGGAGAGCTGTGACGAATAGCACCTGGAGCAGTTGTTCCTGGATGGTTGAGCCTCCAGATGAGGCTCTTACGCCATGGTACCTGCACAGGAAACACGAGGGGTCAAGGGAAAACTGCCTCGACCCATTGACGGGTGAAGGCGGTGACGGAATGAGGCAGAGCGGGGTTCTCCGACGAAGCGACGGTGAAGGAAACCTGTACCTTGGTTCCGGGGCGAACCAAGGTGACCGGAGATGCGGAGAATGTTGAGCAAGGTCTCGTGAAGTTGAAGCCGGGGTCGGATAGGTGAACGGATGATCGGAGCTAAGTGAATCGGTCGACGAAGGCTGACAGTGCGAAATGGAAGAATATGAAATTAATCGAACCTAGAAGTTATTGACGCTACCTGACGGAGGAAGGTGTCTGTGCTGGAGGTCAGGAACCTCCGAGGATCGTTGCCTCGATGGATCGACGATCCAAGGTCTCTGGCTCTCCTTGCGGCGGAGCACGGCGGCGAAGACCACCGGACATGGGGCTAGGGCACTTCACTCCTAACTGCAACACCTCCTATCGATTGTTGTCACTCAATGTAGGAAGGTGGAGGTCACAGGTGTCTAAAACAGTGGCCGAAGGTGCGGCTAATGGAGAGGGAAGAAGATGATATATACGAGTAGGGGTCCGGAAAGATGGGGGTCGGGCGAGTGTATCGGAGCTCGGATCCCTAGGCAAGAAGGCGGGCATGGATCATGGATGTGAGCATGGTAATCGGGGCCCGGGGTTTTAGGTTGAAGATGATCGGATCATGCCAAGAAAATGGGAGAAAATCGGGTCAGCGCATGGATCCGCACAAAGTGGTCCAGGTGGGAGAGTTGACCGGGGGTCAACAATCCCCCGTGGACCAATGGAAAATTTCCATTGGAAATTATTTTGAAAATCGAAATAAATAGGAAACGACCTTATTTCAAAATATTTACAAAATGAAAAATATTTATTTATTTTCAAGGAATTTTTTAGTAATATTTATTTATTTTTTTTGAAAAATAAATTAGGTATTTACATAATAGTATTATTATATATAGGTATGTATACCTATGTATTTTTTATTTTTATTTTTAATTTTTTTATTTGTCTTCATTTATTCTAATTTTATATTTTATTTATTTACAGTATAAAATATGCAATATAAACTAGTTTTTATTTGATTTTTATTAATTATTTACAAGGAGAAATAAATAGGTATTTTATTTTATATACATGGTATATGTACAGTGATGAGAGAGATTTTATTTATTTTATTTTTCTTTAATTTTTCCCGTTTTTATTTTAGTTTTATTTTTACAAATATGTACAACATATAGGGAACACAAATATATTTTTATTTTTAGAAAATAAAATATTTACATATAGTGGGATATGTACACCATGTTGAGTCACCCTATCTCTCTCTACTTATTTTATTTTGCGGTCAGGCCCTTGTAGAGCCCTCCCTTGAGTTCAGGTCACTCAATATTTATTCTAAATATTTCCCTCTTTTTCTTTACTTCTTTATTCTTTTATTTTTGCACAAAATCATGCTAAATATTATTATTTACACAATGCATGCTTAGTGATAAATTATTTTATTTACACAAATATACATGGTGTTTTGCACAGGTTTTTAGCTAAAATAAAAGAATAAAGAGTGATGAATGAGGATTCATCACATAACACTTGGATTTTTTAAATGATCAAGAGAATGGAACAAGCCTGAATTAAAATTTGAAGATTGGAGCTTGATATAGACTTTAATACACTTAATTTCAGAGGAACCCATTAAGAACTACAATTGGGATACTTCTGGTCACCTTGACTTAATTATTTTTGTTCCATGAGACTATGTTCATGATTTGATTCATTGTGTCTAACTAGAACCCTTCATATCATATGTAAGATACTTGAGATAGTGGCTTGACTAGAGTCCCCGCACTTGACACTTAGCTCAACTCAGATGGATTGTTTAAAAATCTTGAAGCCTAAGTTGGGACGATGCTAGGTCGCTTCGTCAAGGATGGCTCAATAACCATTCTTGGGTATTTCCAAACTGGTACTCTGGCCCACTTCTTTTGGTGGTCACGATATCTAAAGACTGGAGATTGGATTGAGACAATGCTTTTGATGAGGAATGGTCTGAAAGTGCAACTTTTTCCAAGATCCCAAAACATGGGCGAACTAAAATATCTTTTATCCACAGGGCAAAAGCAAGAACGTAGAGCAATGCAAAGTCAAAGAAAAATTCAAAGAAGAATCCTACGCTAAAACTTCCACAAAAAAGCGCTTCCAAAAAAATATGCTTCTTGGTGAAGACTTGGTTACATTGACCATGCTTCTCAAGAGAATGAAGGCTACATTGGTCCATTCCCTATTCTTTTCACATTCTTCTAGCTTCTCCCTATTTTGATGGTAAAGACCATCAGTACCTGACCATAGAAGGGAATATCTTTCTTCACAAGGACAGGTTACGTGGAGAGCATACTCTTTTATAGTTCAGTGGTTTGTTTGGGAAGAGCTAAAAAATTTACATACATGGATATGCCAATTCAAAGTAGCAAGAGTATACGACTAAGAGGATGGTTCTGACTTGACTATGAAGAGAATGAGATATTAGGATTATGGAATCTAAGGGTTGTGGTGTCACACTTACAAACCACAATGTGATTCCGAACAAACCAAGAATCCAGAGGTCTTAATTGAGCTACAAACTTTGATTTTAAACAAGAGAAGTTTAAGAGCTAGAAAGTGTTCCAAGTTCTTTCTTTTTTCCTTTCATTATTTTCTTTTCTACACTTATAGGCATAAGTCTTTACTAGGGACTACCAAAACAAGTATAGGGTGGCGATGAATCTTCATTTCATCACCATAATTCATTCATTTTGGCTTTTATACCCTAGCTAAATGCATGTATATAACACCATAAAATAACATATATTATTTACACCGTAAATATTGTACAAAATTCTATATTTAAAGCCAAAATAAGAGAATAAAGAAAAGAAAAAAATAAATACCAAAGGTATTGAATGACCCTAAACCCGGAGACCTATGCATCATGATGACTGAGACGACAAGAAATAAAGTAGGGGGAGTTTAGGAGCAAAATAACAAAGAAACCATAATTTTTATTCACCAATAAATAAGTTATAGAACCCATTTTATTCTTTATTATTTATCCCTCAACTTAATAAACTTTGAACAAGAAACTTGTATATAAAGATACAAATAAAATACAAAATTTATTTCACTTAAAAATAATACACAGTGTGTCGTAGACCCTTAGAATAAAAAGACACAAGGAAAACTTTCAAGATATATATTTTCTGCATATAACAACAATAACAACAACAACAAAGCCTTTTCCCACAATTAAGTAGGGTCGGCTACATGGATTCTTCGCCTCCATTCAGATCTATCTTGGGTCAATCTCGGACTTATATCCAAAAAACTAAGATCCCTTCATATTGTCTCTTTCCAACACTTCTTGGGCCGTCCTCGCCCTCTCTTAGCCAGCTCAACATCCCAACACTCGCATCTCCTAACCGGTGCATCAGTTGACCTTCTTTGCAAATGACCAAACCATCTTAAGCGGTTTTCTCGCATCTTATCCTCGATTGGAGCTACACCAACTTTCTTTTGGATTGCATCATTCCGAATCCGATCTTTACGTGTATGTGACATATATCTTCTGCATATGAAATAAAAATTCACCAAACTCATCTTTATTGTTCCAAAAATTAAATTATCTATTTAGTGAAGGTAGTTCATTCAATTTAGAGTTAAGATGCAAAAGTTAGGATTTGGGCTGTCGTTGTGTAATTTACATGAATAAAACAATCAATTTATTCATTCTTTATATTATTCGTATTTTTTATTTTTATAATTTCGTAATAATATTAAAAATCTATGTACAAATTAAAATTAGAATAAAATAATTAGACTACATTAAAATAAATAAGTATATTTTTATTATATTTTTCTATATATATTTGTATAATTATATATATATATATAAATAATATATGTATATAAATGTATGATTCATCTTTTTATTATATTTTTCTAAAGATATTTTATACTTAAATAAATATGTATATTTCTTATATATGTATATACATGTAAAATTCATCAATGTAATATAATACACTTTTGTATATTTCAATATGTTATAAATATATAAACTATGTATATAGAATAATAAAATCCAAAATAGAAAAAAACTCAATATATAGGTAAATATACCAATATTACTATTAATAAAAAGTAACATAGAATAAATAAACTCGAAAAAATAAATAAAAATCACCATAAAATACTACATAAAATAATAAATATTTTGCGTGTTTTAAGAGAAAATAATAAAATTATTTATTATTATTTTTTGAATTATTTCTGTATTTTCTCTTTATTTTGTCATGTAGCTGGATGATGTTGACCAATGAGGATGTAGGGATTGCTGACCTTGGTCAACATCCCCACCCCCTCCTTAGACAATCCAAGCCACGCACCTTCCCTTATTCTCTTATTTTTGGGGCTCGAATCAAGCCCCGACACCCTTCGATTCCTTCTGCATATATCATTGACTTCCAAATATCCTTCACTTGGACCCATGTTTTGATTGAGTCAACCATTGGGTTGCGTGAAAACCCTAGGTCAAGAGGGCCATGTAAATATGTTAGCCACCCACCTCCATTTCGAATTGATCTCATTTTCCACTCAGAATACCCATATTTCTCAGTGGTGGCAGCATCAAGCTTTCTCATCATCTTGGCATAGAGGAAGAGGTCTAGAAGTCGGAGACCCAAGCTCGTCGGCCAAGCTCGCTTGAGCTCCTCCTTGGCTCCCTCTTCTCTGTGGTAGATCCATAGTTTCTCATTTCTTTTCATTCTTATGATTAATATTACTATATTCTAGGACTTAATTTCTGTCATTTTCACATTTTATTTTGTATTTCTCGATATCGAAGTTCGTGATAGCTACAACCCCGGTCAACGTGTCCATCGTGTTCGGCTGTCCTCCGCCACACCTATCACATCCATCATCTTCCCCACCAATTTCCCTATGCCCCGGGCACATCAACTCCATCCAATCGATCCCCTGATGAATCTCCATTTCATCACCTTCATTCTATCATTTTGGTCTTAAAAACCCTAGTTAAATGCATTTAAATACCAATATTTTTTGTATAAATTAACATTCATTATTTGTTGCGTAAATACTATATAAAATACATTGTTTAAAAAAATAATAAAATAAATAAAATAAAAGAAAAATCAATAAAATACCAAAGGTATTTTATGACCCTAAACTCCAAGACGAAGGCATCTTGATGACTAGGTCGACAAGGAATAATGTAGGGGGAGATAAGGGTTAATAGCACAACAAAACCCTAATTATTTAGTCTTCAATATTATATTTTTGGAATCTATTTTATTCTAATCATTATTTAAGCCTCAAATTAAGAAGCTTTGAACATGAAAGTTGTACATAGAATATAAAGAAAAATACAAAATTTATTTCTTTCAAAAATAATAAACAATGTGGTTGGGACACATAATAAAAATTATAAACCAAACTTGTCAAACATGTATCTCCTAAATAAAATCTCTAAATTGACCGTACTCACCTTTAAAAGTATATAAGATTTAATAAGCTATTTAATGAGGGTGATTTCAATAAAATTGGAGTTAGTATGTGCAAGTTAGGTTTTTGACCCTTATATTACACTATATTTGAACATCATTTTCATTCTTTACATTTAATCCAACTTTGTATTTTTAAAGTGTTTGTATATATTGTATATAACATAAAGACATCAAGAAACCACAATAAAATAATTGAAAATAAATAATAAAAACAGTGTACATAGATAGATATGTGAATTGGACCTATATACATTATATATGTGTTTAATTGACCTAATAAACCTAAATATAAAAGTAAATTTAAAAATTGTAAATATACATTTAAATATTCTATACATAAATACAATAATAAACATTATCATTATAAATATATTTAATATTAAAATAAATCAGACATCCAAAATAAATAAGAAGAAATACAAAAATAATAGTACTAAAATAATAATCCCTAATAAATAATTTGTAACATAAATAAAATTCATAATCAAATAGTCCTAAAAATAATAAACATTTCTTATTATTTAACTTTTTCAAAAATAAACCATTTACTATTTTCTTAATTATTTTTGAATAAAGACCGCTCTTTTGTCATGTCATGTCTTATGTGGACCAATCAGGAATCCAGGGAAGTTGACTTCTAGTCAACAGCTTGTCTCTTCTCTGTTGTGTGTCAAGTCCTCTGATGCACACCCCTTTTCTCTACCTTCACCTGATCACTCTAATCGATGATTTTCCTTGAGTCCTTCATGAAATATCTTCCAATCACAATCGACATCCATGCCTACTCATTAGATTTATCGATCTGCCTTGATCCACTCGAAAATTCAGCACTAAAATCGCCAAAACCTTTTCATATAAATAAAGCATCCCTTTTCCTTCACATGTTTGGTCCCTTTTCTAGTCCTAAAACCTACCACCCTCAGCCAAGTGAGCATCCCGATAACATGGGGAGGTCCTCTGAGGTGTTGGTGCTGCAAAAGGAGGAGAAAGGTGCACCCAAGCGGTGCTCCGACCACCTCGGATCCCTAGCATTAAACCCACGTATGAGTTGTGATTTTTTCTTGTTTAGTTAGATTTAGATTTTAGGTTTCATTCTATGCTTTTATTTTATGCTCTGACTTCTTGTTATGCTTAGAAATTAGAGATTTGCTTCATCAAAGGTCTATAACTCGAACCACCATCCTCACCGTGTATCCACTCTTTCCGACACCACCAAACAACTCGCTACTCTCTCTTATCGCTGCTCCATCTGACTTACCAACCAACTCAACCAGATCACTTATAGATCTGCGAATCGAGGATCTTTCCATCACCCTTACAGGATCTATCCATCTGCACCCATTTTGCTTCCATTTCATGCCATAATCAGGTCGCAACACTTTGCTCTTGACCTGCTCTTTGCTCTGTGTAGGTACTCGGCTGAACAGAGCCCTTATGGTGTGCTTGAATCGACATGTAGGAAGATTCCTAGGAGTCCTTGTTTACTTCGAGCTCTTAGGATCTCTCCTTGAGGTCTTGGACCATTTTTGGGCCATCAACGGCTTCGGACGATACCTCTAAGCTTGTTCGCCATTGCTGTATCAAGAAGAAGGCTCGAGGGAGGAAGAATCAAGGAATCAAAGTACGAGGTAAAGCAGTTCTTCCCTATTCTTGGTAAAGAGCAACAACCATTCGATTTGGGGAGGAGCCCCATATTCACTCTATGTCATTGGATCAACCATGTCAGCATCGTCTCATCCTCAATGAGGATCTAATCTTCGTCATCCTCGATGAAGGGATATCGTGTGATCTGAGCTGGCCACATGTCTAAGTGAACCGTCCTCTTCCACCCTATCGCACACATTAGGGGGTAAATTGTAGATCCTTCCCCTACTTTGTTTTCTTTTATTTTAGTCCTATAAATATAATTTGTAGTACAAATAAATGTGTATTAATTGCATTGAAACCCTTGAGCTTTTTGGTATTTACTTTTGGGTCTAGTCCACATCACCTCACGTATGGTTCCACGTGAGGCGACGAATTCGTAGCAAACCCCTTGTAGGTTTTGTAATTTCATTACCAAAAGTTTTGATATTAGTGTAAATAATTTAGGTAATTTGCATTGTATACCTAGCCTTATATTTTAATTGCAAATATGCCCTTTCTAGTTCATGTATTTTTGTGCTTGTATTTCATTTATTAAAAATATTATCAATGCTCAGAAAAATATGCAAAAATAGGGATAGATTCTTGCTAGCATGTTCTTTCACTCCACATAATTATTTTTACATTTTATCATGTTACCTATATATTAAAATTGAAAAAGAGCACATTTTGCTCTAGTTTGACTTTAAAATTCCGAAAATGTTATAAAACCGTTTTGAAAAATTCTAAAAAATATATTTTTTTACTAATTTTAATATTTTGAGCATTCAGAGCTAAAGTCCCTAAAAATAGAAAAAGAGAAGTTTAAAAACTAAAAAGCTCCAAAATATAGTAAAAATATTAAAAATCCATAAAATTACCAAAAATAGTTATTTATGTTATGTAATTTTCTTTTCAATATATATTATTAATTAAAAATAGTTTTGAAATATTTTATTTTATTCATTATTTTTAAATTCAAAGAAAATTCGACTATTTATTTAATCCCTACTTAGAAATCCTTTTTTATTTTAAAAATACCTAAAATTTAGGAAAATTACATGAAAAATCACAAAATTTTAGAAAACCATATAAAACACAAAAGATTTTATTTCCTATATTTTGATTATCAGTGGTATTTAAAAATATAATACCTTATATTGCATACATAGTTCTATAGAAGATTTTATTATACATATTAAAAGAAAAAAATAATTAGAAATCAGGAAATATAAAAAGAAAATAAAATTCATTAAATAAAATAAAAAATATATAAAAATAGAAATAAAAAACAAAATAAAAACCCACACAAAAAGACTAATAAATAGACAAGAAGAAGGAACAGAAATTTTATGCATCCATTTGCACAATTTATCACGTTTGCTCTCTATGTTCGATACTCTACATACTTAATCATTATAATAAATTTTAACTCCATATTTTTTATTTACATTGTTATGTTCATTTGTGCTTATTGTTGTCTAATTTACTTTTAGTGAGCGGTCGCATCAGCGACACTCCATCTTCGTTATTCTTCTAGTGAGGATATTTTTATACACTCACCAAAAGCATGTCAACAAACGACATCGTTTCCAGGGAGCAACGTCATGTAGATTTCATATCTTTATCTGTTCCTTCTTGTCTCCTTGTTTGCCTTCATTTCTTTATTTCATATTTTATTTGATATTTTTTGTGAACTCTCTGGCCCTTCTTCTTATTTGAATTTGTTGTGAGGGATCGCAAATTGAGAGAGGACATGTCGCGGCCCCATTTCTGGGCCGTCGGATCCCTCCCATAAGCAAATCTGGTTACTCAGCAATAATTTATTCAGCAGTCACAACTAACATTCAGAAACATACTGCAAATAGAGTATATTCAGAAGAAAGTATTCCAACACTTTTCCATTCACAAAATAAAGTTCAGATGATACATTGTCCCACTAAAACCATTTACATGTACATCAGCTTGAACGGAAAATATACAAAAGATTACTAACTACCTTACAAAGTAAAGCTACTGTGGCTGGATGGATGTCTACTAAGGTCCTTACGTTGGCTCACCAATACCTGTTGGGTTTTTCATAAATCATAGGGTAAAAATTACGAATGCTAAGTAACGAAGAAGGGAAAAGCAAACAAATGGGTAATTTTTCAAAACTTGTTATCACAAAAAGTTTCATTCCTTCTCATTAATTTAAGTCCTATTCCTTTCTTTTCCACGTCAGGGATTAGTCCAAGGAATTACCTCACCACTATAAGGACTCTGAAGCTGTGGACACTTCGGGATTGGAGATTGCGTTGATCTTGGTAAGCTTATGCCGATGCACGCCGCCTCAACCAATCCTCAAATACTACCGTGACAATTTTCTTTTATTTTATTAAACAGGGTCTCAAACCCTCAGCCTGGAAAACAAATGAGCACACTGTCCTCGAGGACTCGGTTGCTTAAAACCTCAGGCTAACATTTAATCATATAACCTAGCAGCTTTTTATACATATTATCGTGACCCATCCGCTATTGAACCACCCGTGTCTCCACATGGCACGACCACATCTTCCGTCGTTCAACCCGAAGATATTGGCTCCCTGTACCGCGCGTTACAAAACATTCATTTCGTGCGCACTTATCATAACAGGGAAACCGTGTACTACGTAGGTAGGGAAACGCCAATACAGGTTCCTTCCGACAAACCTACGGGTTGCATGCCCGACCTGTTGTTCTACTCCCAGTCATACTTAATGTGACACATGATCCTTTCAGGATCCAACTCAAACCACATCAATTCCATTATGTAATTCATCGTTAAGTCTTCGATTTGCATAATCAACAGTACTTAGTATAGACTAACATATATTTTATATTCATATGCATATGTACTCGTATTTATGCCTATTTTAATGCCCAAGTCCTAACTTTCAAAGCCACCGCATCCATTTGATGCTTAATCCTTATTTTAGTGGGAATCACAAAGCAACTATTCAGACTTTATCAAAAATAGCCAAAATTAGGGTTCCTTATAGCACAGAACATAAAATCAAGAATCTCAATAGTCTCGCTGAAAAGCCAATAGCAAAAGGAAGGATTTCATTACCTAATCGAGCTCTCTCTCGTGTATGCAAGGCTTTATCGTGATTCGTTTTTAGAAAGGATGTTTTAAGGCTCCTGAAAAGATTGAATTTCATTTTTTTGTATAAAAAACGCTAAGAATGTGTCAAGAACGCGAAGACGAATGAAGAACATGAAGAACGCGAAGAACACGAAGAATGCCAAGAACATATTTTCTCTTGAAATTTCAGTAGAGCTTCCCCTTATACGGGGTGATATTTCTTTGGAAATTTTCGGCATAGTTTCCCCTTATATCATGACATATTTCTCGGAAAATTTCGACAGAGTTTCCCCTTATATCGGGACATATTTCTCGGAAAATTTCGGCAGAGTTCTCCCTTATATCGGGACATATTTCAAAATAAAAACGAAAAGAGTTTCCTCTATAAAATTAATCATGAGGAAAACAATAGGAAAACTGAAAGAATATACTCAAACAATAAGAGATGAAGAATAGATAGGCACCACGCATCTTAGATGAGTGAATGTGTGATGAATCACAGGGTTCACTGACGTGCAAAGCCGCCCGAACCTAAGTAGGGTATTACACAGATTTCTCCATCAAAATAACTGTAAAAGCATAATTGAAAGAATAGAAACATAAGCGATGGAGAATCGGTAGACACCACGCGTCTTAGATGAGTGAATGTGTGATGAATCACAGGGTTCACTGACGTGCATAGCCACCCGCACCTTAGTAGGGTGTTACACAGATTTCTCCTCGAACCAAAATAGAAAACGAATCGTAAAGAGAGATGAATCAAGAACAAAGCTTGAAGAAAAGAGGATGAATTGAAATCCTAGCTTATGAAACAAACTAAGAGAGGATCATACCTTTCTCCTCCTCGTTTTCCCAGCAACGCCTCGCTAGCGCTCCTCCCTCGCCTCCCACTCCTCCGCCCGACCTCTTGACCCTAGCCCTTGGGGTGGTGGTGGTAGTGGAAATCGTAGAGAATGAATGGGTAGGGGGTCTATTTATAGGCTCCAGAAAACCACTAACCATGGTTAGAAAACCATGGTTTAGACCTTCTCCATGGTTTAGCAGCCCATGGTTTTGGCCAATACCTATCCCAAACTTGGGGCTTAAGTTAGAACATTCCAGATGATTCTATATTCGCTAATAACGCTTAATTAACACTAATCATGATTAACTTTCATTAATCGTGATTTAACTTTCGCAGTTTACACTTATCTTTTGCTTACAATTGATTAGTGTCGTTAATAATCATTAGCGGTTTTCAATCCATCATTAGTTTCTTTAATCACACTTAATTAGTATTAATGACAATCATTATGGGTTATTGATTTCTTAACCCTCCTTACTTCTCTTTCTTTCGAATATCATAACAAATCAAAACGAATTCCGATTCACGAAACAAATTCCGTTGGTTTTCTCTTGCCGAGTCGGATCCTGTTATAAAGGATCTTAGATATGCCAAGTTCAAGGCTTTACAATTATGACAACCTTAAAGAAAGTCTCATCCTCGAGACTAGAAATACAGGCATAACAACCTTAAAGAGGATTGAAACCATAACAACCTTAAAGAGAATGAATGCCATTACATTTATAAAGAAGATATACAATCCATAGTGTTATTACTCAAACAAGTAGGGGTATTTCTCTCTCATTTCTGCCTCAAGTTCCCATGTGTATTCTTCAAACTCTTGGTTCCTCCATAATATTTTAACTAGAGACACCTCTTTGTTTCTCAAAGTCTTGATATCCCTGTCAAGTATTTGCACAGGTAACTCTTGGTATGTCAAGTCTAGATCAACATGTAAATCATCATAACTTATCTTATGCTTTGGATCCTTAACATACTTTCTCAGATTTGATACATGAAAAACATCATGTATTGTCGAAAGATGTGGAGGAAGTGCAAGTCTATATGCTACTTTTCCAATGCGTTGAATAATTTCAAAGGGACCCTCGAACCTGGGTGCTAACTTCCCATACACACCAAACCTTTGAATTCCCTTCATAGGTGATACTTTGAGAAATACAAAGTCACCTACCTTAAACTCAAGGTCTCTTCGCCTAGTATCACTATAGCTTTTCTGGCTGCTTTGAGCAGTATATAGTCTTTTTCGAGCAAGCTCTACAGCTTCCCGTGTCTCTTGCAGTGTAGCTGAATCATAAAGATTCTTTATCCTGACCTCTTGCCAACACAAAGGAGTAGTACACCTATGTCCATAAAGTGCTTCAAATGATGCTATGCCAATACTTGTATGGTAGCTGTTGTTGTATGTGAATTCAGCAAGAGGTAAATGTTTAATCCATGATCCCTTCCATTCTAAGACACACGCTCGTAGCATATCCTCAAGTGTTTGAATCATACGTTCTGACTGACAATCTGTTTGTGGATGATATGCTATACTCAAGCATAGTTGTGTACCTAAGGCTTTCATGAAGTTCTCCCAATAGTGTGAGGTGAATCATGAATCTTGATAAGAAACTACATCCTTCGGAATACCATGGAGGTGAATCACATGTGTAATATATAACTCAGCAAGCTGGTCTGGAGTGAAAGATAAGCTTATCGGAATAAAGTGTGCTACCTTTGTCAGACGATCTATTATAACCCATATACTATCTTTACTACCAATCGTCTGAGGTAAGCATTAACGAAGTCCATGGAAATGCTTTCCCATTTCCATTCAGGTATATGGAGGGGGTTGCAATAATCCTGATGTTATTTGATGTGAAGCCTTTACCTGCTGGCAAGTGAAACATGAATTCACAAACTCAGCAACATCTTTCTTCATTCCCGGCCACCAAAAGTATGAATGAAGATCCTTATACATCTGTGTAATTCCTAAATGAATAGATAATCTTGAGCAGTGCGCTTCACATAAGATGTCTTTCCTTAGTTCATGTGTGTTTGGTACACAAACTTGATGATGGTTATACAATAACCCATCTTGTATCTGGAATCCCTTTATCTCATTCTTCTCAAGTTGTTGTCTTAAGTCTTTAAGGACTGGATCATCCTCCTGTCCTTTCTTTATTCTATCTCAGATCTCTGGTTTGTATCGGTGAGGAATAGTTATAGTATCGGCACTACTATCAAATGGTTTAGATTCACTTAACGTTGATAGTAAACCCCAGAAGTGGATAGCACTCACCAACCCATGTGAATAAGTTCTTCTACTAAGGGCATCTGCTACGACGTTCCTCTTACCCAGGGTGGTAGGAGATAGTGCAATCATAGTCTTTCAACAACACTAGCCACCGTCTCTGTCTCATATTGAGTTCCTTCTAGTCAAATAGATATTTCAAGCTTTTATGATCAGTGAATATTTCAAAAGTAATACCATAGAGGTAATGTCTCCATATCTTTAAAGCAAAAACTACAGCACCTAATTCAAGGTCATGTGTTGGGTAGTTCTTTTTATGTGTCCTGAGCTGTCGTGATGCATACGCTACTACCTTACCATGTTGCATAAGAACTGCCCCAAGTCCTTCTTTAGATGCATCAGTGTACACTGTAAACCCTTCACTCCCAGAGGGTAGAGTAAGGATGGGTGCAGATGTTAGGCATTCTTTCAGTGTTTGGAAACTAATTTTGCATGCATCTGACCATATGAATGGAACTTCCTTCTGGATCAACCTAGTCATTGGCAATGTTATTCGTGAAAAGTCCTTCACAAATCTTCTATAATATCCAGCTAATCCCAGAAAAGATTGTATTTCTGTGACAGTCTTCGGGCGTTCCCAACTCATTACCGCACTAACCTTTGTAGGATCAACTGATATATCTTTTCCAGAAATAACATGGCCTAAGAAAGATACTTCCGATAGCCAGAAGTCACATTTGCTATATTTAGCATACAGTTTGTTCTTCCTTGGAGTTTCAAGTGCCTGCCTGAGATGATGTTCATGCAGATACTTATCCTTGGAGTAAATAAGCACATCATCAATAAAGACTACTACAAAGTGATCTAAGAGCTTCTTGAATACTCTATTCATGAGATCCATGAAAGCTGCTGGGGCATTTGTCAGTCCAAAAGGCATAACTAAGAATTCGTAATGTCCATATCTAGTTCGAAAGGCTTTCTTAGGGATATCCGCATCCTTTATCTTCAACAGATGTTATCCAGATCTTAAGTCAATCTTGGAATACACAGTCGAACCCTGTAACTGGTCAAAGAGATCATCTATCCTTGGTAGAGGATACTTGTTCTTTACAGTCTTCTTGTTTAGTTATCTATAGTCAATGCACAACCGCATTGACCCATCCTTTTTCCTGACGAATAAGATATGTGCTCCCCACGGTGATGTACTAGGACGAACGAATCCTTTATCTAATAGTTCTTGCAACTGTGCCTTTAACTCTCGTAACTCAGCTGGTGCCATCCTATATGGAGGGATAGAGAGGTTGAGTATCAGGTATAAGAGAGATTTCAAATTCAATCTCTCGCTCAGGTGGTAATCCAGGTAGTTCCTCTGGAAATTCATCAGGAAACTCGCACACTATAGGCACATCTTCTATCATTCTTTTTGACCCTGATGTAGTGGATACATAAGCTAAATAGCCTTGGCACCCTTGTTCTAACAGTTGTTGAGCCTTTAAAGTAGATATGTACTTGACATCATCACTGGATGTCTTTCTAATAAATTAGAACTCTATCGAGTTAGGAATGTGAAAAGTTACTGTCTTTTGGAAACAATCAAGGCATGCATGATGCCTTTCTAGCCAATCCATCCCAAGAATGAGATCAAATTAATTCATTTCGATAAGTAGCAGATAACCAGGTGACTGATGTCCTGCAATCTGTCCCACATAGTCGTCGAAGATCTTCTTGAATTATAATTGGCCTCCTGGTTCCTTACTCAGGAAATGGTTTTATGATTTTATCGGAATCTTATCCTAACAATAGGAATCAAATATCCTTATTATTTTCCTTTTTTATATGCCTATGAATCACCTCCTCCACTGCTCCTCCAAATGGAGTAGGGACAAATAAATTCTGTGGACTGATGGTATATAGACTCTTTCTTATGATGGCGAATAGAACCCTCAACCCTAAAATCCACGGGTCTGGATGACTTTGATTTCTCATTGTGGCATTAAGTCGTCGCTCTAATGCTTATAATCTTTGACCAATCTCATAGGTCATCACTATCATAGTCACTAATTTCCTAGACATATCTTGGTCTTCCATTGGGACCAGTAAAGGCCTAAGGTTACATCCTATATGTCTTAGCATGATGTACATAAGAGACAGTGACTTGTGAATGGCACTGCAGTCATTTATTAAGATCAAAGGATCTTAATACAACCTTAGCTTTCTGAATATCACTCATAGTTGTTAATTACTAAATAAATTACTGGAGTAACCAAGCTCTGATACCAATCTGCCGCGACCCCATTTCCGGGCTGTCGGATCCCTCCCATAACCAGATCTGGTTACTCAGCAATAATTTATTCAGCAATCACAACTAACATTCAGAAACATACTGCAAATAGAGTATATTCAGAAGAAAGTATTCCAACACTTTTCCATTCACAAAATAAAGTTCAGATGATACATTGTCCCACTATAACCATTTACATGTACATCAGCTTGAAAGGAAAATATACAAAAGATTACTAACTACCTTACAAAGTGAAGCTACTGTGGCTGGCTGGATGTCTACTAAGGTCCTTGCGTTGGCTCACCGATACCTGTTGGGTTTTCCATTAATCATAGGATAAAAATTAGTGAATGCTAAGTAACGAAGAAGGGAAAAGCAAACAATGGGTAATTTTTCAAAACTTGTTATCACAAAAAGTTTCATTCCTTCTCATTAATTTAAGTCCTATTCCTTTCTATTCCACGTCAGGGATTAGTCCAGGGAATTACCTCACCACTATAAAGACTCCGAAGCTGTGGACACTTCGGGATTGGAGATTGCATTGATCTTGGTAAGCTTATGCCGCTGCACGTCGCCTCAACCAATCCTCCAATACTACCCTGACAATTTTCTTTTATTTTATTAAACAGGGTCTCAAACCCTCACCCGGAAAACAAATGAGCACACCGTCCTCGAGGACTCGGTTGCTTAAAACCTCTGGCTAACATTTAATCATATAATGTAGCAGCTTTAAATACATATTATCGTGACCCATCCGCTATTGAACCACCCGCGTCTCCACATGGCACGACCACATCTTCCGTCGTTCCACCGAAGATATTGGCTCTCGGTACCACACATTGCAAAACATTCATTTCGTGCACACTTATCATAACAGGGCAACTGTGTACTACCTAGGTAGGGAAACGCCAATACAGGTTCCTTCCGACAAACCTACAGGTTGCATGCCCGACCTGTAGTTCTACTCCCAGTCATCCTTAACATGACACATGATCCTTTTAGGATCCAACTCAAACCACATCAATTCCCATGATGTAATTCTTCGTTAAGTCTTCAATTTGCATAATCAACAATACTTAGTATAGTCTCACATATATATTATTCATATGCATATATACTCGTATTTATGCCTATTTTAATGCCCAAACCCTACCTTTCAAAGCCACCACATCGATTTGATGCTTAATCCTTATTTTAGTGGAAATCACAAAGAAACTGTTCGGACTTTATCAAAAATAGCCAAAATTAGGGTTCCTTATAGCACAGAACATAAAATCAAGAATTTCAATAATCTCATTGAAAACCCAACAGCAAAAGGAAGGATTTCTTACCTAATCAAGCTCTCTCTCGTGTATGCAAGGCTTTATTATGTTTCGTTTTTAGAAACGATGTTTGAAGGATCCTGAAAAGATCGAATTTCATTTTTTGTATAACAAATGCTAAGAACGTGTCATGAACGCGAAGAACGAACAAAGAACACGAAGAACACGAAGAACGCCAAGAACACATTTTATCTTGAAATTTCAGTAGAGCTTCCCCTTATACGGGATGATATTTCTTAGGAAATTTTTGGCAGAGTTTCCCCTTATATCGAGACATATTTCTCGGAAATATTTTGTCAGAGTTTCCCCTTATATTGGGACATATTTCTCGGAAAATTTCGATAGAGTTTCCCCTTATATCGGGACATATTACAAAATAAAAATGAAAAGAGTTTCCCCTATAAAATCAATCGTGAGGAAAACAACAGCAAAACTGAAAGAATATACTCAAACAAAAAGAGATGAAGAATCGGTAGACACCACACATCTTAGGTGAGTGAATGTGTGACAAATCACAGGGTTCACTGACGTGCATAGCCATCCGCACCTAAGTAGGGTATTACACAGATTTCTCCATCAAAATAACTGTAAAAGCATAATTGAAAGAATAGAAACATAAGAGATGGAGAATCGGTAGACACCACACGTCTTAGATGAGTGAATGTGTGACGAATCACAGGGTTCACTGACGTGCATAGCCGCCCGCACCTAAGTAGGGTGTTACACAAATTTCTCTTCGAACCAAAACAAAAAATGAATCGGAAAGAAAGATGAATCAAGAACAAAGCTTGGAAGAAAAGAGGATGAATTGAAATCCTAGCTTATAAAAAAACTAAGAGAGGATCATACCTTTCTCCTCCTCGTTCTCCCGGCAGCGCTTCGCTAGCGCTCCTCCCTCGCCTCCCACTCCTCCTCCCGACCTCTCGACCCTAGCCCTTGGGGTGGTGGTGGTAGTGGAAATCGTAGAGAATGAATGGGTAGGGGATCTATTTATAGGCTCTAGAAAACCACTAACCATGGTTAGAAAACCATGGTTAAGACCTTAACCATGGTTTAGCAGCCCATCGTTTTGGCCCATGGTTTTGGCCAAAACCTATCCTAAACTTGGGGCTTAAGTTAGAACATTCCAGATGATTCTAGATTTGCTAATGACGCTTAATTAACACTAATCGTGATTAACTTTCACTAATCGCGATTTAACTTTCACGGTTTATGCTTATCTTTTGCTAACTATTGATAGTGTCGTTAATGATCATTATCGGTTTTCAATCCATCTTTAGTTTCTTTAATCACACTTAATTAGTCTTAATGAATGTCATTATGGATTAATGATTTCTTAACCCTCCTTCTTCTCCTTCTTCCAAAAATCATAACAAATCAAAATGAAGTTCGATTCACACGAAACAAATTACGTTGGTTTTGTCTTGATGAGCCGGATCTTATTATATAGGATCCGAGATATGCCAAGTTCAAGGCTTTACAGGACCTCTTAGGAGACCTATGCAACCACATAAAACGGGGTCAGCTTTTCTGACCTAGCCCACTGGAGAGAGAAATAAAGGAGGACTTGGAGGATTTCTTATGGCAGAGCCAGTTGTTTTTTAGTTCATTTTATTTATTTGTAATTTTAAGTGAGAGAGAGAGAGAATTTTATTGTAACAATTTAGATTCTCTAGGACTCTAACACTTCATGAGGTCTACTGCCCAAGAGAATGTTGACTTGGGGGTCTCGTCGTGTTTTGTTCACTTTTTTTTATTTGTTTCACGATTTTCTTTTTTTTTTTGTGTGATTGAGCCCTAGTTATAGGATTCGCTTGCTTGATAGATTAAGGTTCGTAGCCATAGTTATATTTGCATGTCCCTTTAGTTTTGTGCTTGGACTTAGTCAAATCTAATTGTTAACTATTTTAGACTTTAGACTGCACATTGAGAGAAGCTTTATAGAGCACTTGCAGGACCCATTGTGGCAGACACTAATGAGCTTCTGAGACTAGACCTTAGGTCTCATATTTAGATAGTTAGCATCTAGTGCTTCACGATAATATCATATTCTATTCTAGAACGATTTCATTGGCTTCCATTTCATATAGGGTAGCCTTCAATTCTATTATGCATCTTGCATGGAGAGAGCTAGGAAGCACTGTAAGTCTTCTGACTATGCATGCATCTTAGATTCCCAACTTGCATTGATTTTTCAACCTTCTCCCTCTGATTTTGATCACCTAGGATGCTGATGGAATTGAAAACTTATTAGGTGATTGCATTGAAAAATACCAAAAATAGTGATAACCAAAAATAAAATTGGGACGACTAACTCTGCCATATTTTTTAGAAAATA
The DNA here is from genome assembly GCA_037367405.1 of Ottelia alismoides. Lineage (NCBI taxonomy): Eukaryota > Viridiplantae > Streptophyta > Magnoliopsida > Alismatales > Hydrocharitaceae > Ottelia > Ottelia alismoides. The sequence continues at coordinate 304,887 of JAZKJV010003632.1, read as the reverse complement.
AACATAATGGATTCTATGTTTTGGGGAGAGCAACCCCCTCACTGTATTATGTACTTTATATGTGATACATATACAATATGCATTAGTGACCCAATCCTACTCCTACCTACATGTGTGTACAATTATTTTGAAGCTTACCTAACTCTAAAATGGAAAAGATAAATGACCACTATCTTTTGTCTTCACTATGTTGAGTAGGTGAACATGGAGGTTGCTTTGTACATTGATTGAGGGTCCATTTACATTCGTCGCTCTTTAAGTTGGTAGATCCATGAGTTTCTGAGTTCTTCTTTTTATTGAGTTCAACTCCCTTTCTTTGTCTATATTATTGTCTTCTTTATTGAGTCGTGATATCAGGTCTTGATCTTCGCTTTTGTAGCCAGATTTCACGACCGTTTCCTTTCCCATAACACTGTTTCTCTGGTCTCATTCAAGAAAACTCTCTTCTTGAACCACAATTTAGTATTCATTTCACCCATCTCACCCATCTTCCTCGTTCACTTCAGTGTCATCCCTTCTTTCACCCAGGAATGTTGCGCAATTATATGAGGATCACAACATGGTTTTAATAGCAATAATTATTTAAGTAAGTTGGGCAAAATTGAGGACATTGAGATTAGTGTGTTGTCTTTGGTGGGTCTGAATTTGATATGTGCATAGATATTATTAAGGATTCTGATTTTGGCACAATTACATGTGTGATTCTTTATTGAGGATTTTTGATCTCACACGCTAGATTGAGGATGGGATCTATTTATGATTATTTGGCGATGCGACTTTTTTCCAGTTCTACCCATCTTGATTCATACGCTTGATATACGATCTCTTTCTAGCCTTCAAAATGATGGTGCTTAGAACCCACCTTATTTTACTCATCTTCTTAATTGATCCATCATCCATATCCTGGCTCTCCTATCCCCATTAAGCACATACAGAATCTCCTTTTGATATCTTGATTCGTTTAACCTGATTTGGTTAATCTGACGGATTGCATTGCGATTGCACTGAGGATCTTTTATCCCTCCCATAACATTATGCCCTCCTACTGATGGTTGATCTATTATTTTTGAGGATACGAAGATTTGATGCTATCATTTATATGATTTCATTAAGTTAGTTTGCATTACTCCCCGAGTACTATTTACAGGAGAATGCAACATTTTCCTTACGATCGGTTTTACTCACTACTCATGTGTCCATGTTGGTGGAGCACGAAATTGAGACGTCTGATATGAGATGTCGACCTCACTATTTGATTGTGTGTCTGATTTGTTGGAGCGTGAGATCGCTTATCCTATTTATCTTGGCTCCTTTGAAAAATCCCTAAAACATTTGCAAAATCCTTTTGAAAAATTGCATAACAATTTGCGAAACCTTTCTAAAAATCCATAAAAAGTTCAAAGTGAGAAAATTGCATCACAAACATTCTAAAAACAATTTGTAGTTTTTTGGATTGATATTGATAATGAAACATTCTAAGTAAAATATTAATATTGGATCTTGGTTGGACCTTCAATCTACTTAACCACAGGAACCTTATAGGAACTAGAATTGAGATGCCTTGGGTCTGCTTGACTTAATTCTTTGAAGCAACGAGACTTGGTTCAATGTCATCTTGACTACATAAGTAGAATATTTCAGAGCACACATGACTCTTGTTGATAATGACCTAGCTTGCACAAATGCATCTTACACTTTTCTCACCTCAGTTGAAGTAGTAGAGGGTTGGATTTGCCGGTATGAGGCACAAGCCAATGGAAACATCGGAAGGCACATATTTGTGGCCATTGTATACCAACCTGATCCAGTAGCCATGAGGCTAAAGAAAGAAGTTGTGGGTTGAAATAAAGCTTCAAATGAGGGATAGTCTACTTTCTCAAGAGGAAAAAGTCCATATGTAAATGATGTTGTATATAGTATTCAAAAAAATAGAAAAATTAAAAACTCCAAAAATGGATAGTCCTGATTGAAAATAAAATGTCTGTCGGATTATACTTGTATAGTCATTAAGCAAGCTTGAGCATCAAAGTCTTATGTATGTGAGCCTCCAGCCGGATGACTTGGCTACACTTCTCGAGCATCAAAGGTAGGTAGCTATACTGGCAACCATCCATTCTTCTCTCCACATCCTCTTCTTGAGCTGGTTGCACTTGAACTTCGAAGGGAATACCCCGCTTCACGAGGAAATAGTTGTTGGATTGGTAGTGTCACCATATTAGAAAAGACTAACTTTTATCGCTTCAATCAAGGAGAGCTACATATGACACACTGTCCAATATAGATTCATAGTCATAAGGGTTTGTGTATGAGTTGATTTGCTCTGACTTGGCAATAGAGGAGACTTGATCAGGGTATTGTGATTCTCGAAGGATGTCTTATTTTAAATTCGTTTCATAATAAGGTTCAGACCACACCAAAAATCTAAAGGTCCGACTTAAGATCCAAACTTTGATTTTGTAAAGACAAGTTTGGAAATTAAAATCAATCCAAGTTCTTTCTTTTTCTTTTCTTTAATTTTATTTTCTTCACTTATTGCATAAGTGTTTGCTAGGGACTAGCAAAGGCAAGTATAGGGGGTGATGAATCTCCATTTCATCACCTTTATTCTATCATTTTGCCTTAAAAACCCTTTCTAAATACATGTAAATACCATTTTTTTGCATAAATTAACATTCATTATTTATTGCATATATAGTATACAAAATACATTATTTAAAGCCAATAACATAATAAAGAAAAGAAATGAAAAAGAAATAAAATACCAAAGGTATTTTATGACCCTAAACCTTGAGACCTAAGCATCTTCATGATTGGGTCGACAAGGAATAAAGTAGGGGGAGATAACGGTCAAATACACGACAAAACCCTAATTATTTATTCTTCAATATTCCATTTTTGGGACTTATTTTTTTCTATATCATTATTTTAGCCTCAAATTAAGAAGTTTTGAATATAAAAGTTGTACAAAAAATACAAAGAAAAATACAAAATTTATTTCATTAAAAAATGATAAACAATGAGGCTGGGACACACATAATAAAAAGACGTAAACCAAACTTCTCAGGTTGTATCTCCTAAATAAGAAATCTAGATTGACCATATCCACCTTTAAAAGTTTATAACATTTAATAAACTATTTAATGAGAGTGATTTCAATAAAATAGGAGTTAGTATGTAGAAATTAGGTTTTTGACTCCTATAGTACACTATATTTGTACATTATATGCATTATATTCATTCTTTACATTTAATCCATCCTTGTATTTTTAAGTGTGTGTACATATTGTAATATAATTTAAAGACATCAAGAAACCAAAATAAAATAACTAAATAAATATTAAAAATAGTGTACATAAATACATAGGTGAATTGAAGGTATATACATTTTATATGTATTTAATTGATTAATAAACCTAAATATAAAAATAAATTAAAATTGTGTAAATATGCATTTAAGTATACTCTAGAAAAATAAAATAATAAACATTATCATTATTATATATTTGACATTAAAATAAATAAAACACCCAAAATAAATAAGGTGAAATACAAAAATAATAGTACTAAAAAAATAATCCCTATTAAATAATTTTGTAACTAAAATAAATTCATAATCATATAGTCCTAAAAATAATAAACATTTCTTATGTTTTAATTTTTTGAAAATAAATCATTTACTATTTTTTAAAATTATCTTTGAATAAAGACCTCTCTTTTGTCCTGTAGCGTCCTATGTGGACCAATTAGGATGCGAGGGAAGTTGACTCCTGGTAAACTACATGTCTCTTCTCCGTAGTGTGTTATGTCCTCGAGCGCACTCCTTTTCTCCGCCTCCTCCCAATCGCTCTTATCGATGATTTGTCTCGAGTCCTTCATTAAATATCTTCCCATCACAATCAACATCCACAACTACTCATTTGATTTCATGTATTTTCCTTGAGATCCCAATAATTTAGCTCGAAAATTGCCAAAACCTTTGTCTATAAATAAAGCTTCCCTCTTCCTTCACAAGTTCGGTCCCTTTTCTTATCGTAAAACCCACCACCCTCAGCCAAGCGAGCATCCCGGTGACAGGGGAGGTCCCTTGAGGTGTTAGCGTGGTGAAGGAGGAGGAAGATGCGCCGAACGTTGCACTCCAGCGACCTCTGATCCCTTGCATGAAACCCAGGTATGAGTTATGCATTTATCTTTTTTAGGTAGATTTTATTTTAGGTTTCATTCTATGCTTTTATTTATGCTTCGACTACTTGTTTAACTTATGAATTAGATATTAGCTTCATCGGAGCTCTAGAGCTCTGGCCACCATCCTCATCGTGTACCCTAAACCCTAAACCCTATGATAAATCTTCCCTCTTCCTTCACAAGGTTGGTCCCTTTTCTTTTCCTAAAACCCACCACCCTCGGCCAAGCGAGCATCTCGATGCCCGGGGGAGATCCCCTGAGGTGTTGGCGCGGTGGAAGGAGGAGGAAGGTGCTCTCAACGCGACGCTCCCACCACCTCTGATCCAATAATTCAGACGGATTCTAACTCCACCAAACTCCCCACTTCTCTCTCCTATCACTGCTCAATCTGTCTTGCAAACCAACTCAACTAGAACACCTATAGATCTATGACTCAAGGTTCTTTCCATTACCCTCTCTAGACTCGCCATCCAAACTCATTTCGCTTCTATTCCGTGCCTAATCGAGCTGAGGCAACTTGCCCTCAACCTGTTCTTTTCTCTGTGCAGGTAGTCGGTTGAATGGAGCACTTCTTGTCTTGAATCGACCTGTAGGAAGCTTCCCAAGAGCCCTTGTTTACTTCGAGCTCCCAGATCTGTCCTTGAGGTCTTGGACCATTTTTGGTCATCATCATCTTTGGATGACACCCCCAAGCATGTTCACTATTGTTGTATCGAGAAGAAGGCTTGAGGGAGGAAGAATCAAGGAATCGAAGCTCGGGGAAGAGTAGTTCTTCCCTGTTTTTTGTCAAGAGCAACAACTGTTCGATATGGGGAGGAGCCCCATATTTACTCTGCGCCGTTGGATCAACCACGTCCCTACCCTTCGATCCTCATCGATGATCTAATATCCATCGTCCACAACGAAGGTGTATTGTGCGATCTAAGCTGGCCACGTGTCCATGTGAACCATCCTCCACCGCAACATTGCACGCATAAGAGGGTAAATTGCAGATCCTCCATCTTTATTTTCTTTTTTAGTTCTGTAAATATAATTTGTAGTATAAATAAATGTGCATTAATTGCATTGGAACCCTTGAGATTTATGCTATTTACTTTTGGGTCCAGTCCTCGTCACCTCAAGTGTTGTCCCTCGTGAGGTGGCGATTTTACAGCAAACCTCCTACGGGTTTTGTAATTTCGTTTCAGTACACAATGTTTTAATATTAGTGTAAATATTATGGGTAATTTCCATTGTTGCCCTCTCCTTATATTTTAATTGTAAATATACCAATGCTAGTTCATATATTTTTGTGTTTGTAATTTATTTATTAAAAATATCATTAGTGCTATGAAAAATATGCACAAATAGGGGTAGATACCTATTAGCATGTACTTTTACTTACATATTTTTTTTTACATTTTAGGCATTTACATATTTATTAAAAATATACACTTTTTACTTTTATTTGACTTAAAAATTCCCAAAAAATTCTCAAATCAGTTTGAAAAAATCAAAAAATTATATTTGTTATTTTAGTATTTTGAGAATCCAAACCAAAAATCCCTAAAAATAGAAAAAGAAAAAGATTAAAAATTGAAATGTTCCAAAATCCAGTAAAAAATATAAACAATCCCCAAAATTTCCAAAAATATCCATTTTCTATACTATATTTTTACTTTTATTCTATACTATTGATTAAAAATAGTTTTGGAAGATTCTCACTTTGTTTATTTTTTATAAATTCTAAAATAATTCGGCCTATTTATTTAATCCCTTTTTTGGGGTTTTTTTGCATTTAAAAATACGTAAAAATAAAATTATTTGAAAAATCATAAAATAGTAGATAATCATATAAAACCCAAAAACATTGTATTTCCTATGTTATTATTATTTTCAGTAGTATGTAAAAATATAATACCTTAATTGCACATATAGTTCTATAGAAGCTCCTATTTTATATATATAAAGAAAAAAATAAAAATCAGAAAATATTAATAGAAAATAAGAATAATAAAATAAAAACTTAAAAAATATTGAAAATAAAAATTTAAAAAGTAAAATTAAAAACACACGCAAAAAGGAAAATAAATAGTCAAGAAGAAGGAACACAAATTTTGTGCATCCATTTGAACAATCTATCACGTTGCTCCCTGTAGTTTATAATCTACATGTTTACAAACTATTCACATTTTGTAGAGCTATAATAATTTTAACTCCATATTTTTGCTTTAAACTGCTATGTTTATTTACGGGTTAATTGTTGTCTGTTTCACTTTTAGGGAGCGGTCGCCTCAGTGACACTCCATCTTCATTATTCTTTTAGTGAGGATATTTTTAGACCCTCGTCAAAATCATTTCAACACCCCCGTTCAGTGAACGTGGCCTTCCTCTCCTTTTATTCACTAGAAGGCCTCCGCCACACTTCATCTTAGCCCATTTTAGCATCGAACTGACCCCAGCAAGTCCCTTTTTCTTGTGTGTGCCTAACCCTGTAGGACATGGACTCGAAGGATCCTTTCTAGGTCAGATTTTGACCAGTTAGAGGTTCCCCGGCGACTCTGCCTGCCTAGACCTTCTCGGACTCCACTGATGAGTCCCACGCCCATTTAAGATACACCGTAGTCGCTGGACTCTTCCAGCTTCCTTTTGAGCCATCTGCGAGCTCCTCGAGTGTTCGAAATCGATCAGTGAGACGAATCAAAGTTCACCCCAATGAGTGTTCTTCCCTATTCTTCCTCATTGTCTCTCTATCATCGGATCAAGCACCCGCTCCATAATCTCTAACAGTCGTTAGATCTTTGAGGCCTCCCACCATTAGAGGCATCGTCCAATCTGACCATAGCCGCTCATGGACGATGCGTCATTGGGCGATGAGGGACCGTCATGTGCATAAGTGGAAAGCCAACAACCATTTGATCGTGTGCTTAGGTGTATTTTCCACAGACCCCTTTTTCTTTTGTATTTTTATTTTAGTCCATAAAATTGCATCTGTAGTTCAAAACCTTCTGTAATATTTGCACTTTACCCCTGTCTTTATTTTATTTGCTAATAGGTCATGTCCACGTCACCTTACGTGCCCATACTCGTGAGGTACTTGGATGTTTTGCAAGGACCCCTTCCAGGTTTTGTTATTATTTAGTCTATAAATTTTTGAATTAATTATAATGTTTTGTAATTAAATTTCTTGTATGTTCTATAGATTCTTGGATATTACATTTATACCCCTACCAACAAAATATTAATTGAATATTCAAGAAATTTTACACAATTGCCCTTAGATTATGTATTTATGTTATGAAATGCATTTATAATTTAGGTAAACTGCATTTATGTCCCTACTGGGAATTTATTTTTTATACCTTATATTTCTTTTGATAAAAATAGCATTTTGCATCTAAAAATTATAGGAAAATTATTTTGAGTGCTAGAACATATATTAAATAACATATTTTTTTCGCAAGGTAATTAATTTTTTTCTTATTTTTTTTAAAATTAATAATTTTGCATCATTCCTTGTTTACAATGAAAAATACACAAAAATTTAGAAAAATATTTTGAAAAATTCAAAAAAACTAGTGTCTTTAAAATTGTAGTTTTTGAATCCAAGATCAAAAATCACTAAAAAAATTCAAATGAAAACCATTAAAAATTGAAAATGCTAAAAACGCTATAAAAATTATTAAAAAATAATGAAAAATCCAAAAATACCATTTTTTATTTATGTATCTTAGTTATAGTATATATTAAACATTAAAATTAGTTTTGGAAAATTTTTACGTATTTACCTATTTTTTAATTCCAAAAAAATTGGCCTTGTAATTTTGTTCACTAATTTATATTTTTAGTCAATGAAACATACAAACAAATTAGCAAAAATTAAAAGAAAAATACTACAAATAGAGTAAAACATAAAAAAATAATATTTTATTTCACCTATTTTGAGTATTTATACCTATCTATACTAGATAAATATTATTATTATCATTAGAAATGCCCTAAAATATTTAAAAATCCCCTAGTAAAATAAAAAAGGACTATACTTGGGGTATTTTCCCAGTTTTCTATATTTATTATATACATATTGTTATATATTATCTATATTATAAATTGTATTACTTATACATATATATTATCTTATTAAAAAGAAATTAAAAATAATAAAATATGGAATTTTTTAAAAAATTTAAAAATAAAAAACTAAAATATAAATTAAAAATAATAAATTTAATTTTTAAAACCCAAAAAAAACCATATAAAAACAAATAAGACAATTATTCGTTTCATTGTCAATTTTTTGTGGTCTATTCACATTTCTCCTTTGTGGTTCGACCCCTACACTTGCATACTATACATATCATTCTGTCAAGTATAATAAATTTTAGCTCATTGTTCTTCATTGCTTGAGCTTGTTGTGAGCTAATTGTTTATTACGACACTTGAATTGTGTGTTGAGTGTTGTAAGAGCAGTCGATACAACAATTGTTAGACACTAATACACAGATCTTCCAAGTGGTCAAAAAGTGTCAGTTATAGCAACCGCTTGAAACAGATCAAATAATTTAAAAAGGGCACCATAATAAGGACAAAGAGAGATAGAGAGAGAAAATGAGTCAAGTCGGTTTCTCTCTTGAATTATGGTATCTCACTATTTTTTTATTTAATTAAGAAAGTGTTCTTGGGTCGAACTCAAGGAGGCAGAAAATCACACTCGGATTTTTTCAAGTGAGAAAATATTTTTGTGAATTTTTTCTCTTTTCTCTTCTTCTCTTGTAAGAAATTTCTTTTTATTGATTTTATTTTTTTATCTTTTTTATTTAATTTTAATTTTTAAATTTTTATTTAATTTTAAAAATAAAAATTTTAAACAATTTATCTACAACGAAGTATGTAAAAATAATAGATGATATAGTTATACTATATAGTTGATTTATCGCTCAAGCAACGAGTTTAGGAAAGAAATAAAAAAGAAACCAAGATGGCTAAAAATTGAAGAACAAAATCAATGAATAATGCAAAGAACACCTTCGAAATACAATGCGAAATAAAATGAAGAAAAATATGATACCAGAACAATGTCCCAAATAGGTCCACAAGTTTCCAAAGTCTAGTGTAGGTCTGCGTAGAAAAAAATACAGTAAAAGAAAATATCTTCTTTCAATTAGGTCCCTGGTTAAGTGCCTAATTGCATAAAAACGATCTGGATTCTTTACACGTAATCAATATATGTTGTAAAGGCGGGATTTAAATATCTCGAGCTGTGCAATTCTTTCGAAAAATTTCCACCCCTTTCAGAATCTACGGCTAGGATTAGACACGCTCCTGCAATCTGGACAGTCCAATTGTGCCATGTGGTGGCGTTTTTTGCGTTGAGTTCCTGACTTGTTCTTCCCCAAATGCATAAGCGACGACAACTTATTTCCACTCCGATGATCGCATGTTGATGCTACAACGATGGTGATCCTCTAGCAGGGTCACGAGGGGGTCGCCTTCCCCCCTCCGAGATCGCCTATGGTGGGGCAAAGTCGAGGAAGGTGGTGGTGAAGTGTTAATGTACAATAGCTAGGGTTTGGAGTGGGATCGGAACTGCAGCTCAATTTTCTTTAATTAGCAAAGATGGGTGGTGCTCCTAGTGTAGATTAATTTGCTCCAAAAATGAAGAAGAACCTGCAATGGAATTATAATGATCGGTTTCGCAAGAAATTGGACAAAGTTTAAGGAAATGAACAATCCAAAATATGGGTTCCAGGGAAATGATATTTCAGAACAACGTTCGATCAAATTAAGGTGAAATTGAAAATGGGTTTCTATGAGTAAGATGATGATAATTGACCGTGGTGATTAGATGATTATTTGAGCCTAATTGATGCACAAAACTTGAGGAAAATCACAGAAGAAATGGAAGAATGCCAGTGATTAAAGGGTTTAGGACCCCATTGGTTGTATCTTGACGGGCGGCAATCGGAGCTTAACACTGCACGTTGTGGCGACAGTGCAAGGCTAGCGAAAGACCTTGGAACCTCCTTTGATATACCATCTTCCACGCAGTAGCTCACCCAGGAGCTGTCACCTCCTTAGATAGCCGGAGAGGAGCGTGGAAGTGGAGAGATCGGTTAGGTTGTTTTCTTGTGTAGGAAAGTTAGTCTGAAGAAGGAAGTTTGGGTCAATAAATAGATCGATTGAGAGGGATTTGGAATGAATCCAATGGTGGTCGTGAATCTTGGTTGTTAGGAGTAGAGAATGAAGGGTTTAGATCACGTATTTGTTGTGAAGATCGACGGGAATAAAATGGTGAAATGTGGTAGGTAGAATTAACTGGAATTGATTCTTGATGAAGGAGAAGGCCTAAGGTGCTGACACGTGTCAGCATCTAGTAGGACAGAAAATAAATAACTTATAAATTAAGTATTAAATAACAAATGATGTTATTTTTAAAAGTTATATAAAAATGTAAATAAAAAAATTAACTAATTTATGGTAAAATTTATTAATATATAAATATAATATTAATAAATAAGTATATAGTATACTTGAAAAATAGGTATTCTATTTTTAATTCAATAACTTAGTTAATAACATATCATTTTTATATTTTATTAATTAATAAAATAATAAATAAAATTAGTGTGAATTTTCTTGGATTTAACAACTTAATTTAGATATATAAATAAATACATATATAGGTTTCACAGTTCAATTTCATCTATAAATAAGGGTTTTTGATTTTTTAAAATATTAAAAAAGGATTAAAAATTCTTAAATACTTTATGGATAAATACAAGATCAAGAAAATAATTGAAATTGTAAAATCAATGATACTATAATAATTTGTTCAAAATAAAATAAATAACACAAAAACCCGATTGTCATTAGGTCCCAAAACCAACTTTTTGCAAACATACTCCGATTTTAGTGAAATCACCTTTATAAATTAGAGAATATTATTTTATTAACTTTAGTGGTGAGTAGAGTACAATTGGAGTCTGTATGAAGAAGTGATGAGGTTTGGATGTGCAGTATGACTACTAAGTATAGATATAGCGATATGTATACTTAGTAGTCATACTGCACATATATACATATTTAGAGTCTGCCTTCTTTTTATTTTTTTTCTTTTTTATTCTTTTATTTATTTACAGGTTTTTGATGCATAAAATTGCATTTTTATTCAAGAATGATGTTTTGGATAGAAATGAATTAATGGATACTTACATGCATCTGTTAAGGGTTTTAAGACAAAAATGCACAAGAAAAGTTCCTCTAAGACCATACGCTAGACACTATGATTCTCATGTTCTTATGGTGTGTATACACCTAGGGTCTCATCGGATTTTTCGTGTTTTATCGCCTTTATTTTATTTTGTTTCACGCGTTTGAGATTTCTACCTTATTTTTCTTTGTTTTTCTGTAATTGAGCCCCTAGATTTGGGATTGGTTGACTTGGTAGCTAGGTCCACAGCTTAATTAGAAGCATGCACCCATAGTTTTTTACACTTGGACTTAGTTAAAATTTATGATTTTTATCACTTATTCCCCTCTGAGATATCGTAATTTCAGTTATGCCTCTATCTTTTTGGTAATATCAGTTGTGCCCCTCACTTCTTTCTCTATCATCACTTGTGCCCTTCCGTCAGATTGTTCGTCAATGAGTTGACTTAACCATGGTTTTTTCAAACCTTGGTGCAGTTGAGAGGGGTATTATTTTCCAGACTTCTTCTTCATATTCTTCCTCCTCCAATTGTTTTCTTCCTTTCTCTTCACAATTTCTCTCTCTTAGTGCCACCTTCATGCATCCATTAAATCTCAAATATTTTTGCATTTTCACGGATATATCACTCATTACAGATCAAACGGTGAATTTTACTGAATTTTTTGATGAATTTTTATGAATTAATTAGTCAAAAATTTATCTTAATTTAACAAAAACTGAAATCTCTACAATTTCAACTAGACAGGCGGAAGGAGGAGGCTCGGGGGAGGGGGAGGAATAAGGGACAGGGGCGACACAAGGCGGGGGCGGAGGAGCAACCTGGGGGCGGTGGTGACACGGGGTGGGGGCGGGGGTGGAGGCGGAGGGGCGACATGGGCGGGGGTGGGGGCGACACGGGGCGGGGGCTGAGGCGGAGGGGCAACCTGGGGCGGGGGCGGGGGCGACATAGAGCAGGGGCGGAGGAGTGACCTGGGGGAGAGGGCGGTGTCGACATAGGGCGGGGGGTAGGGTGGAGGCAGAGGGGCAACCTAGGGCAGGGGCGGGGGTGACACGGGGCGAGGGTGAGGGCGGAGGGGGAGGGGAGACCTGGGGAGGGGGCTGGCGAGACATGGGGCGGGGGCAGAGGGGCAACCTGGGGGCGGGGGCAGGGGTGACACGGGGCAGGTGTGGAGGCGGGGGGGAGACCTGAGGCGGGGGTGACACGGGGTGGGGGCGGAGGGGCGACTTGGGGGTGGGGGCGGTGGCGACCCGGGGTTGGGGCAGGGGCGAGGGTGACACGGAGCGGGGGGAGGGGACAGGGGTGGAGGAGGCAGGGACTAGGGGGCCGTGGAGGCACCGGGGAGGGTCGTCGGGGGAAGGGGGAGGGGCAGGGGCGCAGGGGCGAGGGGAGGAGGCAGGGGCGGGGGGATGAGGAAGATGAAGAGGAGGGGGAGGAAGAAGTTGAAGAGGAGGGGGAGGAGGAAGATGAACAGTGCCTGGACTTTTCAATTCATTTTATTTCATTTAATTCCTGATGTGTCCCTAAAGTTAACGTTTGTTTACGTTTGGGATGGACGAAAACTAACCCGAGGGGAACAAGTGATAGACCGACAAAATGTCAGGGGCACAACTGATATTACCAAAAAGATAGGGGCATAAATAATATTGGAATATCTAAGAGGGGCATTACTGATAAAAACACAAATTTAATTGTTGATTACATAGATTCGGAACCGATTATCGTGAGAGGCTCTATACATCGCTAGCAGATCCCGTTGGGGCAGGCACTGAAGAGCTTCCACGATCGAACATTTGGGTTCCATTTTTGAGTAGTTTGCATTTGGTTCTTCACGCTTAATAGTAATTCATGTTTAGGGTGCTTTCATCGCTTTGCATATCATGCATGTACTATAAATAATTCAATTTTGTCTTGCATCCTACATGGAGAGAGCTAAGAAGCATTATGAGTCTCCTTAATTTGCATGCATCATTTGCTACCAGGGTGAGATTGATATTATTTAATCATCTTGGATTTCTATTCTCATGTGCCCAAATAATGTGAATCACATTCACATTATTCACATCTTCGATAATCACATGTCATTTAATTATCTAAGATAGCTCTCTCTATAATATGAATCAAATTCATATTATTCATGATAATTAAATCACATTTAATTATCCATTTTCTCAATGCTCGGATACATATAATAATGAATTTATCCTTAACTCTTTCAAGGATAATGCGCTTTCTCCACGGGTACTTGGAGATAAAGATAGGGCGATTGTATTATTCCACGTATAGTGACTTGGATATTGAGATCACATTTCAAATTCAGATCTCGGGCCTCCCATAGATGCTTGATTAAATCAAGACCGCAAATCTAATCTTCTCATTGCATCTGAATCACATTCAGATCAATGTCCAACATTTGGACTAAGATGAGATTACTTCTCTACTGAGAAGAGTCACTAAAATCCAGACTCGTTTCATGACTCCCTGGGAATGGGAGCATCATGGTTATACAACCGTTTATGATAACATCACCCTCAGGTATTCCCAATACATGTACATCCTGCATACTGGATGACTCAGAATAAACTTGAACCATAAGATCAATTTTACATTGTCTACTTCAGAGTTTTATCATTAAGTTTCTCATTTGACTATTAGGAGTTTGTATCGATCATATACTTTCCAAAAGCATATATCATACCCAGATGTTAATCATATACTTTACAAAAACATATATCAAACCTACAAATTCAATCAAGCTTCCAAAGCGAGACGACCATGCACAGAATTTGATTCTTTCCAATATTTCATGCGTGGGCTCATGTCTTCCGGTTCAATAATGAACTTGTATGATCACTTTGAGTTGATCGTATTACTCATATACCCTTGGATGCACACCAGCACACCGGTGTTTAGACCTTGATTAGGTCATCAACATATTGGTCTGCTAAATGTACATACTCAGACATATAGTAACACATCTGTCGTCGGTCAGAGGATGCGTGCCTATATCGTGACAGCATACGTCATAGGTCTTTGATTATCTCGATCTTGTTAAGTCAACTCTTTGACCTAACAAATCTGATACCTCCGATCTCTATTCCCATGTAGAGGACCTCCATCAAGAGGTTGGTCAGATATCAACCAAAATGTGAAAGGATTGCCATCTCTTACTCAGGCGGGAGATCATCTCTCAGCAATCATCTAACGGTGCTAGATGAGTCCTCAATCTAACTCTTTAGATGTCCATCCAAGCACCAGCCTCTATGATTCAATATTTGAATCAACAGATGTATGATCATCAAGATGGCCTTGGTACGTAACCCTAATTGTTCTAAGGGACCTATTATGCAAATTATCTATTCTTCATTTCAGATCAGGGAATGATATTCACAATAACATTTATTGCATAATGGTTCGTCGTGGGCTCGCATGTCCAACAATCTCCCACTAGCCCAAAGATCCATTAATGGGCTAATCAATTAAACCCACACTCATGTGACAATCATATGCTATTTAGAAAAATAGATAGGTAAGCTGATTAGTCACTCTGTTCCTGAGAGACTATGCCAAGTCCTTTTACAACACTTCCTTATCTCCTAGTAACGATGTTCACATCCAATGCGAATTTTGCATCTTATGCAACCAATACTCAATCATTCCAGACTTAGTGTCGTTGACACTACACCTCAATATTATTATAACCAGTATGCAATTTCTATTATCCTTATCAAAATACCCTTATTCCGGGAGATCTCTATCTCATAAGGTATTCATAGTTAAGAACTTTTAGATCACTATCTATAAAGTCTTAAGATCTTGAAGATAAGTCTTAGAGATTACTAACTCTAAAGTCTTGTCATCTTTGAAGATATTCATATTATTGCAATCAAGTGTTTTATCACCATAGTAAGATTCGTAACAGTTTACTACTCCTACTACATGGCAGACATATGGCTTTTGTATACATCTAGCATACAACCGGCTTCTAAGAACTGATACACAAGGGCTAGCAGTTTTAGCATTGACGTCCTCAACTCATTGAGGTGCTATCCACTTAGATAGGTCAGTACCATATCTTGAGGGAAAGAAGCCTTTCTTGGAATTTTCCAGAGAAATGAAAATGTCCAAGTCGTACCATTAATGTGACGGTCCCAATATCCTCTTCTCTTTGCTTCTGAACAACTTCAGAACAAAGATCTAAGAGGTATCCTTGAGATTATATCTCAAGATATGAAATAGCCGGTCCATAAAACACTTATTATCATCCTTATATCATTCTAAATTATTAGGATATTATATACATTTAGCACGATGAACACAATGGCACTCCCACTAAGCTTCACATGGTTCATCAAGATTCTATCTGAAATCATAACATTTATCATTTCATCAAATCTTATGTTCCAACTACAAGGAGTTTATTTGAGTCCAAAGATGGAGTTCTTTAGCTCACACACCTTGCTTTCCTCAACCTTGAAGCCATGGGGCTACTTCACGTGAATATCCTCAAAGAGGTATTAATAGAGGAATACAATCTTGACTCACATCTTGAAGATGCCATAGTCAAGTTGTGTAGCTATGGTTAGCAATATTATGATGGGTTTAAGCACGGTCACTAAAGAGCAAGTCTCATTGCAAGCGATGTCTTCTCTTCATTGTGCATCTCATGGCTATGAACCGTGCTTTGAAGGTCCCTACCTTCTCATCAGGTTTACTCTTTCTATTGAAGATCCATTTACACGTTAATGGGTCTTACCCGTATAGGTGGATCCTCGAATGTCCATAAACAACATTTGTATATGAAGTCTACTTTAGACTTTATTGCTAACATCCACCATTCCATGCTATGATCTTCAGAAGCTTCATTACATGAAGTCAGATCATTGTCAGATTCAACTGACACATGGAATCCATCTTCAAACTTATTTGAAGAGGTATTAGTATTTCATCTTTAATTATCCTTTTAGTTCCCGATTTAAGGAGCCTCATTATCATCTCAAGATTAAATGAGTTCCTTTACATCATTTTCATCTTGATTCTCAAGAGAGTCATTCTATAAGAATCATATTCTCAAAGATGAGATCTTTTAAGAATCTCAATGTCATAAAGTATGTATCCAATACCATCTTTTATTTTCCTAATGAAGTAGCACTCTCCAGTGCCAGATTCCAGATTACTTGCATGGAGACTTATTAAGGATATATATTTTAGTCTCTACTACTTATATACCTTTGAAACTAATAGATAATTATGCTAATATTGATCATAGATCATATCATGTCACACATGATCCAGTTGTATCTCCCTACAACTCTGATTGAGTTTAGGTTTATTAGGAGGAGTGAGATAGAAATGATACTCATATCTCTATAAGGTATTCTATGAATCTATCTAATAGGTGCCGACTACCTAGATTAGATCAAATTCATTTAATCTTCCTTCAAACTTTGGTTCTAAACCAAAATTGTGACATCTTTGAATATTTCAAAGGTTTCTAAGTGAAGAGAAGAAATCTGATATCACAAATAATCATCAATAGATATCACATATCCATATTGTTTATTCTTGCATCAATATGGATGAGATCTTGAATACCTTGACATCTTACACCATTCCAAGGAAGGGTGTATTGGGCATTTTTACTTTTGAATACAATATTCACAAGTGTGTAAGATCTGAACCTTCAGACAATCTAAAGTTTCATCTCTTACTAGTCTCTTGATCACATCAACAGACATATGTCCAAAACATGATGCCAGATCATTATCAAATGATCCTCATCCGCCTATTGATCTTTAAAGGTTTAATTTTCAACATTAGAAGTCTTTATGAACTATTCATAATTTTCTAATTTAGTAGAGTCCACTAGATTTTAGCTTACCATCTGAAACATCTCCATCATAACTCCTTACGACATGTCTATTATAGAATTCATGTTTATTTCCAACATTTAGAAATAAACAATGATTGTATTATGATATCTAGTTCATAGAGACATTCTCTAAGAATAAGGGCTCTCCCACTGAAAATAACAATCCAATAGAGATTGTTGCAATAATTGCTTCGATATCCGTGTGGATGACTATTAAACCATACAATCAAATTTTATAGTCTTCTAATACATGTGCAACCAATTGCAAGTGTTATTAGAAGAATGAGATACAACTATTAGACTTTGATCTTTTCAAAGAAGAAAGTCAATTTCAATGATTATATGTAGATTATTTCGACGCACTATCTGAGTCGTTCTCTAAGGATCCTAGATAAAATAGATAGTCATACTATCAATACATCATCTTATTACAGTATTGGCATTTATCCAGCTATTTCGATGTCATATGGAAGTCACAGAGGTATAGTCAACTCTTTGACTTTCCTTCTTAATTCAGTCCATCCCATGCTTCCACTGCGCTCCATTTATTTATAAACAACCATTACTCATGACAAAGGATCTCTTATGTTGAAATCAAAAATTTCAATATAAGAGTATTTCAACATTTATACATGCTTCATTCAATTCATACCATATGAATAATACGAATGACCAGAGTATAGACAGTAGAATGATGCACTCATCGTATCTACATCCATCTAAACTCTTAAAACATTGGTTCAGTTAGGTACTCTAACAATTTGAATACATCATCGCTTACAGAGCCACCATTCTGCATAATGCAGAGAACCAAGTCATTCATGATTAAATGTCGAGAGCACATATGTATACCAGAATATCTTCTTAGAATTTTATAAGGATTATTTGACAATTACGATCATCATTGACATGTCACTTCCAAAGTACATTCGATGAGAGATCAGGACTATAAGGACATACAAACCCTAGGGTTGAAGTCCTATTCTCTATTATAATTGTCAGTCCTCATTATTATGAGGAAACGTGTACATTGCAACCACATACATTATGTGTTCAACTCCAAGTACAATATCTTGACCATGGATCCAATCCATTATATTTTACTAGTCATTATTGAGTATATTATTGAGTGGATTTAATGAAGGATTATCTGAAATATGAAATTTGCGTAAATATATATAAATGTATATGTACACATTTTAAATTTATTTAGGATTTTTTTTACATAAAAGTTGTCTTATCTTGTTAACACTGAAAGTTCATTCCCTTGATCACTTTCAGTGTAAGAGATATACTTACCGTTATATATCAACAAGATTTGGGATCTCCTTTTTAACTTTGTTACATCCCAATAATATGAGAACACGTAACTCGGATAAAAAAAGGCGGGAACACATTCCGCCTCGCAAGTTCAACTTGCATCTCCCAAATCGGTCTTTAACACCCAGGCCCACCACCCCTGAGGTGATGTCGACCCGTCATTAATTGAACAAACCGTCAACAGGAATACAACTCGCTATGTGCAATCCAATATCGCCCCAATAATATGAGGACTCGACATTGGGGTCACTACGCATACGTCCTAACTCTTTCGAGAAGCGAAGAGCCTGATGCAAATGCGCTTGCATACATGAGTTGTCATTTCGGACATGCGTCAACTACATACAATCCCTGGCGATGGAGCCCTCCGCCTTGACGGGAGACCTTGGATGTCACTTATGGCATCCTCCATATCATATTCAAATTCTAATTAATCATCATGAATCATATTCATTATAATTAATTCTTCTAAGGGAAATAACATCTCTATTCATAATAGAGTGTTTTAATTTTAATTGGATTCTAATTAATATAATCATATTAAATTAATGATCCAATTAATATCCAAGAAACAATCTTTATTGTTACTTGAATTATGGTATTATCTCAAATATGTATTATTCTGAATTTTAATAATAAAAAAATACACCGTGATCTCTCCTGCATTATCAAGTCCCTACACACTGTCATGGATAGTACTGAGGAGTGGGACAGACCGCACACGGTGCAACCTGCTATCCCAACGCTCCCCGACTAAACACCATATCCACCTCGAAAAAGATAATGCCAAAAGTTTATTGTGTACTTGAGATTATAATCGGTTCTTCAGCCGATGTTATACCTTAAAATAATAATCAAAATAATTTTGATTAACATTATAATGAGATTTGCTAAACAAATCCCAAATCCTATTCAAGCAACATGTTTGTTGGAAAGTGGATTGTGTAACCAATTATGATCTAGATCATATCAAATCAATTATTGGTTAATGCAATGTCATTTAAAATAATAATTATCATCAAATATTTCACAAATATTTATCCATATCTATTCCAGTTAATTTCCCTAATTGATTAAACGACAATAACAAGGTTCTTGATTAGGAAAGTAATTTCCAACAGTGACTCTCACTTACAAAAATTACCATATCTCACTCAATTTAAATCCAAATTAAGAAAAGTAAGTTTTCAAAGTTTGCTAATTTTATTTACAACAGAATATAAGTGATTTTAAAGCTTTTTAAGGTTTTTCTATACAGTAATTAACTCCTTAATTATGTTAAGATTCGCAGTCCCAGAAATAGTGGATAAATGTTAACTAATTTGATAATAACTTGAGCAAACGGATTCGAAATCACGCAAACTCAGATCCTACGGTTTCCTTATTTAATGGGAAACATAATCAAAGTTATTTTTGTGTTAAAATTATTTAAACAGGGCAGAAAATAATCATAAAACACTCGTATCTGAAACCCTAACAACCCGAGTCATCCTCGGGTTATGGATTGTATCTGAAACCTCCGACCTAATGCTCTGATACCACTTGAAGGATATGATGAGATCCTTAAGCACATCACGGAAGTGTGGGGATCTAATCATATGCGATCGTGAGCGACTAGTCGCACTAGTTGCTCGAGGCAGCGGAAATTAAAAATTTTCATGTGACGAAACCACATGATCCAAGAACACTTCTCGGATCGTTTCATCTAAACCACAAACAAGTAATAGGATTAACTCTTGAAGCGTGGTTGCGATCGAGTCTCTAAACGAAGAGACCTCCTGTCTCAAGTCCGATCCGACTGAGGAGGCACTTGCGAGCGTGTTGATGAAACACATGCTTCTCGCAATCCATGTTGATGATCCAAGCGGAGGATATCCTGATCTCGACACACGAGATCTGAAGTTTTCTTCACGAGCGAGGCGTACCGAAGGAGACGGATATACACAAGCAAACGATCGGGTATCATAACGACAATGATGCGGCGATGGAGGCTCTCTCTATGGCATCCATGGTGGACGGCCATATGAAAGACAAAGAGTGGGTATTTAGAGAGAGAGAGAGACTTATGTTCTCATTAGCATATGAATAGAAAGGGGTGCCCTTCTATTTATAATATTTTGGGATCCATAGATCTCAATCCATGGGCAACACAAATCCAATGGCTCACATGATTTGTGATTCTTTTAATGGCTAAGATTTTGTTGGTAAAAAACCAACAACAATTAATTTAATTTGGATTAAATATATGTTGATAAATTAACATAATTTAATCACAAAATCAAATCAACAATACATGGAGATAATGGAAGAGGGAGAGAGAGAGAGCCTCCTTCCATGTGGAGAGGGGGGATAGCCACCCTTTCCTAATAAGAGTGGTGGTTGTCCACCCTCCTTCTTTAGAAAGGTGGCATTTTCATCTTCCATGTAATCTCCAAGATTTGCAACAACTATTATTGCAAATTATTCTACAAAAATAATTCATAATTATTTTGTGAATATTGCAATCTTGCCATTGGAAATTTGTGAATCACATTCACAACCCAAAATTAAATGTGAATTACATTTTCAATTAATTATCCAATGTGAATCCAATTCATATCAACATTTAATTAACAAATGTAAATTACAAATTGCTCTCTCTTATATATTAAAAATAACATTTATAATATACATGATTAATATGGATAGTGCTATCTACACTATTCGTATCCATGATAATGAAATCATATTTAATCATCTTGGATCTCTACTCTCATGTGCCCAAATAATGTGAATCACATTCACATTATTCGCATCTTTGGTAATCAAATGTCATTTAATTATCTAATCTAGCTCTCTTTATAATATGAATTAAATTCATATTATTCATGATAATTAAATCACATTTAACTATCTATTTTCTCAATGCTATGATACATATAACAACGAAATTGTCCTGAACTCTTTCAAGGATAATGCACTTTCTCCGCGGATACTTTGAGATAAGGACATGCCGATTGTATTGTTCCACGTATAGTGACTTGGATATTTAGATCACATCTAAAATTCAGATCTCGGGCCTCCCATAGATGCTTGATTAAATCAAGATCACAAATCTAATTTTCTTATTGCATCTGAATCACATTCAGATCTATGTCCAACATTTTGACTAACATCACATTACTTCTCTACTGAGAGGAGTCACTAAAATCAAGACCCGTTTCATCACTCCTAAGGAATGGAAGCGTCATGGTTATACAACCGTTTATGTTCATATCACCCTCATGTATTCCCAATACCTATACATCCTGCATACTGGAAGACTCAGAATAAACCGGAAGTATAAGATCAATTTTACACTGTCTACTTCAGAGTTTTATCATTAAGTTTCTCTTTTGACTATTGGGAGTTGGTATCTATCATATACTTTCCAAAAGCATATATTATACCCAGGTGTTGATCATATACTTTACGTAAGCATATATCAAACCTATAAATTCAATCAAGCTTCCAAAGCGAGATGACCGTGCACGGAATTTGATTCTTCCCAATATCTCATGAGTGAGCTCATGTCTTTTAGTTTAATAATGAACTTGTATAACCCCTTTGAGAGATTGTATTACTCATATGCCCTAGTATGCACACTAGCGCGCCGGTGTATAGACCTTGATTAGGTCATCAACCTATTAGTTTGTCAAATGTACATATCAGACATATAGTAACACATCTGTCTTGGGTCAGAGAATGCATGCCTATATCGTGATAGCATACGTCATAGGACTTTAATTATCTCGATCTCGTTAAGTCAACTCTTTGACCTAACTAATCTGAACTTCCGAATCTTTATTCCCTTACAGAGGACCAGCATCAAGAGGTCGGTCAGATAAAAACCTAAATGAGAAAGTATTTCCATCTCATACTCAGGCAGGAGATCATCTCTCAACAATCATTTGACGGCTTGATGAGTCCTCAATCTAACTCCTAAGATGTTCATCCAAGCACTAAACTCTATGATTAAATATTTGACAAATTATCTATTCTTCATTTCAGATCATGGAATGGTATTCGCAATAACATTTATTGCATAATGGCTCGTCGTGGGCTCGCATGTCCAACAATCTCCCACTAGCCCAAAAAGCCATTAATGAGCTAATCATTTAAACCCACACTCATGTGACAATCATAGGCTATTTAGAAAAATAGCTAGGGAAGTTGATTAGTAACTCTGTTCTCGAGAGACTATGCCAAGTCCTTTTACGACACTTGCATATCTCCTAGTAACAGTGTTCGCATCCAATGCGAATGTTGCATCTTATGCAACCAATACTCAATCATGTAAGTCATAGTGTCCTTGACACTACACCTCAATAATTATTATAACCAGTACGTAATTTCTATTGTCCTTATCATAATACCCTTATTCCTCGAGATCTCTATCTCCTAAGCTATTCATAGTTAAGACCATTTAGATCACCATCTATAAAGTCTTAATATCTTGAAGATAAGACTTAGAGATTTTTATCTCTAAAGTCTTGTCATCTTTGAAGATATTGATATTACTACATTCAAGTGTTCTATCACCATAGTAGGATTAGTAACAGTTTACTACTCCCACTGCATGGCAGACATCTGGCTTTTGTACACATCTGGCATACACCCGGCTTCTTAGAACTGATGCACAAGGGCTAGCAGTTTTATCATTGACATCCTCAACTCTTTGAGGTGTTATCCCTTTAGATAGGTCAGTACCATATCTCGAGGGAAAGAAGCCTTTCTTGGAATTTTCTAGTGAAATGGAAATGTCCAAGGCGTACCATTAATGTGACGGTCCCAGTATCCTCTTCTCTTTGCTTCTAAACAACTTCGAAACTAAGATCCAAGAGGTATCCTTGAGATTATATCTCAAGATATGGAATAGCCAATCAATAAAACACTTATTATCGTCCTTATATCATTCTAAATGATTAGGATATTATCTACATTTAGCACGATGAACCTATTGGCACTCCACTAAGCTTCACACGGTTCATCAAGATTCTATCTGAAATCATAACATCTATAATTTCATCAAATCTTATGCTCCAACTACAAGGAGTTTATTTGAGTCCAAAGATGGAGTTCTTTAGCTTGCACACCTTTCTTTCCTCAACCATGAAGGCATGGGGCTAATTCACGTGAATATCCTCAAAGAGGTATTCATAGAGGAATACAATCTTGACTTACATTATGAAGATGTCATAGTCAAGTTGTGTATCTATGGTCAGCAATATTCTGATGGGTTTAAGCACGGTCACTGAAGAGCAAGTCTTATTACAAGCTATGTCTTCTCTTCAGTGTGCAGCTCTTGGCTATGAACCGTGCTTTGAAGGTCCCTACCTTCTCATCAGGTTTACACTTTCTATTGAAGAACAATTTACACCTTAATGGGTCTTACCCATATAGGCGGATCTCCGAGTGTCTATATACAACATTTGTATATGAAGTCTACTTTAGACATTATTTCTAACATCCACCTTTCCATGCTATGATCTTCAGAAGCTTCATCACATGAAGTCAGATCATTGTCAGATTCAACTGACACATGGAATCCATCTTCAAACTTATTTGAAGAGGTATTAATATTTTATCTTTAATTGTCCTTTTAGTATCAGATTTCAGGAGACTCATTATCATCTCAAGATTAAATGAGTTCCTTTACTTCATTTTCATCTTGATACCCAAGAGAGTCATCCAATAAGAATCATATTCTCAAAGATGAGATCTTTTAAGAATCTCAAGGTCATAAAGTAGGTATCCAATACCATCCTTTATTTTCTTAATGAAGTAGCACTCTCCAGTGCTAGATTCTAGATTACTTGCATGGAAACTTATTAAGGATATATATTTTAGTCTCTACTACATATATAGATTGGAAACTAATAGATAATTATGCTAATATTCATCATTGATAATATCATGTCACACATGATCCAGTTGTATCTACCTACAACTCTTATTGAGTTTAGGTTTATTAGGAGGAGTGAGATAGAAATGACATTCATATCTCTATAAGGTATTCTATGAATTCATCTAATTGGTACTAACTACCTAGATTAGATCAAATTCATTTAATCATCTTTCAAACTTTGGTTCTAAACCAAAATTGTGAAATCTTTGAACATTTCAAAGGTTTCTAAGTGAAGAGAAGAAATCTCATATCACAAATAATCATCAATAGATATCACATATCCATAATGTTTATTCTGGCATCAATATGCATGAGATCATGAATACCTTGACATCTTACTCCATTCCAAGGAAGGGTGTATTGGGTATTTTTACTTTTGAATACAATATTCACAAGTGTGTAAGATTTGAACCTTCAGGCAATCTAAAGTTTCATATCTTACTAGTCTATTGATCACATCAACAGACATATGTCCAAAACATAATGCCAGATCATTGTCAAATGATCTTCATCCTCCTATTGATCTTTAGAGGTTTAATTTTCAGTATTAGAAATCTTTATGAACTATTCATTAATTTTCTAATTTAGTAGAGTCCACTTGATTTTAGCTTACCATCTGAAACATCTCCGTCACAACTCTTTATGACATGTCTATTACAGAATTCATGTTTATTTCCAACATTTAGAAATAAACAATGATTGTATTATGATATCTAGGATATAGAGACATTCTCTAAGAATAAGGGCTCTCCCACTGAAAATAACAAGTCCATCAATCGAATAGCGATTGTTGCAATAATTGCATAAATATCCTTGTGCATGACTATTAAACCTTAAAATCAAATTTTATAGTCTTATAATACACGCGCAACCAATTGCAAATGTTATTAGAAGAATGAGATACCATTATTATTCTTTGATCTTATCAAATAAGAAAGTCAATTTCAATGATTATATGTAGATTATTTCAACGCACTATCTGAGTCGTTCTCTAAGGATCTTAGATAAAATAGATAGTCATACTATCAATACATCATCTTATTGCAGTATTGGCATTTATCCAACTATTTCAATGTCATATGGAAGTCACAAAAGTACAGTCAACTCTTTAACTTTCCTTCTTACTTGGGTCCATTCCATGCTTCCACTGTACTCCCTTTATTTATAAACAACAATTGCTCAAGACAAAGGATCTCTTATGTTGAAATCAAAGATTTCAATATAAGAGTATTTCAACATTTATACATGCTTCACTCAATTCATACAATATGAATGACTAGAGTATAGATAGTAGAATGATGACACTCATCGTATATACATCCATCTAAACTCTTAAAACATTGGTTCAACTAGGTACTCTAACAATTTGAATACATCATCTCTTGTAGAGCCACCATTCTGCACGATGCAGAGAACCACGCCATTCATGATTAAATGTCGGGGGCACATATGTATGCCAGAATATCTTCTTAGAATTTAATAAGGATTATTTGACAATTACGATCATCATCGACATGTCACTTCCTATGTACATTCAATGAGAAATCAGGACTATAGAGATATACAAACCCTAGGGTTGAAGTCCTATTGTCTATTATAATTGTCATTCCCCATTATTATGAGGAAACTTGCACATTGCAACCACATACATTATGTGTTCAACTGCAAGTACAATATCTTGACCACGAATCCAATCCATGAAATTTTACTAGTTATTATTGAGTATATTATTGAGTGGGTTTAATGAAGGATTATCTGAAATAAGAAATTTGCATAAGTATATAGGATTTTTTTATCAAAGTTGTCTTGTCTTGTCAACACTGAAAGTTCATCCCTTTAATCACTTTCAATGTAAGAGATATACTTACCATTATATCTCAACAAAATCTGGGATCTCCTTTCTAACTTTGTTACATCCCAATAATATGAGAACATGTAACTCGGATAAAAAGAAGCGGGAACACATTCCGCCTTGCAAGTCCAACTTGCATCTCCCAATTCGGTCTTTAACACCCGGGCCCACCATCCTTAAGGTGTTGTTGACCTGTCATTAATTGAACCAACCATCAACAAGAATACAACTTGCTATGCGCAATCCAATATCACCTCAATAATATGAGGACCCAACATTGGGGTCACTACGCATACGTCCTTACTCTTTCAAGAAGCGAAGAGCCTGATCCAGTTGCGCTTGCATACATGAGCTGTCACTTCGGACAGACATCTCCTACATACAATCCCTGGTGACGGAACTCTCCACCTTGACGGGTTACCTTGGATGTCACTTATGTGATCCTCCATATTATATTCAAATTCTAATTAATCATCATGAATCATATTCATTATGATTAATTCTTCCAAGGGAAATAACATCTCTATTCATAATAGAGTGTTTTAATTTTAATTGGATTCCAATTAATATAATAATATTAAATTGATAATCCAATTAATATCCAACAAACAATCTTTATTGTTAATTGAATTATGGTATTATCTCAAATACGTATTATTCTGAATTTTAATAATTAGAAAAATACATTGTGATCTCTCCAGCATTATGAAGTCCCTACCCGCAGTCATGGCTAGTACCGACGGGAGTGGGACAGACCGCAGCCGGTGCAACCTGCTACCCCAACACTCCCCGACTAGACATCATATCCACCTCGAGAAAAGATAATGCCAAATTAATCATTGTGTACTTCAGATTATAGTCGGTTCTTCAACCGAAGTTATACCATATAATAATAATCGAATCAATTTTTATTAACATCATAATGAGATTTCTTAAACAAATCCCAAATCCTATTCAAGGAACATGTTTGTTGGAAAGTGGATTGCATATATCTAATCAATTTTTGGTTTAGGCAATGTCATTTAAGGAAATAATTATCATAAAATATTTCATAAATATTTCTTCATAAATATTTCTGGATATTAAACCATTTAATTTCACTAATTGATTAAATGACAATCACAAGGTTCTTGATTAGGAAAGTAATTTCCAATAATGGCCCCACTTACTAAAATTAGAATATCTCAATCAACTTAAATCCAAATTAGGCCAAGTAAGTGTTCAAAGTTGCTAATTTGATTTACAACAGAATATAAGTGATTTGTATGCATTTCAAGGCATTTCTAAAAAGTAATTAACTCCTTAATTACTTTAATATTCGCAGTCCCCGAAACAGTGGATACATGTTCACTAATTTGATAATAATTGAGCAAATGGATTCGAAATAACGCAAACTCAGATCCTATGGTTTCCATATTTAGTGGGAAACAAAATCCAAGTTTTATTTTTGTGTTTAAATAATTTAAAAAGGGCCGAAAATAATCTCAAAACAGAGATGCAAAAATGAAATGCGATAAAAATTTCGCAAACCCTAACGAACCCAAGTCATCCTAGGTTTATGGATCGTATCTGAAACCTCCGACCTAAGGCTCTGATACCACTTGAAGGACATGGTGAGATCCTTAAGCGAATCACGGAAGTGTGGGGATCGCATCGTATACGATCGTGAGCGACTAGTCGCACTAGTTGCTTGAGGCAGCGGAAATTAAAAATTTTCATTTGACGAAACCACATGATCTAAGAACACTTCTCGGATCATTTCGTCTAAACCACAAACAATAAATAGTATTACCTCTTAAAGCGTGGTTGCAATCGAGTCTCTAAATGAAGAGACCTCCTGTCTCAAGTCCGATCCGACGGAGGAGACACTTGCGAGCGTGTTGATGAAACACATGCTTCTCGCAATCCATGTTGATGATCCAAGCGACGGATCTCCTGATCTCGAAACATGAGATCCGATGTCTTCTTCACGAGCGAGGCACACTGAAGGAGACGGATATCCACGAGCAAACGATCGGGCAGCATAACGACAATGCTGTGGCGATGGAGACTCTCTCTATGGCATCCATGGTGGACGACCATATGAAAGAGAGAGTGGGCGTGTAGAGAGAAAGAGAGTGAGAGAGACTTATGTTCTCATTAGAATATGAAGAGAAGGGGTGCCCTTCTATTTATAATATTTTGGGATCCATGGATCTCAATCCATGGGCAACACAAATCTAATGACTCACATTGATTTGTTTTTCTTTTAATGGACAAGATTTTGTTGGTAAAACACCAACAACAGTTAATTTAATTTGAATTAAATATACGTTGATAAATCAACACAATTTAATTACAAAATCAAATCAACAATACATGGAGATAATGGAAGAGAGAGAGAGTGCCTCCTTCCATGTGGAGAGGGGGGATAGCCACCCTTTCCTAATAGGAGTGGTGGTCGTCTACCCTCCTTCTTTAGGAAGGTGGCATTTTCATCTTCCATGTAATCTCCATGCAACAACTTTTGTTGTAAATTATTTTACAAAAATAATTCATTTAATATTGCAATCTTGCCTTTGGAAATTTGTGAATCACATTCACAACCCAATATAAATGTGAATTACATTTTCAATTAATTGTCCAATGTGAATCCATTTCACATCAACATTTAATTAACAAATGTATATTACAGATTGCTCTCTCTTATATACTATAAATCACATTTATAATATATATGATTAATATGGATAATGCTAACCACATTACTCGTATCCATGAAAATTAAATCCTATTTAATCATCTTGGATCTCTATTCTCATGTGCCAAAGAATGTGAATCACATTCACATTATTCACATCTTTGATAATCAAATGTCATTAAATTATCTAAGATAGCTCTCTTTATAATATGAATCAAATTCATATTATTCATGATAAATAAATCACATTAAATATACTTTTTCTCAATGCTCGGATACGTATAACAATGAAATTATCATGAACTCTTTCAAGGATAATGCGCTTTCTCCGCGGATACTTGGAGATAAGGACAGAGTGAATGTATTGTTCCACGTATAGTGACTTGGATATTGAGATCACATCTCAAATTAAGATCTAGGGCCTCCCATAGATGCTTGATTAAATCATGACTGCAAATCTAATCTTCCCATTACATCTGAATCACATTCAGATCAATGTCCATCTTTTGGACTAAGATCAGATTACTTCTCTACTGAGAGGAGTCACTAAAATCCAGACTCGTTTCATCACTCCCTAGGAATGGAAGTGTCATGGTTATACAACCGTTTATGATCACATCACCCTCAGGTATTCCCAATATATATTTACATCCTGCATACTGGAAGACTCAGAATAAACCTGAAGTATAAGATCGATTTTACATTGTCTACTTCAATGTTTTATCATTAAGTTTCTCATTTGACTATTGGGAGTTGGTATCGATCATATACTTTCCAAAAGCATATATCATACCCCAGGTGTTGATGATATACTTTACAAAAGCATATATCAAATCGACAAATTCAATCAAACTTCCAAAGCGAGACGATCGTGCACGGAATTTGATTCTTCCCAATATCTCATGAGTGAGCTCATGTCTTCCGGTTCAATAATGAACTTGTATAATCCCTTTGAGAGATTGTATTACTCATATGCCCTTGTATGCACACCAGTGCACCGATGTATAGACCTTGATAAGGTCATCAATCTATTGGTCTGCCAAATGTACATACTCAGACATATAGTAACACATCTGTCTCCGGTTAGAGGATGCATGCCTATATCGTGACAACATACGTCATAGGACTTTGGTTATCTCTATCTCGTTAAGTCAACTCTTTGACCTAACTAATCTAAACCTCCGAATCTTTATTCCCATGCAGAGGACATCCATCAAGAGGTTGGTCAGATATCAGCTTAAATGAGAAAGGATTGCCAACTCATACTCTGTCTGGAGATCATCTCTCAACAATCATTTGACGGTGCTTGATGAGTCCTCAATCTAACTCTTTAGATGTTCATCCGAGCACCAGCCTCTATAATTCAATTTTTGAATCGACAGCTGTATTATCATCAAGATGGCCATGGTACATAACCCTAATTGTACTAAGGGAGCTATTATGCAAATTATCTATTCTTCATTTCAGATCAGGAATGATATTCGCAATAACATTTATTGCATAATGGTTCGCCATGGGCTCGCATGTCCAGAAGAGATTTCCACCCCAGTATTCACTTGCACATATTTTTCTACAATCTCCCTCTATTATCATATCACTTAGGATCAAAGAAAATGGAAAAAAATAGTTGGATGCATTTTATTGGAAAATACTCAAAAAAAGTGAAAACCTAAAAAACTAAAACAAGGGGTCTGCTAATAACTCTTAAGCCTTAATTAAAATCTTTAATGGACATTATTGTTTTGGGTTCATAAAGCCCTCATTGTTTTCATGTACCATTGAGATAAAGTGAGGCGCGACCCCTAAGAATTAGAGCCCAAGCCCCGATATGTGGCAGCCTTGATAGTCATATAGGACAGTAAAGTATTGGTGCTTCTATTGTACATAGGAGAGTAGGGTCTTGTTGATTATAGTGTCATGCCTTCTGTGGAGCATCCGACTATGTATGAAGTATTGCGCATAGGCCACACCCACACAGGTGTGTTTGTCACACCGTCTTGTGTCCGAGTACCACATTTGTGAGGGAAGTATTGGTTTCATCTATTGGCGTCCTCTCTCTATTTCCTTAGCAAAGTAGCCCCACAAACACAAAATCAAGGACTTCTATGTGTGCATATCACATGTTACAAAGAAAGAGGAAAGTACGGGATCCTTTTCTGGCAGTACTCACTCTCCTATAGGTTAGCCCTCTAAGGACTTGTGAAAAGATTTTACCTACAAAATAAAAATAGAACTGAAATGATAAAAATAGTCTAACCTTCACAGCTTCATTTATATTGAATTGGTGAATCCATAACTTATTTAGTGTTTGTTTTGATTTATGTTAAGTTCAAATATCAGCCATAACTTATTTAGTGTTTGTTTTGATTTATGTTAAGTTCAAATATCAGCCACGCATATTTGTGCCATTTTTAGTGTTCTCATTTTACCGGCACTCACTTTGAGCCTTTTGTTTTGTTGCACTCCTTTTATTTCTCATTCATCAATGTATCTGTCATCCATTCTCGATATCCCTCTTGTCCTTCGATATGGTGACTTGTGGATGGCTTAATCGGGACCCCCCCAACACCCATATCGATTCCATGCAGTATATATCTCCAACAAATTGGGGCGATTCTCGAGAATCCAGCTCGTCCTTTGCGAACTGCTCTCCAAACTCTCTGCCTTATTCAATAATCCAGGATCACTCTTGTCCTGAACTCTACCCATTTTGGATGGAAATAGATTTCACTCCTTACACTTCTCCATTATTAATGGAGTTCTATGTTGACCTTAACACAGAATAATTTTCTACATCTAGTGCTTTAATTCAAACTGATCGTAGTATTATTCTTTGTGCAGACTAAGATCATAATCTAGAGCCTGAAATCTTGTCAAATTCAGAATTAGATATGGCTCCAACATAAAACTGGAAGGTACCTCAGCACCCATCACATCCACAATAGGGCCAGCAAGATCAGAATGTAGTGAATGCTCAGCTATTTGCATCCATTCAATCCATTTAACAATAATTCACAGATCAAGATTTACCCAGGTCTCTTTCTAATTCATGCTCAATGATCTGAGGATAAGGAGAGACAAACCAAGAGGAGGAGGAGGAGGGTGAGGAGAAGAGGAAGAAAGAGAAGATGGAGCTCGTGGAGGTCCAACAGATGAGCCGAGAGGGGAGAAGCCCAAGACGACTCTCAAGGAGTCTTAAAACCCTAGCTCATGCAAGATGACTGAGTGGATTAAAATCCCACCAGTCCATGCACATTTCGAGTTGAAGCATCAACTCTTATCTCATCTTCCTTCATTTTATGGGAATGCAAATTAAGAACCCTACATCCATATATAATAATTCGCTCGCATTTGCGGAATAATGTGCTGCCCTAACATACCGTTAGGCATAGTCAAGATAATGGTGTTTCAATTCAGCCTTCAAGATAAGGCACTCTATTGGATTAATCACCTAGAAAAAGTCATCATGACCTGGGAGGAGCTCAAGTCTGCCTTCTTGCATAAATTCTACCCTCTCGGTCGACTCAATCAGATGTGAGCCAGAATTGCCAATTTCTTCCTAGACACCACGAGTCTATCCATGAGGCTTGGGAGCGTTTCAAAGATTTATAGGAGAAATGTCCCCATCGTGATATTCTTCAGGCATGCTTGGTCCAACACTTTTTTGGGGGGGATGACACTTGAGAGCCAGAGGCTCATAGATGCCTCTTGTGGTGGCTCACACTTTAACAAAGATGAAGATGTCATTTGGTAAATCCTTGAGGAAATGGTTGAAGGAGAGGCTGCCTTGCAATCGTCTTGTACATATCAACTCCAGCCATAGAATCTCTAGAAACCTGTTCATATGACAACATCTCATGATCTGGACATGGATGAGAGCACCAACCTGAGCATTATTGGGAGCCACCTATCCAAAGTGGAAATTATAGAGAAAAGATCATGTGATCTTTAAAAACTAGTTGTGATCGGACAAAGGACTAAAAATTTGGATAAGTTTGATCAAATCACTAAGCAATTAGAACTGTAGGTGAGCAAAATTAGCTCTTGCCAATTGGTATATGCATCAGCCACGATTCCTTCCTTTTTTCAAGTTGAAGGAACCATCATCACCTCTGCCTCCTCATCATTGTCCAATGTAGCCGGCTATCCAACACGTGCTATGTGCAATCTCCTGAGCCTACAAAGCCCTAGCAACTGCGACCGTAATTAGTTGTGTACCGGCATGAGCTTCATATTCTTAATACTCCATATTCTTCACCTCAACCTCTCAATATGGAGGTGAATGGTAGATGGTCCCAGCTGGCCAGACGATGCAGACATAAGCATGGTCAGTATTCCGCTTCTCGTTCATTCCCTCAACATCAAGGATGGAGATTTGTCAAGAACCAATAGCCTCAATACCAATAGTCTCCACAATATAATAGTAATTGAAG
The DNA here is from genome assembly GCA_037367405.1 of Ottelia alismoides. Taxonomy (NCBI): domain Eukaryota; kingdom Viridiplantae; phylum Streptophyta; class Magnoliopsida; order Alismatales; family Hydrocharitaceae; genus Ottelia; species Ottelia alismoides. The sequence goes on along the minus strand of JAZKJV010003632.1, from coordinate 271,435 downwards.
ACAAAGACAATACCACCAATCATCGTACTATCAACACCACAAGTATCACTAGTATGTGGTTGCTCTGTATTTGCATCACCCTCCTCAGCGCTGTCAATATCAACCTTCTACTCAGTACAATTCCCAACATTCCTACCAGCAACCTCCACATCATTCCCAGACTCAGCATGGCCAGCATGTTGAACCATCAATGGATGCTCCTATGAACCCTACCCCGGACTACTTGGCTCATCTGGTGTAGAGCTCAACAGAAATGAGCCAGAAGCTAGATGACCTCACCGCTACTAAAATTACTATTTCAGCACAAGTCGAGGCAAACCACAATAATTTCAGAAAGAGAGAGCATGTATTTTGTGTTGTTCTCTCCAATCCCATAGAGTCATATGTTAATGATATGTTTTTATCTAATGCTATCACTCTCAGTAGTGGTAGGACTTTGCAACCTTCTAGCATAACAAAGGAGGAAAATAAATCTTCCACTAACAAATCATCATCATCTTCTGCATCATTCGATCCAACAGTCAGACCGGGTGAGGCAAAAGAAGACGAAGGAGAAGCACCAGAAACAAAAATTCAAAAAATAAGATTGCTACCCTGGACTACATGGCTCATCTGGTGTAAAGCTCAACAGAAATGAGCCAGAAGCTAGATGACCTCACCGATACCAAAATTACTATTCTAGAACAAGTCGAGGCAAATCACAATATACCAAGCGCCCATCTCCCTACCCCAGTGCCCTTGACCTCCCCTGCCCCGACCTCTCCCGTCCCAGCGCATGCACCCCCGCCCCGCCCCGTCCCCCGATCCCCCCCGTCCCGACCCCCGCCCGCACCCTCGGCCTCCAGCGTCCCCCACCTCCACTCACCCCGCCGCAGCACCCCCAACCCGCCTCGCCCCAGCGCCCCTGACCCGCCCCCAGCGCCCTGACCGTGACCCGCCCGCCCCCAATGTCCCTGCCCCAGCCCCTTTCCAGCTCTTGTCCCGACCCGTCCGCCCAAGTTCCATCCCCACCAGCCAGCCCCGACCAACCCTAGCCCCAAAGGTGCCCCCAGCCCCGACCCCAACCCCTACTCGAACAACGCCCCCAACCTCATCGCCATGATCCCAGCCCCAGCCCTGATTCCCACACGCCCTGGTAGCACCCTATCCCTACCAACTGTCCAAAGCTACGCAGCAGCGCCCCTACCAACGTCGCAACCGGCTCTCGATATTCACTCTTACGTTTGGCCCTCAGGTCCTGCCCCCAACATACTCTTCGTCTCTTCTCTAACCTCGTCGTCTTCGAAGATGTCTCGTCCACCCTTTGGGACGGTCTCTGCTTTGCCTGACTTGGTAAAAGGAAATATTCCTCATTTACCTTATGCTCGTGCATCTCCTACTCATCATGGGTTTTCGCGGTCTTTCTCTACAGAGATTTCATGTGTATCCCATCATCCAGGTGGAGTAAAATGTCCATTTTGGAACTTCCATTGTTGTCCGGATGGAAAGGAAGGGAGCAAAGGGATTACGCGTTCAAAATGGCACCGTTGCCGGGGAGGCACGGCTTAGGTTAATTTGTAGCACATTTTTTTGAGTGTTTGATTTTCATTCCCTGGGTAGTCTGACCCCCAGTTTTCTTGTAATTATTTTCTCTCATTTATTTTTGCATTATTTTATTTTTGTCACTATCTGACCTCCATTTAATTTTTATGCGAGGACCGCGGGGAGTCAGCGACGCTTCAAGGACTTAGCATTTAAATTGTGTTGAGAGAAAGAGAGGCATTGTATTTTTTTTATTATTTTATTTTTCTTTTGCACTATTTCCAGCAGTTCCCGTTTGGGATCTCGCGCGTGTAAAGATAGTGGAAACTGTGTCCCGTGTGCTGTGTGGGTGATTGTAATTTAGCTTGCACTAGCGGCTCCTCGAGCCACTCTAGGATTTGTTTGTGCTCGTAATCAATAGGACCACACATCACACATAAAAGACACACTTAGACCGCAGGACTTAGTCAAATTAAACTGTTCTTCATGCTAATAGAACTGCCTGTCTAGGAGCGGTTTTTCATCGCTTGCATTTGCATGTAGAGTAAAGTTTTCAATTCTGTATTGCATCCTGCATCAAAAAGCGAAGGGATCACTATAAGTATTCTCTACTCAACATACACATCATCGATTTCAACTTGCATCGGCTTTTCTCGATTTCCCCCTCTGATTTTCTCACTTAAATTAAAAAGGAAATTGGGACTGTCCGATAGGCGTGCTTTGTGGTGGATTAATTAAAGTGATAACTTAACTTAAAATCAGGACTGCTAACAGTATTGACCAAAAAAAAAGAATAAAATCTGAAAATTGTTTGCGGGAGATTAATCCCCGGCCTTGTATTCAGGATGAGTGAGGATACCAGAGTGTGTGTGAACACCCTAAGGTAGAGCCCAAATCCCCGTCTTCCATATCACGTTCTAACTGATCCTAGCAAATATCACAAGCCGGATAATTTCAGATTCTTTGACTAGTACCAAGTAGCCTCTGCCTGTCTCAGGTAGATAGGGGCGAAATTGCGGTACTTCGCGACAAGCTGCCAGTAACCCCCCGGGGTGAAGTTCCGGCCTTGTCAGCCTCCGCCTGCTTGCAGGTAGATAGGGGCGTGGTCACTGAATTCATCGGCTTGGGATAGGAGCGAAGAAAGGAAGGAACGGCGGTATCTTAGACGACATGATAAACAGGGAAGACGCATCCGGCTCTAAGCCGACTTCCCTCTAGGCCGCGTAATCCTTGCTATATTTGCTTGAATATCACACTTAAAAGCTACAAAATAAATTGGACTCAACTTTGAGTCCTTCACTGTGTTGAGTGTGAACCTAGGGTCTTGGATTGTTCTTGTTGCTTGCTTCAGGTAGGAGTAAAATCCTATCTTCTCCTCGCTTATCAAGATGAGTGACTGGGGAGATCTCGACGCGCTATTCACTGATCTCTCTATGAGTCCCCCAAGAAACTCGTCTTTCTCGGTCCGAGCGCACCTTGGACCACCCAGGACTCATGACCCTCTTGAGTCCTGGTTCCCTCATGCTCAGGGTGGTTACTATCAAACCAACCCTTTAATCTCCTCTGAGATTACCGAGGAGGACCATTGCCTCGGTAATCCCTTCCTTGATTCACCCTCTAACACCGATCTTATTTTCCAATCCCCAGAACTAGAGGGAGAAATGCCACCAAGGATGCCACCCGATGAGGACCAGATGCGACAGATTCTTAGACGCCTTGCCGAAGCCGAACAGAAAAATGCTGATCTCACGGCACGGATGGGACAGATAATAGCAGCTGAAGGGATCGACCCACCAATGTTCGATACCTACAACCCGGCGGAGAACGAGATCCAAAATTGGCTAGCACCTGCAGTTCCCGACCAGGCATTCGAGCTGAAGCCCCACTTCCTTAGCCTGCTGCCGAAGTTTAACGGAAACCTCAGTGAAGAGCCTTACACCTTCCTCCGTGACTTCGAACTAGTATGCAACAATCTTAGCCATCCCAATGTTGGCCAAGATTATATCCAGCTGAAGGCCACCCCATTTGCCTTAGGAGATAAGGCTGCTCATTGGCTGAAAAACCTAGGGGTGGTATGTACTACCTGGATGCAGTTCAAAGACCTCTTCTTGAAGAAGTTCTACCCTCTCAGTAGAACCAATCAGATGCGAACGGAGATTGCCAGCTTCGCCCAAGGACCCAGCGAACCGTTCCATGAGGCTTGGGACAGGTTCAATGACTTAGTACAGAAATACCCATGCCACAGCATTTCTAAGGCGATCTTAGTCCAGACCTTGTTCTGCGGTCTAACCCCAAAGATGCAGGGGTTAGTCAGCGCCGCCTGTGGAGGAAGCTATCTGAACAAGAACGAGCACGCCGTGTGGAAAATCCTAGAGCAGATGGCAGAAACCGGCAGGTCACAGGCCACAAGGGCCTATCAGTTGTCTCCTTCGATCTTATCCAATGAGACAACTAGAAGGACTGTTGCAGATCTGACTGAGGACCTCATCCCCAGCATGGGGATGATTGCCGACAAGCTTACCATGGTCGAGCAGATCCACAAGAGAGTCGCGGAGATGGAGTCTCTTTCGAGCCTTCCCAAGAAAATGGAGGAACTCTCTGAAAAGGTAGCCAAGATCAAGCTACCCACCCCTTCTGCACCACCTGTACCTGTACATCGAGTCCATCTTGTACAGGAACAGGCATCGGGGTCTCAGAGCAGCTGGGATCAGACTTATACCCAGCAGAACCATCATGCACCCCCACCAGTGGAAACGGAATACGAGGAGCCTCCGCCTGTTTACGAGATCAACGGGCTTTGGTATAGCCGTGACCCGCTAGTCAGGCAAATCGAGATGGGGAAGGATCAGGCACACGGCCCAACCCCAGTCTACGAAGAGACCAGGCCCGTCACAGTCCCGCGATACCAGTCCAGGCCAGAACAGGGGTACCAGCTGCAGCAGCGCACCTACCAGCAGGGGCCAGCACCGTCCCATCAGCAGCAGTATCAGCACGGCCAGCAGGGCGAGTACAGGACCGCATCCACTCAGCAGCCAGCCCAGCCCACCGAATTGGAGTCCCTCACCTTGGCGATCCAGACCCTGTCTGATAGGGTCCAGCAGATGCAGAATGACTACCTGGACATGAGGACCGACATCAATCAGGTCTCTCGTGCTCAGGACCAACAAATGGCGCCAAGGACTCCAATTCCCGCACAGGTTCAGGCCAACCCAAACAGCGTACACCAGTGCCAGAACTGACCCCGAGATCATGTATACTATTCAGATAATTATTTATCTGAACATGAGATCCTTTCGTACGATAATGTTAACCATATGTCCCTCAGGAGCGGAAGGACCGTGACCATACCTGATCGGGCACGGGCGCAAAAAGAAGGAACCTCCGAAACTCCACCTGAGGAGAATTCGGAGGAAGAAGAGGAGGAGCATCACCACCGCCACCGCCAGCAGAAGAAGAGGACATCTGAGTCCTCGAAGCAGCATTCCTGCATCCATCCAGAGTCAGACGACGCCGATGAGCCCGCACCTCTATCTGAGGAGGATCGTCCAGAAGGAGCGGAAGAAGCATCACCGGTCTCGCCCCAGCATTTTCTTTTCGGTCAGAGTCCAAGTCCGAGTCTGTATCAGAGTCCGAGTCAGAGTCGTGTCAAAAACTCAGTTCCAGAAATCAATGAGAATATTTCAGTTCCAGAACCTGAGTTAATAATCCCTTTCCCCCAAGCTCTCAAGGGTGGAAAGAAGAAAATCAAAAAAATCCAAAAAGATGACCCTGAGATGGCTGAATTTTGCAATAAACACATCAAGGTCACAATCCCTTTTGACAAGTTCGTTGAAATGACCCCCGCGTTCCAAAAATACCTTAAGGTGAGATGCACACCTACTAGGGTTAGCAGGAAGACCAAAAGCCGTGTTGAGAAACACGTTCTATCAGTAGCCACGACTTGTGCAATAAAGAACTCGTTTCCTCGGAAACGAAGAGATATGGGTGCACACTATGTAGTGAGTCATGTTGATGACATCGCGTTTGCACGCACTCTCCTGGACAATGGTTCCTCGATCAACTTGATGCCCACGGCCCTCTATGAGCGGCTCAATCTCGGACCTCTTAGGAAATCTAGAGCTATTCTGCAGTTTGCTGACAAATCTACTAAGAGGTCCCAAGGAGAGTTAAGGAACATTGTGATCAAAGTCGAGGGGCAAGAATACTTGGTGGACTTCACTGTCCTAGATATGGAAACCCCTCGTAATTGGAGAGATTCCCAGATCATTTTAGGTAGGCCCTTCCTCAGAACAGCAGGGGCCTTATTCGATTATAAGAATGGGAAGATTCAGTTCCAAACTCCAGGCGGAGATGAGGAACTTGAAATGAAGCAGACAAGATGGCAGAGACCGGACTCCGAATCCAGCACCGAGTACTCTTCTATCGGAACAGACTGTGAGCATGTAGACGTAGTTGGGCCATGGAGACAGAACCCAGCCAGCACCGATGTGTCCATCTCCTTTGAAGATGATCCAGTGCATGAGTCAGTCTGCGAGATCCTCAAGAACGAGTACAGCTCGGAGCCTGCATCGCCCTACATCTTCGATGACGTAGAGGCCCAGTTGGGCCTGTCGGTCCTTACATACTTAGGACAATCGAAAGATGAGGATGACGAGTCGGACGAGGCGTTTGCCGATTGCATGGAGACCTTTGACGATCTGACTCCAGAGCCGAGTTTGGTGGCAGCTGCTACAGAACATGATCCAGCCACTTCCAACACCGAACCAGATTAGATTGAGCCAGACTTTCTAGACGATCACACTATTCCTGAGCTCAAACCTTTACCCACAACCCTGAAGTATGCCTTCCTTGCGGGCCAAGACAAGAAATTTCCGGTCATTGTCAGTTCGCAATTGACCGAGGAGCAGGAATCTCGCTTGCTAGAGATCCTGGAGAAGAACCGCAAGGCAATAGGCTGGAGCATTTCCGATCTCCACGGGATAAATCCCGCTCTGTGTTCGCACCATATATACTTGGAGAACGAAGCCAAACCCTCTCGTGAATTCCAATGTCGGTTGAATCCAAATTTACGAGAGGTTGTGAAGAAAGAGATAGAAAAATGGTGCGATGCGGGTTTTATTTACCCAATCTCCGACTCTAAGTGGGTGGCCCCAATCCATGTTGTCCCGAAAAAGTCGGGAATTCAGACGACCACCAACGAGGATGGAGAAGAGATCGTGACGAGAGTACCCACGTCGTGGCGCGTCTGTGTGGATTACAGACGCTTGAATGCCGCAACGAAGAAGGATCCTTTCCCCCTACCGTTCATTGATCAGATCTTAGAAAGATTAGCGGGGAAAGAATTCTTCTGCTTCCTTGATGGGTTCTCGGGCTACAATCAAGTAGCCATAGCTCCGGAGGATCAGGAAAAGACCACGTTCACATGCCCCTTTGGTACCTATGCTTTCAGGCGCATGCCTTTTGGGCTATGCAATGCTCCAGGGACTTTTCAAAGGTGCATGATTGCGGTATTCGCCGAAATGGTCGGCGAATTCCTGGAAGTCTTCATGGATGACTTCTCGGTCCACGACGACTCTTTTGATTCTTGTCTTAGGAATCTGTACCGAGTCCTCAAAAGATGTTGTGAGGTCAATCTGGTGCTCTCCTGGGAGAAAAGTCACTTCATGGTGAAGGAGGGCATAGTGTTGGGGCATGTCATCTCCAAGAGAGGAATGGAGGTTGACCCTGCCAAGGTGGACGTGATCAGACGACTCCAGCCACCAACCAACGTAAGGCAGTTGCGGTCATTCCTCGGGCATGTCGGATTTTATCGAAGATTTATCAAGGATTTTTCTAAGATTGCCCGACCGCTAACTGATCTTTTAGGCAAAGACACGGAGTTTATTGTAGATCACAAATGTCTTGAAGCCTTTAAGCTGTTACAAGGAATGATCATGGATGCACCCATCTTACAAGCCCCAGATTGGTCTCTCCCTTTTGAGATCATGACGGACGCCTCAGATTATGCTGTTGGGGCTGTATTGGGACAAAGAAAAGATGGCGTCCCGTTCGCAATTCACTACGCAAGCAAAGTGCTTGATTCTGCTCAGCGTAACTATACAGTTACAGAAAAGGAAATGCTTGCGGTAGTGTTTGCCTTGGACAAATTCAGATCCCACTTAATCGGATCCAAGGTAACTGTGTTCACAGACCACACGGCACTACGATACTTGATGGCAAAGAAGGACGCGAAGGCGCGTCTTCTTCGTTGGATTTTACTTTCCAGGAGTTTGATTTGGACATCCGTGATAAACCTGGAAAGAAGAACGTAGTGGCCGATCATCTTTCTCGTCTCGAAGATCTTAATACTTCCGAGGTTTCCCCGATTCGAGACTCCTTCCCTGACGAGTCGATTCTTGTTATCGACTCACTCCCATGGTACGCCAATATCGTGAATTATCTTGTCTCCAAGAAAGTTCCCGAAGATTGGCCCAAGAGCCAAATCAACCGACTAAAGTCGGACGTTAGACACTACCATTGGGAGGATCCGATCCTTTTCTTTGAAGGGCCGGATTGTGTCTGGAGACGTTGTATTCCTCAAGAGGAATACCAGAGTGTCCTTTCTTTATGCCATAGCTTAGAGGCAGGAGGACACCACTCCGAGAAGAGGACCGCATGGAAGGTGCTTCAGTGTGGCTTCTACTGGCCGACTATGTTTCGCGATGCCACCGCCTTCGCGAAGTCGTGCCCAGTTTGCCGGAGAATGGGAGGAACCGTTGGTTCCAAGGATGAGATGCCGATGCAGCCGGTCATCATTTGTGATGTCTTTGACGCCTGGGGCATCGATTTCATGGGCCCATTCCCTGTCAGCCACGGGTTTGAATACATCCTTCTTGCGGTGGACTACCTATCCAGATGGGTGGAGGCTATCCCGACCCGAGCCGCAGACAGCAGGACTGTCTGTAAATTCATCAGAGAGAACATAATCTCTAGGTTCGGGATCCCCAAGATGATGATATCAGATGGGGGTAGCCACTTTGTGAATCAGGAGGTGAAGAAACTCCTGAAGGATTACGGCATCGAACACCGTGTCACAAGTCCTTACCACCCACAAACCAATGGTATGGCTGAGGTGTCGAATAGGGAGGTGAAAACCATATTGCAAAAGCTTGTCCGCCCGGACAGGAAGGACTGGTCTCAGATCTTAGATCAAGTCCTCTGGGCGTATAGGACGGCTTACAAGACACCGTTAGGCACCTCCCCATTTCGAATGGTATTCGGAAAGCCGTGCCATTTGCCCGCAGAGTTAGTGCACAAATCAGAATGGGCAATAAAGAAGGTCAACTGGAACACACACCTGGGTCAGAAACAGAGAGACATGGATCTGAATGAGCTTGTGGAGGTCAGAAACCGAGCATACGACAACAGTGTGGTGTACAAGGACAAGGTGAAGCGTTGGCACGATAGATATATCAGACAAAAGACCTTTGTTCCTGGACAGAAGGTATGGTTGTTCAATGCCAGGCTGAAGACTTTCCAAGGCAAATTAAAGTCTAAGTGGACGGGACCATTCGTTGTCCGAACGATGCATGATAGTGGATGTGTCGAGATCTCGGATCTCGCAGATGACGTACCGACATTCCTAGTGAATGGACAGCTGTTGAAGCACTTCGTTGAATCCAATGAACAGTTAGTCCATGTGGAGGAGATTGTATTCATGCGCGAGACAGATACAGCAGATACATGTCGAGCTGCGTATGAAACCTTGCAGCAATGAACTCCAGCCATCAGCAGCATCTTCAAAAGATTCAGACCGACTCATCTGTATATATATCATTCTTCCTGTATATCCTGTCCTTTATCCCCACGATTCTAGTAAACCATCCCCACATCATCGAACCATTTTCTTGGACTATACTTAGGATGACCAGATCCTAAGTATAGGGGGGAGGGGTCACCCGAGTCGATTCACTGTACATTCTCCAGATCACATTGGTCCTCATACTCATTTCCTACCGATACTTAGGCTGACCTGAGCCTAAGTATAGGGGGGACCGATGCCCGCATTGTATACTCATCCATTTCTCATCTTTCCCTCGTCCGCCCCATTTCTGATCTTCTTCTACACTTAGGCTGCTAGAGCCTAAGTATAGGGGGGCGAGACGACTTCTATACTTTTTGTTCTTTTTGGCTCTACTACGCTTAGCACGAGCTATGTATTTTTCCTCGCTTTTCGTGCTCTGAGGACATAGCACACGCTAAGTATAGGGGGACGTGTATATATTACATATATACTTTACCCATAGCTCGTACTTTCGCGTATTTTCACGTATTTTTGTATATATTTTACAATAATTACGGGTGGGTAAAAATCGAAAAAAAAATTGAAAATTATAAAAATAGGCTTCTTATTTACTCTTGCATATCATCTCTGCATAGAAAAATAAAAAGAGTCTTGCATTTTCATAGCATGACATCTCATCTCATCTGCATATCTTTGCATATGCAAAGTGAAAAGCTAGTGGGTTCTGGACCAAGTTATGAGTAGATATTGAGGATGGACTTGATTTGACCTTAATCCACCTAATTTCAGAGGAACCTTATAGGAACTGGAGTTAAGATTTCTCAGGTCAAGTGACTTAATTCTTTGAGTCCGCATGTCTATGTTCACATGTCATCTTAATTAGTCTAAGTAGAATATCTCGTACATACGCAGGCTTCTTTTAGATAATGACCTAACTTGGACAAGCACTATGCACGTAGCTCTTCATTGATGAGGTGGTGAGGAGGTAGAATCCTTTAGCTTGGAGTAGCACACGGGTGGAAACATCCGTCCTCCTCTAGGGAGGGAAGTGCGTCTCAACCTAGTCTAGTGGTGTTGACATCTAAGGACAGGATGCTGTGGGTTGCAATAATGCTTCAAAAGAGGGATAGTCTACTGACTCAAGAGGAAAAACTCCTGATGTACATGCTGCTCTTTTCGAAAAAAAAATGCAAAAACTCCAAAAAAATCAGACAGGTTCAAGAAAAAATAAAATACCTGTCGGAGTCTGTATACTAGTAAAGAAATGCAGCTGGATGACCTGGCTACACTGGTCAGGCATCCCGGGATAGGTAGCTACACTGGCTACCGTCCATTCTCTTCTCTACCCCCTCCTCTTGAGTTGGTCGCACTTGAACTTAGAAGGGAATACCCCGCTCCTCGAGGAAAGAGTTACTAGATCGGGTTATTGAGTTACCTTGTTAGAGGAGGCTGGTTCCGAGCCATTTCTGATATGGAGAGTTACAAATCACTTACACAGTACAAGTAAGAATCATAGTCATCAGAAATTTGCGTTTGAGGATTTGTTCTGACCTGACTATTGAGGCGTCTTGAATAGAAGACTTGTGGAACTTGAAGTCTGTTAAGTCTTAAGTCCAGGTCCAAATAAGGTTCCGCCACACAATTAATCCAAAGGTCGAGTCAGGCTCCATTTTTCAACTTTTGTTCATGACCTTGGTTTGGAACCCAAAATCATTTCACTCTTGCATTTCATTTAGTTGCTCGGGGACGAGCAAGGTTTAAGTATAGGGGGTTGATGAATCTGTGATTCATCACTTCAAAAGTTAAAAATAGAGCCTTGTTCCCGAGAAAATAGAGGCATATTTCCTTTTATATTGCATAAATAGCATTCATGCATACATTCATAATTCATGCATTTTAGCAGCTCATTTGCATTTAAATAAGAAGCCAAAATCCCTTGTAAAATACCCAATCCCTAAAATAACCTCTTCTCTATAATATATACTCCTTAGTTGATAATATAGGGAAGAATGCCAAAAATCACCATTGTAAAATAGCCAATGTAGCCTGAGAACCCTTGTACACTAAAATACACATAAAGCCCTCATACAAACTCCGAATTAGGTCTACTCACTCTTAGAATACTACATATTAAAAGACCTTCAAAATGAGACTAATTTCATTGAATTTGGAGCTCGTATGAGAAACTTGGGTTTTTGGGTGACTTTGTATACTACATATGTATATTTATGTATCCTTGTATTTATGTATCATATTTGACCTCATCTCTGTCTTTGGTCAACATGAAACTTGTAGATCTCATCGAGATCTACAACTTTCATGTTTTGAGTTTTTCCAAATTCGGCTCCCTCTTCTCTCTACACGTGCCTCTTACTCCAGCCACTCACAACAGGCCACGTGGCGCCCTCTAGTTGTGCCACGCGACCCTCCTTCCATCACCTCATCCGCCTGCGCCCTTAGCCGTTGGATCTCGCTCCAGATCCAATGGCCCAGCGCTGCCCACGCACGCCCCTTGCCTGGACCATCCGATCATCTCCAGCCGTGATCTGCGCCTCTCGTCCGCGCCTTCACCAGAGCCTTCCACGTGGCAGCATCTGCGCCGCCTGATCAGACCTCCGATCTCTCCATCACAGCCGCCCCTCTTCCAGCGAATCTCGACCTTCTGATCAACTCCACCCCCTCATCTAAACCGCTCTCTCGCGCTTCGCCACAACGCGCCACGTGGCTCCATCATAACCCATCATCTACGCGCCCCAGATCTAATCCTACCCGCTCACCACGCTCTGATCACCACCGTTGGATCACAAGATCCAACGGTGGAGACCTCGTCTCCTACCTCCCAGGCGCCCCCTCTCCCCCACGTCCCTTGCCTTGCGGGAGGGGCGCCCCCTTCCTATTTTTGGACGCACGTCAGCTATCTCCTCCGACCGCTGACACCCCCACGACATCACCCACTCATCCCTCTCCCTCGCCAGCTCCCTCAAACTCCACCACCTCCACCATGGTAGCCCCACGTTGTCCACCAACCTCGCTACTCCACCAGCCAACCCACCAACCTTATAAGGTGAAGGAGGTGGGTTGGCTGGTGGAGTAGCGAGGTTGGTGGACGACGTGGGGCTACCATGGTGGAGGTGGTGGAGTTTGAGGGAGATGGCGAGGGAGAGGGATGAGTGGGTGATGTCGTGGGGGTGTCAGCGGTCAGAGGAGATGGCTGACGTGCGTCCAAAAATAGGAAGGGGGCGCCCCTCCCGCAAGGCAAGGGACGTGGGGGAGAGGGGGCGCCTGGGAGGTAGGAGACGAGGTCTCCACCGTTGGTTCTTGTGATACAACGGTGGTGATCAGAGCGTGGTGAGAGGGTAGGATTAGATCTGGGGCGCGTAGATGATGGGTTATGATGGAGCCACGTGGCGCGTTGTGGCGAAGCGCGAGCGAGCAGTTTAGATGACGGGGTGGAGTTGATCAGAAGGTCGAGATTCGCTGGAAGAGGGGCGGCTGTGATGGAGAGATCGGAGGTCTGATCAGGCGGCGCAGATGCTGCCACGTGGAAGGCTCTGGTGAAGGCGCGGACGAGCGGCGCAGATCACGGCTGGAGATGATCGGATGGTCCAGGCAAGGGGCGTGCGTGGGCAGCGCTGGGCCGTTGGATCTGGAGCGAGATCCAACGGCTGAGGGCGCAAGCGGATGAGGTGATGGAAGGCTGGCCGCGTGGCGCAACCAGAAGGCGCCACGTGGCCTGTTGTGAGTGGCTGGAGTAAGAGGCACGTGTAGAGAGAAGAGGGAGCCGAATTTGGAAAAACTCAAAACATGAAAGTTGTAGATCTCGATGAGATCTACAAGTTTCATGTTGACCAAAGATGGAGATGAGGTCAAATATGATACATAAATACAAGGATACATAAATATACATATGTAGTATACAAAGTGACCCAAAAACCCAAGTTTCTCATACGAGCTCCAAATTCAATGAAATTAGTCTCATTTTGAAGGTCTTTTAATATGTAGTATTCTAAGAGTGAGTAGACCTAATTCGGAGTTTGTATGAGGGCTTTATGTGTATTTTAGTGTACAAGGGTTCTCAGGCTACATTGGCTATTTTACAATGGTGATTTTTGGCATTCTTCCCTATATTATCAACTAAGGAGTATATATTATAGAGAAGAGGTTATTTTAGGGATTGGGTATTTTACAAGGGATTTTGGCTTCTTATTTAAATGCAAATGAGCTGCTAAAATGCATGAATTATGAATGTATGCATGAATGCTATTTATGCAATATAAAAGGAAATATGCCTCTATTTTCTCGGGAACAAGGCTCTATTTTTAACTTTTGAAGTGATGAATCACAGATTCATCAATCTCTCATATTAAAAGGGTGCATCTTTCTAGTGATGACCAGGCGTCTGTTTTGCGAGACGCAATCACAGTTGATCTTGATCTATTTCTTGCCGTAGAAGGGACTTTGAGGGACCTGGATCAATGGTTGTGTGGAAGGTGCATGAAGATACAAGCTATGTGTCGTGCCTGCCATCATGACGATGGTCTTGTTCATGCCACAGATGATGCAGGGGTGGTCCAAGGACACATTATCGGCATCTTGAAACCCATACTACATGTTGCACCTATTGTACATGGTGTCAATGATGGGGTGATTATTGATGCTACGCTCCTTGATTATATCTTCAAGTATCCGGTCACCACAGTTAAGAGCATTCCTCTAAGTTGTCGTCTTGCTTTCTCTCATGCTTTCAAAGCAACTCTATATCAAGTTATCGCTGGACCAGGGTCCTTACAAGCTTGGGTGAGAATGTTGCTTCTTCCCCGCTGCACCCTACAGGTTTTCAGACCCATGAACAGGATGGATAAAAGATCTGGTAATAGAAGGTCCTTGCAATAACAACTTATTTTGAGCTCACTCACTTAGTGGGGTAGAACATATGGCTTCACCAATTGGGTGGTTGATTTTTTGAAAGGGGATGGTTCAAGAATTTCAGATCTTAGTCAGAATAAATCTTTGGAGGAAAATAAGTATAAAAGCTCTAACATCAGACAATATTTTCGCAAAGTGTCAGATGGACACTTTACTGCAGCCATAAAGGTTTTATGTTCTTCAAAAGTGGTGCCTCTTAATGAAGACACCTTGAAGGCCTTAGAGGCTAAACGTCATTATAAGCAGCCTCCTGCCATACCAGATATCTTGATTTCAGAGACTCCTCTTACAGCTGATGCAGATGTTATTTTGCGAGCTATCAAATCCTTTCCTAAAGGGACATCTTGTGGAAGAGATGGCCTGAGAGCTCAACATATTTTAGATGCCCTTTGTGGGGAGGGATCAGCAGTTGCTAAGGATCTCTTATATGCTATTTCCTTGGTAGTTAATTTGTGGCTTAGTGGGAGATGTCCCTTGAGTCTGGCTGAGTTTGTAGCCTCTGCACCTCTTACTCCACTGCTCAAACCGACAACGGCATACGTCCTATTGATGTAGGAGCTATATGGAGGCGCCTTGTATACAAAGTTGCTGTGACAGGGGTCGGCAAGGAGACGTCTTAATATCTCAAGGACTTTCAATTTGGAGTTGGTGTATCTGGAGGAGCGGAAGCCATCTTACACAGCACCAACCGTCTTTTGAGCAAACTTCATGGGGACGGATCTCTCTCTACGCTTACGGTGGATTTCTCTAATGCTTTCAACTTGATAGATATATCTTTGATGCTTAGTGAAGTTAGGAGGAGATGCCCCTCTATTTCTTCATGGGTGGAATTTATTTATTCTCAAGCTGCCGGATTATATATTGGAGACAATTATTTGCGGTCATCAACAGGAGTGCAGCAAGGTGACCCTTTAGGCCCCTTTCTTTTTTCTTTGGCATTGCACCCACTTATTCATGACATCAGAGACAATTGTAAACTCCTACTCCATGCTTGGTATCTATATGATGGGACAATCATTGGGGACACTTTAGAGGTGGCCAAGGCACTTGACATTATTCAATGCAGGGGTCCAGAGATGGGGCTTATTCTAAATATAAAAAACAGAGCTTTTCTAGCCCTCATGTGATGGTCAGAAGATCCGTAAAGGGTTGTTTCCCTTGGATATTGAGAGGTCGCAGTTAGGTATGAAGTAGCTTGGAGGAGCTGTGAGTAGGGATAATGACTTTATTGAAGATTTGGCTATTATGAGGGCTACCAGGGCTGCTGACTTAATGCATTTACTTCCTAAGTTGAATGATCCACAAAGTGAGATACTTCTATTACGATCTTGTATAGGTATTGACAAGCTTATGTTCGGCTTACGGACATGCCAACCTGCATACATGGAACGAGCCGCCACTTGGTTTGACAAAGGGTTACACGAAGCTATTGAGGATATTGTGGTTTGTGGAGTTCCTTTCTTTGGTGACCTTCAATGGAGAGTGGCGTCGCTACCCATCAGACTCAGTGGTTTAAGTCTTTACTCGACTATTGAGGCTTCTTCATATGCTTTTGTGGCCTCCAAAGCTCAATCGTGGATGCTCCAAGACCACATGCTACGAGACAGCGAGATACATGGTATGGATTCTGATTTTTTAATGTTTTGGAAGGCCTACGTGTCGCACTCCCATCTTTTGATCTTACATATTTTGCTAGTAAGGATACCATCCCCCCTAAAGCCTGGAAGGCTTTGGCGAGTTCCTTTTTTTAGCAAAATCGTAAAAGAAATGGAAGCTGAGTTTGACATGACTGCTAGACAAAAGGCAATTTTCCAATGTTTACAAGCTGAACATGCCCAAGATTTTCTTCTTGCCATTCCAATTGAGGGGCTTGGAATGCATATGTCACCCATTGAATATCATAGTATTCTCAAGTACCGCCTCATGATTCCTCTATTCCCATCAGACGAGGCTAGTCTTGTATGGCACAAATCCTGCTTAGATGCTTTTGGGGATCATGACGTTCATTGTCGTGAACTTCCAGGTTTTAAATATAGACATGATCTTGTCAGGGATGTTCTTTTTGATGTACTCAGACATGTGGGGGTTGCTTCAAAAAAAGAAGCACCGATGAATTTTTTAACTGATCCACAAGAGGGGAGATTGACACTTAGACCGACAGATGTTTTAATATTTGGATGGTTGGAGGAAAACATGCATGTGCTGATTTGACTGGAGTTTCTCCATTGGTGGGTCCGATAAAGAGTGATTTTGTTGCGGAATTTACTGCACAAAAAGTTGCCTCAGCTAAAGTGGCTAAGCATGAGAAGGTTTGCATTGACAATCAACATGTATTAATCCCCTTTGGTTTTTATACATTTGGGTTCTTGACAAGTGAAGCAGTGGAGCTCCTTAAGAGGATTCAAAAAATCATGCATAGCAATGTTATGGTTCCTAAGTCTATGAATGTTGTATTTCGAAGGATTGGATTTGCTTCAAAAGGGATTGGCGGCGTAGCTTTTTGCCCATCTCCCGTCAATTTCTATGTAATATCGTTTCTCTTGATGGGGAATGGTTTCGATATTTTTTTATCATAAAAAAAGAAAAATATAAAAGAACAAAAAGAGAGCAGCAACTGATATGATACTATGCCAACAATGAAGAAGACCATGCCAACAACCAATTCAGTGCCTGTATTTTTGGGATGCCCACCTCTTATTGATGAATACACTCCCTTTTGTCATTCATTTGTACAACAAGATGTGGACATTGATTTTGATGTAAATAAGAACAATTCTTGGTTCTATAAATATTCCATTTTTGGAGTCTATGCAAAAATCCAAAAAATAGAAAATCGAAAACAACCTTATCTAATCCAGATGATGTCGAATTATTTAGAATCTTGTTTTTGAAATGCCTCTGCTCAAGGCCATCAAATACATGCTTAGCATTAAGAAAGGACTGAAGTAGGCATGTACTTCAAAGCGATAATCATGTCGATCCAGAAAAAATGTGAAGCACATCTTGACCATGACAACAGTCAACGTAATCTGCAATCTCCTAAGCAAAAATAAAGACATGGGAGCTTCTCTTGTCAGATGCTAGATGGTCGACCAAGAAATGATAAAGAATTTCTTTATAGCGGATCATCCGTCAATATGATGCACACTTCATTGCTCAAGGAATTTGGGTAAGGACTGCTAAAATCTACTAGAAGGATTCTGTAGTTTGCAGACATCTCGATCATGCGGCCAAGGGGCATTTTGGAGGATTCCATCATCATGATTCAAGGAATGCAATTTCCTATGGACACCTTAGCTCCTCTACTCCATACACCGATCATACTCAGACGATCGTTCCTTTGAACAGTCAGAGCAATGGTGGAATATGGTAGCAGACAGATTACCTTTAACTCCAACAACAACAAGGTGCCCATCAAGACGATCCAAGTACCAAAGCTGATAGAATCTACATCAGATGAGAGTGTAAGTACAAAAAAGAAAACAGATGAATGTGACTTTCTAGCGGAACTTAGAGATATAAATATGCTCGTGGATGAAATTGAGACCCATAAATTCCTCTCCATCGAGGAAGGAGTGGATAGCATAGTCGAAATCCCCTCTGTCTTTGATGATTTGCTAAAAGAAATGATTGTTGGACACATGTACTTTGCAGAGCAAGAAGAGATTATTGGAGATTTTTGTGAACAAGATGATATTATTGAATATTTCTATGCAACTTTGAATTCGGAGTTTGAATTTCCTATGGTGGAAAACCTACAGTTAATGGATCGGGCAACACCACACTGTACAGTTGCTAAAGTTGCTACTGAAAATGATTCAAACCCCATCTAAGCTAAAACCACTTCTAGAAAACATGACATACTCCTTCCTTGTAGGTGCACATAACATGTTCTTGGTCATAATAAATTCCCAACTGACGGAGTAACAAGAATCTCGTCGGGTTGAGGATCTAGAAAGAAACCACAAGGCCATAGGCTGGAAACTTTTAGATCTTCATGTGATTAATCCTTCACTATGTTAACATCACATCAACCTTGAGGAAGATAACAAAGCATCACGATAATTTTAGTGTATATGGAACCGAATCTTCGAGAGGTTATCGTGAATGAAATTACCAAATGGTGTGATGTTGGATTCATATATCCCATCTCCGAATCAAAAAGGTGAGTCTCCTACAAGTAGTGCCAAAGAAATCAGGGATCACCAACTTGAATACTGACAAAGGAGAGGAGGTCCCAACTAGAGTTCCAACTTATTGGTGCATATGTGTGGATTACATATGCCTAAATCTAACGACCAAGAAGGATCATTTTTTACTTCCCTTCATCGACCAAGTAGTCGAAAGATTGGACGCGAAGGAATACTTCTGTTTCTTGAGTGGATACTCCGTTTATAACAAAGTTTCTATTACTCTAGATGACCAAGAAAAGACTACCTTCATCATTTAGTTCGGGACATGTGCCTTCCACATAATGCCTTTCGGATTATGCAACACTCCAGTGACATTTCAGAGGTGCATGTTGGCAATATTTGCAGATGGTTGGTAGTTTTCTCAAGGTTTTCATGGACAACTTCTTGGTCTACGAAGATAGCTTCAATCAGTGCCTTACTTATCTGGAATTTGTCATAAAAAGATGTTACAAAGTGAAACTTGTGGTCTCGTGGGAGAAGAGTCACTTGATGGTGACTGAAGGGATCATGTTAGTCCATGTCATATCTAAGCGTTTCATGGAGGTTGATCCTGCGAAGGTGGACACCATTTCCTAACTCGAGCCACCTACAAATTTGAAACAAGTTTGGTCATTCCTTGTGCATGTGGGATTTTATCAAAGATTCATAGAAGACTTTAGCAAAATTGCCCGATCGTTTACTGAGATTCTATGAAATGAGATAGATTTCATTGTAGATGCCAGACTTCTTTGAGACTTTATTTAATTGAAAGATTTGATCACTCATGCACCTATCCTCCAACAGTCATATTGGTTTCTACCATTTGAGATCATGACATGTGTTTTTGATTATGATATTGGATTGATTTTGGGACAAAGAAGAGAAGACTTACCATTTGCTATTCACTATGCTGGCAGAACACTAGACGAAGTTCAAAAGAATAATACAATCACAGAAAAAGAGCTTCTAGTAGTCGTCTTCGTCTTGAAAAAAATTAGATCACATTTGCTGGGATCCAAAGTCTTATCATATGGATCCTTCTACTATAGGAAGTTTTGCCATCATATCTAACATCATGTACTTGCAAAGCATGAAGGATGCCAAACCAAGACTTATCATAAGGACCCTTCTACTATAGGTGTTCGATCTTGAAATCAATGATAATCTTGGAAGTAAAAATGTGGTAGCATATCACTTTTCAAGACTATCGGAGTCAGACACTCTTGAGCAGATCCTTTTACTAGTTACAGAAACCTTTTGGATGAGGAAATTCTGTTATTCAGCTCGCTCCCCTGATTCACCGATAATGTGAACTATCTTGTTTCCAAGATAACTCTGAAAGATTGGAAGAAGCTGAAAGTTAACAAAATCTATTATCCATATTTGTTTCGTGAGGGAGCATATTGCATCTGGAGAAGGTGCATTCCATGGGAAGAAGTCCATAGTGTCCTCGAGCATCATCACAACCAAGTGATATGAGGACACCACTCTAGGAAAAGAAAGACAGCAAAAGTTTGTCAGTGCCGCCTCTGGTAGTCGAGTCTTTTCAAGGATGCAAAAGACTTCATGAAATGTTGCACTGACTGTCAGAAAATGGATGGAATTATTGGATTGAGAGATACAATGCCCTTGAAATACATTCAGATTTCAGACATATTTAATGTCTGGGGCATTGACTTCATGGGCCCATTTCCCAACAACCACTGATTCAATTATATTCTGCTCGATGTTGATAACGTTAATCATTGGGTGGAGGCTATCCAAACTCGAGTTGCCGACAGTCATGCCATCTGTCGATTTCGGAAAGAGAACATCATTGCAAGGTTCAAGATTCTAAAAATTCTGATATTTAATGGTTCTAGCCATTTGATAAATAGAGAAGTAAAGAAGCTGACTCAAAAATATTTCATTGAACATCAGATAGCTTCTCCATACCACCCATAGTCCAATGGCCAGGCAGAATGTTCAAACAGGGATATTAAGGCTATTATCCATATGCTTGTATGTCCCGACAAAAAAGAACTAGTCTCTACTGCTTAACTCGGTTCTTTGGGCCTATCGCACTACACACAAGCCACCTTTCATAATGTCTCCCTACTGCCTAGTCTATGGCAAGCCATGCCATTTGTTGTGGAATCAATTCACAATTTTTAATTGTCAATTAATGTCTATAATTTGGATTCCAAGAAAGTCAGAAAGAACAAAAAGATTGATCTGAATAGACTCCTTGAATTTTAAGACTATGCAAATGACAACAGCCTTATGTACAAGGAGAAAGTGAAGAAGTGGCACAAAAAGAATATCCACATAAAGTCTTTTGTGCCTGGTTAGAAGGTTTTGTTGTTCGATACAATGTTGAAATTATTTCAGGGAAGTCAAAGAGAAAGTGGACAGGGTAGTGAAGCATGTGCGTGATAATGTAAGTATTATGATATCTGGTTATCAAGTTGACACACAACCCTTCGTGATCGACTAACAATTACTGAAGCCATACCTAGAGCACAATACATTCTTGTCCGTAGTTTATTCAAAACAGGTAATCTACCAAAAAGAACTTCAAGCCACAACATCAGCAAAGTCGGGCAAGGCTATCAAAACATTTCCGATTAATTAATTATTTCTTCATTTCGATATTCATTCTTTCATTATTCCAAAAATTTTACTCATCCCATTCATCATTGTTATACTTAGGTTATACTTCATACTAAGTATAGAGGGATGAGTTTATACGGGTGTTCGTTCTTTGATCACTCACTTGTCTCCTCAACTCTTAATATCACATATGCACTTAAGAATATTTTACCCTAAGTATAGGGGGAGACAGGCCAAGCCAATATTTATTTATTACCACTCTCGACCCTCCTTTCTTTGTACATAGTTTGCTATACCTAGGATTATCTGATCATAAGCATAGGGGGCATTCGACTTCTCATTCTTTATTCAGTCGTTGTTGTATAGACTTTCATATACTTAGCACAAGTTGGGCCTTTTGTTTTTCTCTCTGACCAATGAGGACACAACTCAAGCTAATTATAAGGAGTCGAATATACATTGTATATGCTTTAGTCATAATTCATACTTTCGTATTTTCAATAATATGGCTAACTAATAAAAGTTAAACATGCATCAAAATTCTTTACAATTGCGTTTAATAAACCAGTTAAAAATGTTTTGTAAAATGTTTTAAAAATGGTTGAAAAATCTTTTTGAAAAATCTTTTTGAAAAAAATCATTTGAAAAAAATGTAAAATATTTTCAAACCTTTGTAAAAATATTTTATTTGTAAAAAATTAATTCATTTAATTGAATAAAAGTTTTTGAAAATCTATTTGCAAATGGTTTGGAAAATAGTTGTAAAAATACTTTGAAAATTCTATACATAATGTTTAGAAAATATTTACAAAAAGATTTTCAAATTTTGTAAATGTTTGTAAAAATGATTGTCAAATTAATTTAAAAATAAAATTTTCAAAATGTTTGGAAAAACATTTTCAAATTATTTTGAGAACCTTATACATAGTTTAAGAAAATAAAAAATCTTTACAAACTTTATATATGACAACCTGTAAATACCTAGTGTAAATTCTTTAACTAATTTTTGTAAATAACAAGAATCACTCTCGTGTAAATATCTACACATAATTATTTCACTAACTTTTTAATTTTTAAAAAATCCCTAAAATTTTGCAAAACAAAAACCCGTAAAAATTGGCTAAATGTTTTTAAAATTACATTAAAATTTGTAAAACTTTTTCAAAAGTTCCCCAAAAGTTCAAAATCAAAAAATTGCTTCACAAAAATGTCGTCTTGCATTGTACATAGCATCTACATTTTCCGAAATAATCAAGACAAATGAACAAGTCAAAGTAAAGTCTAAAGATTGGATCTTGGTATAGATCTTAATATACTTAATTTCATTGGAAAACTTTGAGGACTAGAATTGGGGATGCTTCAGGTCACCTTGACTTAATTATTTAGGTTCCATGAGACGTTGTTCATGAGTTGATTCAATGTGTCTAAACAGAACAATTCATATCATTCGTAAGACTCTTGAGATAGTGGCTTGATTATAAACCTCATACTTAACACTTAGCTCAACCTAGAAGGATTATTGAAAATCATGGAGTCAAAGTCAGGATGATGCTAGGCTACTTCATCAAGGGTGGCACAGAAACCATTCGTGGGGATTACCAAAACTGGTACTCTAATCCACTTCTTTTGGTAACAATGATATCTAAAGACTGGAGACTATATTGAGACAACGCTTCGGATGAGGAATGGTCTGCTATCATAACCTTTTCAAAAACCCCAAATGGGCAGACCAGATGATGTTATATCCTTTAGGGCACGAACACAAATGAAGTACATTACAAAGTCAAAGAAAATATCCAAAAAGAAGCCTACACCATAAATTCCATAAAAATATTGAGCTTCAGAGAAAGCATGCTTCTTGGTGAAGACTACGTTACACTGACAGAGCTTCATAAGGGAATGAAGTCTACATTGGTCCATTCCCGCTTCTTTCCCTTTTTTCTAACTTCTCCCCCATTCGATTGAAAAGACCGATAACACCTGACCTTAGAAGGAAATTTATGTCTCTACGAGGACGAGTTACCAGAAGAGCAGAATCCTTGACAGTTCAGTGGTTTGTGTGGGAAGAGCAGAAAATTCATATATGGTTCTATAATTTCATGGTTGCGAGACTATGCGACTGAGAGGATGGTTCTGACCAGACTACAAATAGAACTGGATAATAGGATTATGGAACCTGAAGGTTGTTGTGTCACATTCTTGACCTTAATGGGGTTCTGAATGAACAAATTATCCAAAGGTCTTAACAGAGCTACAAACTTTAACTTTATCAAGATAAGTTTAAAAGTAAAAAAAAGTTCCAAATTATTTCTTTCTATTTTCTCTATTTTCTTTTTCTACATTTATAGGCATAAGTATTTGCTAGGGACTAACAAAGGCAAGTATAAGGGTGATGAATCTCCATTTAATCACATGTATTCTTTCTTTTTGGCCTTAAATCCCTATCTAAATGCATGTGTTTATAAAATAACCAGAGATGCAAAGGAGGAGGTCATATGCACTCACAAGGAGAGTTGCACAGTCGCTATGATGACCTCTTACACAGACCTCTGACTAAATTAAATAATTAACCCACAAAAGAAACAATCAAGAAATAATTGCAAAATGTTTGGATCAAAACTAATTATACCCTACGATGAATATATATAGTGGACAAGCAGGTAGGGGTCGAACCCAAAGAACAAGTAGGTGTATTAG
Source organism: Ottelia alismoides (assembly GCA_037367405.1). Taxonomy (NCBI): domain Eukaryota; kingdom Viridiplantae; phylum Streptophyta; class Magnoliopsida; order Alismatales; family Hydrocharitaceae; genus Ottelia; species Ottelia alismoides. The sequence continues at coordinate 247,744 of JAZKJV010003632.1, read as the reverse complement.
GTATATTATTTACAAATAAATAATGAATAAATAATATAGGTATATTTATGCACTATTCACTTAATTATTAATTTAATGTTTTTGTGGGTTCCCTTTTTTAATTATATTATATATATTAATTATTTATTTATTGATTATTTATTTATTTTTAATTTAGTAATATATAAATGATATATATGTATATATAAGAGTATATATATGTGTATATAAAGTGACATATGTATAAGTATTAGATAATAGAATATATATATAATAAATATTCAAAATACTTAAAGAACGGTCCTTTTTATTTTCTAAAAGGATAAAAAAATGTATATCAAGTTTTTATAATAGGTAATAATAATATTAATTATAAATAAATATATAATAGTCTATAATATAACAGAGGTTATTAAAATTAAAAAAATATATAAAAATTGTCAAAATTTACAAAATAAAATAATTTGGATTTTTTTATATTTTTCTTCTATTTTCTGTGTTTTTCGAGTACTTTTGCTAATTTTTAGGTACTTTTAAAATCCAAAATATACAAAATAAGGAACTTAATAAATTGTCTAAATTGTTTTGAGATTCAGAAATACCAAATAGGGTCAAAATTGCTCAATTAATTTTAATATGTAGAGAATAATACATATCAAAATATAGAGAATAAACTATTTATTTGGGTTTTTCAAAAATATTTGGCAAATTTTTTAGGGTCTGCAAGGGTTTGTGAATTTTTAGTGTTTCTTTTGATATTTTTTACGATTTTTGGTCTGGAGAAATAAAATAGGGTAACAAACACTATGTATTTTTTTGAAATTTTTAATAACATTTTATTTTTTTTGTATTGTCTTATTCAAATAGAGAATGAACGTGCTCTTTTTTATTTTTAATAAATATGAAATGCAAATGAAATGCAAAATAAAGTAAACATCGTGAAGAGCCAAGTCATTAGCAGATACATCTATTTTTTTCATGATTTTTGGAGCAAAAGAAGTATTTATGAAAAATAGAAAATCAAACACATAAATTAATTAAGCGGGTAGGGATTTATTTACAAATAGAATAAAAGGCTTGGAGCTACTTGCAAATTCCCTAGAAACTTTGAACTAAAAATCTAAATTTTGATATTAAATAAAATTTACAAAAGCCGCTAGGCTATATATGCAAAATGCCCAGCTCATGTGGGGGACCACATGAGCTGAGCTAGCAATGACCTAAAAGTAATATAACAAGATTTCAAGGGTCCTTTTGCAAAATTCACGTAAAATAAAAAGCATCTTTAAATAATAACAGAACCAAAATAAAAATAAAATAAGATAAGAAATGTCTATCCAATTACGCCCCAAAAGGCACACAATCAGGCGGTGCATATGTGTTCACTTGGACAAGTGTCGACTCCTCGCGGTGTGATAGCAGTTCGTCGTTGATGCTCGAGATTAGATCCTTGGAATAGGATCTGACGATTGCTGGCGCTTTTGTCTGACGATACCTGCTCCTCTTGGAGCTCTGTTCTTGATCGAATGGCTAAGGATGGCCCTAGAAGTATTGAAGAAGAACTTACCCTTGGAGAGCTTGGATCTGATGAAGCTCTATTATCCGAGGACCTAGAGCACAAATGAGTGGCTCCTCACATTCCTGTTGTTGTTTCACATGTTCAGGTAGTGCTCGACGAAGCCAAAAGGAGGTAGAGGCAATTCTTGGGTGCTTTCCTACTCAATGTGAACTAGAGCTTGTCCATGTTGAATCCGTTCTAGAGTCCTGCTTTGTTCCCATGTCCTACACCAAAATTGTAGGAGGCTCGAGGGCTACTCCCTCGACCGCTCCTTGAAGCTACTAACAATGTGGGGGTGGAGATGTGAAGAGCTCCACTAAGGTGGATAAAGAGTAGCTCGGATCCCCTATCAATGAAGGATTGTTCTTAGTTAGAAGGAGGGAAAGGTGGCGAACATGGAAGGAATGGGATGGACTAGATTTCAGGCGAAGGGGTGTTGAGAGATGATGAATTCAGTCCAAGAGCTCGAGCTCCAGATCAGTTAGGGATCTCTAGTTTAAGCTTAACTATGCAATTAACAATGAAATTAAAGCTATGAAATGAAAAGAAGATACGAGTTTTACCTAGAAAGAAAGAAACAAGCCTCGATCTAGTCAGGAAACCAGAGAGGCTGAATCGACCGAAGCAAGGTTCCGGCGGTGGTTGGATCAATCTCCGGTTTGCTTCCTCCTCGATGTAGAAGGCCAGGAGATACTACCTTTCACCAAACTCCTCCTTGTGGCATAATCTGAGGGTCTAAGATGCTCTTAGGATTGATCAAACCCAAAAAAGAAAAAGGTGGGGGATTTTATAGAAGGGTGGACGATGAAGTTTGAGGCATGGTGGTGTAACGAGGAGGTTTCGTTGGTGAATATGGAGAGGTCGATGTGTGTGTACATCGTGTGAGGATCAGAGTGGTGAGGGGATCGATGGGAAGGAGGCGTGGAGATTGAGTGAGAAATGGAAGAAAATGGTAGCTCATGTGCTCTGACAAAATTCAGAAGGGGGACATGACAGTTGACCTAGGGTCAACTGTAGAAGAGTTCTGGTTGGTCAACATGGACCAACCAGAAAAAAGCTAGGTAGAAATCGATTCTATATTAGGTAAAAATTAAGAATGAATAAATTAATTTTAGGTTATAAATTGAAAAATATTTCTAATTTTATGTAGTATTTTATGCTTACTTTATTTATTTTTTTCGATGTATTTTATTACAAGTTATTATTTACATGTATATTAATAGGAAATATACGTGTACATAGGGTATCTGATTTTTAACTTGTTCGTGTATTTTATTTATATTTACAAGTACTTTTTATATTTTTAATTATTTATTAACACATTTAGGTATTCTTGTTAAATTTTACCAATGTACTTAAAAGTATTATTTATTTTAAATTTTTAATGGTTAAAATTTATTTTAATTATGAATAAGTTTTTCAAAAAATATTTATAATTTTATAAAAATGTAAGAAATTTAAAAATATGAAGAATAAATATATTGAATACAATATACAATATTTTGCACAATGGGATCCCGAAACCTAACTTTTGCAACTTAACTCCAAATTGGATGAAATCATCTTCATTAAATAGCCTATTAAAAGTTATATAAATTAAAGATTATTTTGGTCAATGTTGATATAGTATGGAGAATAGATAGGTTTGTGAAGTTTTTATTTTAACTTTTAATTTTGTGTGTACCAGGCACATTCTTCACTATTTTCTTGTGAAGTCATTTTTATATTTTTCTTTGTATTTTTATGTACAATATTGGTGCGCAGAGTTTATTGATTTGAGGTATAAAAATGATGAAATAAAATAGGTTTCACAAAGCCAATTATAATCAAATCATATTAGGGTTTTTGAGTTTATTGTATATGCAATTTATCTGCCCTATCTCCCCTACTTATTCCTTGTCGACCAAGTCATCATGATGACTGGGTCTAGGGGTCTAGGGTCATTCAATAACGATGGTGTCTCATTTCTTTTTCTTTTAATCCTTTATTCTTTTATTTTTCGAATTAAATACAATAATTATACAATATTTTATGCAGTATTTTGTACAATTTATAGAGTGTTCATTTTGACAAATTAATGATATATATATGCATTTAGTTAGGGATTTAAGGCCAAAATAAAAGAATAAAGATGATGAAGCGAGGATTCGTCACTTCCCTATACTTGCCAATGCTTGCCCCAGGAAAACACTTCTGCCTATAAATGCAGAAAAGAAAATAAAGAAAAGAAAAAGAAATATCTTGGATTTATTTTGACTTTTAAACTTGCCTTCATAATATCAAATTTTGGAGCTCAATTAGACCTTTGGATTTTTAGTGTAATCGGAACCTTACTTCGGAATCAGACTTGAAACACAATAGCCTCTAAAAACCACAAAACTCTGCCCATGTCTCCTCCAAATCCATGTTAGAAAATGTTTGTTTCATACGTAGTCCCTTATGACTATGAGTCTAGCTTGTATAGTGTGTGTAGTATATTGATCCTCTTAGTTGAAGCTATAAAAATCAGTCTTCTCCAACATGGTTACCCTAATTTCCCATTCCAATAACTCTTTCCTCGAGAAGAGGGGTATTCCCTTCTAAGTTCAAATACAACCAGCTCAAGAAGAGGAGATGGAGAAGAGAAGGGATGGTAGCCAATGTAGCTACCTATCATAGAATGCTTGAATAGTGTAGCCAAGTCATCAGTTTGTAGCCTCACATATAGATTTGACTTTGAAGCTCAAGCTCACTTATTGAATATATACATACATGCTATGACGGGAATTTATTTTTCTTTGACTTTTGCCCATCTATCTTTTGGAGTTTTTTATTTTTGCATTTTTTAAGGACTTTTTCCGCTTGAGCCAGTAGACTATGCCTCTTTTAAATAATTATTGCAACCCACAACTTTTGTCTTTAGACCTCATCGCTACAGGATCGAGTTGCGATACAATGGCCACAGATTGTGTCTTCAATGTTTCCGTTGGACTGTGTCTCATGCCAGCAAATCCAGCCCTCTATCACTTCAATTGAGTTGAGCAAAGTGCATGGTGTAGGTATGCAAGTTAGATCACTATCAACAAGAGTCATGCATGTGTTCCGAAATATTCTACTTAGACAGTCGATACGACACTGAACCAAGTCTCGTGGTCTCAAAGAATTAAGTCAAGTACACCTGAAGTGCCTTAATTCTGGTTCCTTAAATGTTCCTTTGATTAAGTGGATTAAGGTCCAAGCAAGCTCTAATCATCAAATTTTACTCAGACTCGTTCAGTTATCATTATCAATCCCAAAAATGCAAATGCTATGAACAATGCAAGGAAACATTTTTGTGATACAATTTTCTGATTTTAAACTTTTTATGGGTTTTTTAATAAAGTCTTGTAAATTTTTATGCAATTTTGAAACATTTTGCAATTTTTTAGTGATTTTTTTTATTTTGCTAATTTTTAGTGATTTTTCAAAAAACAATATGTCACATAATTATGTGCTGATATTTACAAAAGAGTGCATTTATTATTTACAAGAATTTAGGTGTAGAGTTTACACTTATTATTTACATGTTTTATGCACATAGTTTGTAAAGAATTTATTTTGCTAGTAGTATGTACATGGTTCTCAAAACAATTTGAAAACATTTTTTCAATCATTTTGAAAATGTTATTTTGAACAATGATTTGACAAATAATTTTATCAAACATTTACGAAATTTGAAATCCATTTTGCAAAGATTTTTAAAATAGTGTGTATAAATTTTTCAAAGTGTTTTTACAACCCCTTTTAAACCTTGCAAATAGATTTTTTAAAAAAAATATTCAAATAGAGGAAAGATATTTTTACAAACAAACATTTTAAAAAGGTTTGAAAATATTTTACAAAACATTTTTCAAACTACAAAAGATTTTCCAACCATTTTCCAAACATTTTGTAAAACATTGTTTTTTAACCAGTTTATTTTATTTAATTACAAAGAATTTTCGGTGCGTGTTTTGATTTTTATTAATTAACCATATTTATTAAGTATACGAAAGTATGAGTTATGGATAATATTTACAATGTATATGTGATCCCCCTATACATAGCTTGAGTTATGTCCTCATCGATCGAAGAGAAAAGGAAGACATAACTCATACTAAGTGTAGGAAAATCTATACTACAATGATCAAATAAAGAATAGGAAGTCGATCGTCCCCCTATACTTAGGATCATTTAATCCTAAGTATAGCAAACTAAATACAAAGTAGGGAGGGTCGATGGTGGGAACGAATTAATGAATAAATCAGCAGCTCAGCCTGTCCCCCCCAATACTTAGGGTAAAATATCCTTAAGAATGAATGACCCGATGGCGCTCACCCCCCTATACTTAGGATGAAGCAAATCCTAAGTATAACACATATGAATGGGGTGAGGGCAACACAGAAGAAAGAATTTGAAGAATGAAAATGAAAAGAAGAAAATAAGCAAAATATTTACTAATCAAAATTGTTTTTTTGCACTTCGTACGATTGCACTGATGCTGCATTTGTAAGCTCTTCATGGTAGACCGATGAATATCCATTTCATCACCTTTATTATCTCATTTTGTTCATTAAACACTAGCTAAATGCATGTATATAGCAATATTTTGCATAAATTAACATTCATAATTTATTGTATAAATATTGTATAAAATACATTATTTAAAGATAAAATAAAAGACTATATAAAATAAAAGAAAAAGAAATAAAATTCTAAAGGTATTTTATGGCCCTAAACATCGAGACCTAGGCATCATGGTGACAAGGTCGACAAGGAATAAAGTAGGGGTAGATAATGGCCAAATACACAATAAAACTTTTATTTTTATTTTTATTTCTCCAATAATGCATTTTTGTGAGTGAATTCATTCTTTATTATTTATTCCTCAAATAAAGAAACTTTTTACATGAAAGTTGTAGATAAAAATACATAGAAAAAATACAATTATTATTTCACACAAAAATAATACAAGTTGCACATTCAACACTCAGAATAAAAAGCCAAAACCCAAACTTCCTAGACCCATATCTTCTCCTTATGAACTCAAAATGCATAAAAATCACCTTTAATAGCATATAACTTTTTATTAGATATTTATTGTAGGTGGTTTCACTTAATTTAGAGTTAAGATGCAAAAGCTAGGTTTTGGACCCATATTCTATATAATACCTGAATAAAATATTCATTTGATTTATTCTATAGTTTTCAATATTTTATATTTTTATAATGATGTAAATATTATTTGTAGTGTATATAAATACTTAGAATACACTAAAAGCACTAAAAATACACTAAAATAAAATAATATATCGAAATACATAGATGAATTACCTATACGTATAAATATATGATTAATACTTATATTTAATTGAGTGTACAAAAACTCAAAAAATACAATAAAATGTATTTTAGCATAATAAAACAAGTTAAAATATATAAATTATGTATATAACGTAATAAAACATAAAATACAAAATAAAAATAAAATTCATATATCATTGTTAATTATACCTATAAATGAACCTTAAAAGGTAAACTATAATAAATTAAGTTTTAAAAATACCTATAAATCATATTAAAATTATACATAAAATAATAAGTCTCTTTCATGTTTTAACAAAAATTAAGAAAATCATTTATTATCTAATTTTGAATTAATAAACCTATATTTACAATTTTGTCATTTACTGGCCCTACGTGGACTAATGGGAGACCAGTCTTGCTTGACTCGGGTCAACTCCCAGGACCTCTTAGGTATGGCATCTATCTGAGGTTTTGACCTCGGTTCTCACATTTTTGGAGATTGATCCTTGCACTCATTTGGTCTGATTCCTTCTAACCTTTTGACCTTCGATCATTGCACCTTCATGCTCGAGCATTACCTCTTTCAATGGATCATCTTCTCGGGCAGCATCCTCAGTCATAGGCCCCCCTGTATAAAGCATCTCTTAAACCTTCCTTCACCCTTTGATCCCTCTTCCATCACCAAACCCCAACCCTTTGGTTCTCAGGTGATTCTCGGTGATAGCGGGAGTCCTTTGGAGGTCTTAGTGAACCGAGTGTGCATCGAATCGTGGCCGATCCGAGGTGCCACAACCTCCTCTCCCACGAGCTCTGCTCCGCACCGATGTAGGTCAGGAAAGCCCACTTTTTCCTCGTATTTTTATTCCTTAGAATAATAGTAATTTAATCCCTCTCTTATTTCTTTGATTCGTCCTTTAAATCTATGAAAACCCCAAAAAGAAAATTCACCGGAGCATAGAGCTCTGGCCATCGATTCCAATGACCCTCACCTTACTTTGCCATCCCATCATCTCCACCTATCACTTATTCATGCCCTGATGCATTCCAGTCACATCGAACCACCTGAATCGAGTTCCCGGAGCTCCATCTGCGTCGCCTCATCGGAGCTCTATCATTGTGACATGCTACGCCTCCATTCGCTCCTTTGACTGGTCGAGGCACTTTTCCCTCAACCCAGTGTCTTGTATGTGCAGGTCCCATGCTGAAAAGAGACCATCTGGGTACGAATCGAGGTGGACCAAGGGTCTCCTAGTTGCATTTCTTCCTTGAGCTCCCATGCCTCCTCCGGTGAGGCCTGGACCTGTTGGTGATTACCTGATGTTGCGTACGTCCTCTGGGATACTATTGAGCATCTTGGAAGCGCAAAAGACTTACTGTGTAAGGAGCCCCGTCAGATTGAAGTCCTACAACTCCTTCCCTACCCAGTTCATCAAGGTGCCCTCGCCATCGTCTGATCTGAAGCTCCTTCCTATCATAGCAGGTGCCATTTGATCACGGCTCGCATCCACCATTTGATCCTCTCGAGGATCTAATCTCAACCGTAGCTATTGTACTGTCACCATGCGATGTGGGCTTGATGCATGTCCAAGTGAAGCATCCTCGCCATTGGATCACGCTCGTCGGGGTATTTTGCATACTTCACACCCCGCTTTTTGTATTTTGTTTTCAATCCATAAACATTTGTTTATAGCGTAAATATTTTTGTCATATTGGAAAATAGACACATGCACTTTCCATAATTGCTTTTAGGGTCAAGTCCACGTAGCCTCATGTTTCCGTGTATGTGAGGGGAGTGGGTATTTTGCACCTAAACCCCTGAGCTTTTTATATTTCATTTTTATCCATATTTTTAAATCAATAGTGTAATATTTTTTAGAATAATTGCTTCTATCCCCCTTTACTTGTATTAAATTGCAAGCATACCCCTCCGGGTATAAAATATTGGATATCTAGAGAAAATTACAGATTTGGCCTTAAATTTCATTATGGTGTTTGGATCTAGTCCAGAAACTTTAGATATTTACATAAATACACGTGATAGTGTGTATTTTCTTTTCTTAGATTTTATGTTATTAAAATAGCTCATGGCCTCTAAAGATTCATGGAAAATTACTATAAATACCTGACATGTATATATATTTCACATATATTTTTTATTGGGTATTTTAAAGTAGTTTTTTATTAATTATAAAATAAAAACTAAGCTAGTTATTCCTGTTTGCATTTAAAACTAAAAAAATAAAAAAATTTGAAAATTTAAAATTAAAAAACTATAAATTACCTGTAAAAATTATAAAAAAATATAAAAAAGTCTAAAAATATCTGTTTATATTTCTAAATTTTAGCTACTACATATATTTTATATTAAAATAAGTTATGGAAAATTTTAAATATTTAGCCATTTTTATTTCCAAAGCAATCTTAGCTATTTATTTTGTGCAGTCTTTGTCTTAATTTAATTTAAAGCATAAAAAATAGTAAAAATTAAAAGAAAAGTACCAAAAACATAAAAAATATTCAAAAAAAATATTTTGTGGATTTTGAGTATTTATAATTCTATTTAGAAATATTAAAGCTATCTCTACCTATATATACACATTTCTACCATAATTATTAATTATTAAAAATAAAAAACCATAAAGTTCAAACAAAATATAAAATATAAAATTGAAAATCTAAAAAAATATAAAAACAAAAATTCAAAAAAAATATCGTTAAAAATGGACAAAAATCCAAAAATCTGAGGGTCTTCGAGACGACAACGACTGCCTAGGTGGTTGAGGCACCCATATCAAGAAGACTTGGTCCTTCTACTTGTGGACCAAGAGTATAGAGCAACATAGATATAAAGAGTATTTAGCATAATTTTCTTTATTTTTGTGAGAGTGATTTATTTTTGTTTAATAAATTTGTAATAATACAGGTACTTTGGATATTGGACATTTGGGCCCAATTTTCAATTGTTTGTTCATTTGGGTACTCACAGGATTTTTCATGATTTTCATTGCCTTTATTTTCCTGGTTTCCCATGTTTTGAGTTTTCCGCCTTTATTGTTTGTGATTGAGCCCTTAGATTTAGGTGTGCTTGCTCGGTAGCTAGGTCCACATCCTTAAGGCAATTGATGTTCCTATCGATCACATTTTGATTAGACATAGCTCAAATTTAATTGTTAAAACTTAGAATGATCATCGAGCGTCGACAGAGGCACCATACAATGCTTACAGGACCCATTGTGGTGGATACTGAGGATGTCTCGAAGATCAGACTTTTGGGTGATCATTAGAGGGTTTGACATTCAGTTCTAAACGCTAATAGCACTTCTTATTTTTAGGGTGATTTCATCGTTGCATTTGCATATATATTAGGTTTACAAATTCCTTCCTTGCATCCCACATGGAGAGAGCTGGGAATCACTATGATTCTTCTATCTTAGCATTCATCATTTTTTTTAGCTTGCATTGCATTTCTGCCTTCTCCCTCTAATTTTGAAAACCTAGGCAAAAAGAAAATTAACAAAAACATTAGGTGCTTGTATTGAATCTACTCAAAGCAAATGATAACACAAAAAAGTTAAAAAATGGACTGCTAAAAGTACTTGACCTTAATAAAAGTGGTTTAATTGAATTCATTGAATTGGGTGAGCAAAGCCCTCATTATTTTATGGTATTATTGAGGGAGGGAGGTGTCCTTCCCTAGTGAGTGAGCGTTATCGTAAGTACGACCTTGTTGTATGCCTGGAATAATGGTGTTGATATAGTATGTGGGCGAGTAGGACTTGGTAGACAATGGTGCTCTTACTTTGTGTAGAACACCGACCATTTTCAAAGTATTTGAGATTAGGACATGGCTTCAAAGGGTGTTTGTCTCATCATCCCATATTCGAGTAGGCTATTAACTGCTCACAGGTGACTCCATTGTGGAATTGGCCTAATGTAATTTCTTCACCACTATTGGCTTCCTCACTTTTATTCTTTGGCTGAGTAGAAATCAAGATCCTGACACAAGGACCTCAAAAAGAACAAGATACACGTTAAAAGGAGGAGGACACGTGCGGGATACTTTTCGAGTAGTACTCTTACTCCTACATGATTAGCGCTTAATGACTACTTCAAAGATAATTGCCTGATAATCAATCTAAAACTTACAACGATAATTTCTGAACCTTCATGGCTTCAGGGTCGAGTTAATTAATCCATTGTATTGTTTTTTATGATAAGTTTTGCTAAGGTCAAGATCAAAAATATCGTGCCTTTGTGTTATTCGGTTGCATATTTTCTTTTGACCCCCGCCCACTTTGATCCATCTATTGTTTTACACTCCTTTTATTTCTTGTTCATCCCCATATCTTTCATCCATTATTAATCTCCTTTTGGCACCCTCAGATGTCATCCCTTGGATGGTGCAGACATGACTTTGATGACACCTACATCGATTCTGTATCACCAACATCGCCAATAATTTGGGGTGATCCTCAAGAAACTGGTTTGGATCTTGCAAACTTCTCCTTGTACTCCCTAATCCTCTCTTCTTTTAATCCTTTGTTCAGGATGGACTCGCAGCTCAAGCTAGCTTTTCCTCTTCAAATAAATTGGGATTACTCTTGTCCCGGAACCAAGCTTTGTGGATGGAGATCAGTTTCATTCAATATCATGTGTTGCATTCACAACCATATGTGATTGACCTTAATCCCAGACTTATCTCAGTATTTGGTTCTCAGATAGATACTTATCAAGGTTTATTCAACCGTGCAGATCAAGAACCTGATCGAGAGCCATAGTTACATGCAGAACCAGAAATGGCTCCTAAAGGGACCACAACCCCAACTAGCCAAGCAACCAGAACAAAGGGATGGGTAGTATACAACTCAGAATGACATCAACAGCCAGCTCCTCGCATCAATTCAAGCAATTCAGCAGTAGTTGACAAACCAAGGATCGGCCCAGGTCGCCTTTCAAGAAATGCTTATTGACTTTAAGAGGTGGACAAATGAGAGAGATGTTAGAGAAGAGGATGGAGAAGATAACATATCAGTAGGTGTATACAATGGTGAAAGAGGAGAGGCAAGATTACCACCACCAAAGCCCACTCTGAAGCAAACATACAACTTGAAGAAGGCCATGTCACTGAGTGGATTCAGATTCCACCAATCCATGCCCACTTCGAGCTGGAGCCGCAATTCTTGTCTCTACTCCCGTCCTTCCATGGGAACAGAACAGAAAAGTCGTACATCGACCTGCAACAATTCGGTTGCATATGTGCAACAACACATTAACCCAACATTCCACTAGGGGTTGTCAAGATGACTTCCTTCCCATTCAGCCTCCAAGACAAGGCCCTTCATTTGGTGAATTACCTGGGGAAGGTAGTGACAACATGGGAGGAGCTGAAGTTTGCATTTCTCCACTAGTTTTATCCTCTCCGTTGCTTGAATCAGATGTGTGCATGCATCTCTAGTTTCATCCAGCAGCTCCACGAGACGATTCATGAAGCGTGGGAAAGATTCAGAGAATTGCAGGAGAAGTGTCCCCACCATGAAATTTCGAAGACTAGTTTGATTCAACATTTCTTCGATGGGCTAACACATGAAAATCAGAAATTGGTTGATGTCGCATGTTGTGGCTCGCACTTTAACAAGGACGAGGATGTTAAATGGGAGATTTTTAAGAAGATGGTCAGAGGAGAGGTCGCTCAATCCTCATCACACGGTTACATGAAGGTGCCCACAACCAACCACAAGCTTGTCAATATGGCAGCCCATACAAAGGAAAAGGATGAGAGCTCCAACCTAAGCATCATATGAAGCCACTTATCCAAAGTAGATATAATTAAGAAGAGGTCGTAGGACCTTGAAAAAATTTTTGTAATTGATAAGAGAACACATGATTTGGACAAGATTGATCAGATTGCAAAATAGTTGTAGTTGCTTGTTAGGACCATCAATATCTGCAACTCTGTGTTCATTATCGTCGAGACTCCTACTGAGCAGAAGGAGCATGCACCGACACAACCTCCTCAGTTGAACCCTCTGCCTTCTCAGCCTATCCAGCACGTATACTACATGCAGACCCCTGAGTAGTAGCCACAACAGCCGCAGACCCAGATGGTGTTATACCAACCTTAACCCCATCCAGTATACTAGGAGTAGTTGTTTCCATCCCATCACAGATTCAAGAAGTGAATGGCGTGTGGGACTATGAACAACACCTAACTCTTCCTAAGGGAGAATCCTAGGGTTAAAACTCGATCAATCGACCATACTACCAGCCACAACAGGAAGGAAGAAGTGTCCAACCCAACCAATCCTAGTATCAGCAGTCTCCACAACATGGCAATAATTGGAGACATGGATATCAGCAGTCGTGCTACCGTCAACCCCAGTACCACCAATAGCAGTCAACTGCTCAATATCAGAATTCCTATCCCACTCAATAATACCAACAGTACTCTTCTCGTCACCTACTCTTCACTATTCTCAGATATAACAGCAGCAATCTCCCAACATTACCAGAGCCAGAGGCCCCATCAGGGATAATCTTCTGAGACCGTGCCAGTAAACCTGGCTCTTAATTTATTGGTGCAACTAATGAAGAACATGGCTAAAATGAGCCAAAGTATCGACATCCTAATAGCTTCCAAAACCATCATCCCAGTCCATGTCGAGGCCAACCCACACAATTTTTGACACAAAGAGTAGGTAGCTTGCAGTGTTCTTCTCGATACAGATGAAAATATTTTGTTAATATCTAACGTTGTTACATATGAGTGGTAAGCACTTCGACCATCGAGTACAACGAAGGGAAAGCATCTTGCATCGGATGGTGAACCTCAGTCGGGTCAGCAGCAGGAGCCAAAGATATTTTTGGAGGAGCACCATGTGCAGAAAAACTACAAGAAATAAAGAAAACACAAAAATACAAAAAGACAACAATCGCACCATACCCGGTGGAGGCCAGCCATTCTTGGAGACGCCCACTTATGTAGCGGATCCAGTGCCATCCAACGAACTCGAGTCTGCATTTTTTGGTCCACAACATGTAGATGATTTTACATATTTTGCCATCTACCTATACACAATGATTTGGATGGAATTTTGAATGAAAAAAATCTGATTATGTACCTATTCTATTTCTTAAAGCAATGAAAAAGACAAAAAAATAAAAAAATTGAATAATGATGTCTGATCTGTCGATTGTGGAAATCATTCAGAACTTGGTCTTGAATATGCCATTGATGAAAGCCATGGAATACATGGCAGCAGTAAAGAAATGACTTAAGGAGGCATGCACAACAAGGTGCCCGCCTCACTCCCACAACTCAAGAAGCCAAAATGGAAAGCATGAGAAACATCTCTTCATCATGGAAACTGTCAACACCATCAGTAATCTCCATGATAAGAAGATAGACAAGGGAGCGCCATCCATCTGGTGTAACATGTTCAATTAGGAATCTGAGCAAACACTCCCGATAGTGGATCTTTTGTAAATCTTATGTTAGCTTTTCTACTCATAGAATTCGGGATAAGACTGCTTAAACCAACCAAGATGATTCTTCACTTCGCAGACAAATCAGTCAAGTGACCTAGGGGCAAATAGGAGGATGTGATTGTCAATGTTTAAGGGATTCAGTTCCCTATTGATATTGTTGTGCTAGACGTGGATGTCTCCCCACCTCTGCTCACACTCCCATCATCCTTGGTTGGTCATTCCTTCAAACTACCAAGGCAGTAGTGAACTAAGACACTTAAGAGATTACATTTAGCTCTAGCAACAACAAAGTGCAGATAGAGACCGTATCTAAGCCAATACCTACAAAGGTTGCATCTGAGATGAGTGTGCTTGCACCTAACATCATGAAGACTGTGATTTTCTTATGGAAATTCAAGATACAAACCTATTCATAGACAACATTGGGATCCACGAGTTCCTCCTCCCTGAGGAAGGAACGTAGAAAACATCTGAATTCCCCTCTATTAATGATGATAAGATCTTTGTTGATGCGCTTGATGAATTCTGTGTGAGCATCTTGAGCCTCGAAGACCAAGAGCAAATTAGAGAGGATTTCTGCAATCACAGTGATATAATTGACAAATTTTGTGAATCACTGAATAAATACGATGACCTATCAATGGGGACACTAAACTAGTGAAAGATCATGCAGTGATCGTCGAAGTCACCATTGAAGTTGCTCCCACTCTGCCAGAGCTCAAACTTCTGCCCTCCAATATGAATTATGCCTTCCTTGTGGGAAAACCAAATATGTATCCGGTCATAATTAATGCTCATCAGAACAAGAATCTCATATAATGGAGGTTCTTGAACGAAATTGCAAGGCAATAGGCTAGAAGATATCGGATCTCCACATGATCAATCCATCCATGTGCTCACATCACATGTACCTCGAAGATGATAGAAAGCCTCCCACAAATTCCAGAGAAGACTGAATCAAATCCTTCAGGAGTTTGTCGTGAAAGAAATGCAGAAATGGTATGATGCAGGATTTGTATATCCCATCTCCGACAGTAAATGGGTGAATCCCCACCACGTAGTGCCCAAGAAGCTTGAGATCACCATTGTTACCAATGACATTGGAGAGGAGATTTCGACCAGAATGTCGACCTCGTGGTGAGTTTGTATTGACTACATACATCTGAACCTTGCCACAAAGAAGGACTAATTTCCATTGCCCTTCATTGACTAGATTCTCAAGGCGTTGGATAAGAAGGAATACTTATGCTTCTTGGATGGCTATTCTTCATACAATCAAGTCGCAATCACGCTTGAAGACCAAGAAAAAACTACTTTCATCTGTCCATTCAGGACGTACGCTTTCTGACGGATGATGTTCAGGTTCTGCAACGCCCCTGCTACATTCCAACGATGTATGCTAGTAGTATTTGTCGATATGGTGAGCAGGTTTCTTAAGGTATTCATGGATTATTTCTTGGTTTTCAGAGATTCATTCGATAAATGTTTGGACTATTTAGATCGAGTACTGCAGTGGTGCTGCGAAGTAACTCTCGTGCTGTCATGGAAGAAGAGAAACTTTATGGTGACAGAGGGGATCATGCTGGGTCATGTTGTATCGAAACGTGGCTTGGAAGTTGACCCAGCCAAGGTGGAGGTAATTAAAAACATGAGCCACCTACCAATCTCAAATAAATCTGGTCATTCCAAGGGCACGTCAATTTCTACCGACGATTCGTCAAAGATTTTAGAAAGCTTGCATGACCGTTAACCAAATTGTTAGTCAAGGAGATGAATTTTAGTGTTGATAAACACGTGCTCCAAGACTTTTGTCAATTGAAAGATCTTATCACTCAGGCGCCTATCCTGCAATCATAAGAATGGACATTACCGTTTCAAATCATGACAGGTGTGTCAGATTATGCCATCGATGACGTGTTCGGATAGCGGAAGGACAATGTGATGTTTGTTATTCACTATGTTATAAGAACAGTCGATGATTCTCAAAAGAATTACATGATCAGTGAGAAATTGCAACTAGCAGTGGTTTTCACCTTTGAGAAGTCCATATCCCATCTCCTTGGATCCAAAGTCATTGTCTTCATTGATCGTTCTGCCATCTGGTACTTGCAACAGAAGAAGGATGCCAAACCACGCCTTATTAGATGAATCCTTCTACTCCAGGAATTTGACCTCAAGATACGAGACAAGCCTGGAGTCAAAAATGTGGTGGTAGATCATTTATCAAGGTTACCCGATCCTGAGTCTCCATAGCAGAATTTGAGGCTGATCACCGAGATCTTTCCAGATGAAGCCATATTGTTAGCCACCTCGCTCTCCCAGTATGTTGATATTGTGAACTATCTTGTGTCCAAGAGGACTCCACAAGATTGGTCAAAACTAAAAGTAGAAAAATTCTTGTCTGATATCCATTTCTAATAGTGGGAGGATCCATATCTCTTTCGTGAGGAAGTATTGTATCTAGAGAAGGTGCATTCCTCAAGAGGAAGTTGTCAGTGTCCTCACACATTGCCATGATTGAGAATCTGGAGGACAACATTCATGCAGAAGAACAACAACAAAAGTATTTCAATGCGGCCTTTGGTGGCAAACCGTGTTCAAAGATGCCAAAGATTATGTAAAGCACTGCACAAACTGCCAGAAGATAGGAAGAACAATTGGAATGAGAGACACAATGCCCTGAAATATATTCAGATTTCAGATGTACTTGGTACTTGGGGCATTGACTTGATGGGCCTATTTTCGAATAGTCAGGGATTCGAATGCATTCTGCTCGTTGTCGATTATGTCAGTCTTTAGGTGGAGGCAATCCCAATCTATGCTGCCAACATTCGCGCCGTCTATCATTTTCTGAAGGATCATATCATTTCAAGGTTCAAGATATCTAAGATTATTATATCTGATGGTGGTAGCCATTTCATCAATAAAGATGTGATGAAGCTAACTAAAGAATTTTGCATTGAACATCGTATAGCATCTCCCTACCACCCACACTCCAGTGGTGTGGCAGAATGTTCAAATAGAGATATTAAGATAACTCTTAAGAAGATTATGCATCTGGATTGGAAAAACTTGTCTTAGTTGCTTGACTCAGTTCTTAAGGCCTACTGAACAGCGTATAAGTCACTCTTGGTAATGTCTCCATGTTGCCTGGTATATGGAAAGCCATGCCATCTGCTCGTGGAGCTCATTCATAAATCCTTGTGGGCAATTAATGTTTGCATGCTGGATTCCCAAAAGGTCAGGAAGAACAAAAAGTTGGAATTGAATAGACAACTTGAATTACGAGACTACACATATTACAATAGCCTGATGCATAAGGAAAAAGTCAAGAAGTTGCATGACAATAACATCCACCGAAAGACTTTTGAATTTTGTCAGAAGGCATGGTTGTTCGATGTGAAGTTGAAGATTATCCAAGGGAAGTTGAAGAGCAAATGGACTGGGTAGTTTATAGTGAAGCATGTGCGTGACAACGACAATGCAAGAATATCATGATTGCCATCTAACACACAGCGCTTCATGATCAACGGACAACTACTAAAGCCTTATTTGGAAATTGACACCTTCCCTTCCATTGTAGATTCCATTCAAGTTGTATATGAAGATGAGATGAAGGCCACCACATCCACTGATTCAGAAAAGTACACTAAAACATTTTAAAATAGTCTTTCTTTTCTTCTTTTCGTTTTCTATTTTTCTTCTGAAATATGTCCCCCCATTCTTCACTATTAACATAGGATGTACTTTGTCTTAAGTATATGGGGGGTGTATACCTCGAGTTGTTCATTCTTTGATCCCTGACATGTCCCCTCGACTCTTGATATTTTATCTACACTTAGGGATATTTTACCCTAAGTATAGGGGGGACAGGTCAAACCAATGTTTTTGTATATTCCCTCCCTTGACCCTCCCTACATTGTGTACAGACTGCTATACTTGGGATTATTTCATCCTAAGTATAGGGGGAGGGTCAACTTCTCATTCATTATTCTTTAGTCATTGTCGTATAGACTCTTTTATTATCAATACGGTTGTATCTTCTTTTTTTCTCTCTGATCTCTAATGACATAGTTCAATCTAAGTATAGGGGGTCGTATATACATTTTATATACTTTAGCCATAACTCATGTTTTTGTATTTCAATATGGCTAATAAATAACAAATTTTACACATAAAATTCTTTGTACATACTGATTAATAAATCAGGTTAAAAATGCTTTTGCAAAATGTTTGAAAAATGGTTTGAAAATCTTTTTGAAAATTCATTTGAAAACTATTTGGAAAAAGTTTTGTAAAATATTTTCAAACTTTGTAAAAATATTTTTCTTTGTAAAAATTTCTTTTCTTTATTTGAAATAAAATATTTTGAAAGTCTATTTACAATTTATTTGGAAAATGATTGCAGAAATAGTTTGAAAAATCTGTACCTACTATTTGAATAATCTTTGCAAAATGATTTTCGAATTTTGTAAATGTTTGTAAAAATTATTTGTCAAATTAATTTGCAAAATAAAGTTTTCAAAATGTTTGTAAAAAAATTTTCAAATTATTTTGAGACTTATGTACATATTCCAAACAAACGAAATTCTTTTCAAATTGGTAAATACCTTGTGTAAGTCCTTCACCCTAGATCTTATAAATAACAAATGCACTCCCAAGTAAATATTTGTGCATACTTCTTTTTGTTTTAAAAAATCTCTGAATATCTGTAAAATTAAAAATCCCAAAAACATTTGCAAAATCTTTTTGAAATTGCATAAAAAATTGCAAAACTTTCTCGAAAATCCATAAAAAGTTCAAAATTAGAAAATGGCACCACAAAAATAATTTCCTTGCATTGGACATAGCATTAGCATTATTGATATTGATAAATGAACTAGTCTAAGTAAAATCCGAAGATTGGAGCTTGGTTAGACCTTAATCTACTTAATCACAGGAACCTTATGGGAACTGGAACTAAGATACATCATGTTTGCTAGACATAATTCTTTGAGAGCATGAGACTAGGTTCAGTGTCGTCTTGACTGCCTAAGTAGAATATTTCAAAACACGGTGCAACTCTTATCGATAATGACCTAGCTTGCATACCTTCGCCTTGTACTTTGCTCACCTCAATTGTAGTGGTAGAGGGCTAGATTTGCCAGCATGAGACACAAGCCAATGGAAACATCAAAAGTCACACATTTGTGTCCATTGTACCCTAACCTGATCTAGTAGCGAAGAGGTCTAAAGACATAAGTTGTGGGTTGTAATAATGCTTCAAAAGAGGGATAGTTTACTGGCTCAAGAGGAAAAAGTCTTTATGTAAATGTTGTTGTACATAGTATTCAAAAAAATGGAAAAATTAGAAACTTAAAAAATAATAGATGGGTAAAATTCAAAGAAAAATCAACACCCGTCATAGCATGCATATAGATATATAGTCAATAAGCAAGCTTGAGTTTCAAAGCCAGATATTTGTGGGCCTATAGCCGGATGACTTGGCTACACTGGTCAAGCATCCTAGGATAGGTAGCTACATTGGCTACCATTCATTCGTCTCTCCACCCCCTCTTCTTGAGTTAGTTGTACTTGAACTTAGAAGGGAATGCCCCGCTTCTCAAGGAAAGAGTTATTGGATTGGGGAATTAGGGTCACCATGTCGGAGAAGGCTGACTTTTACGGCTTCAGACGAGGAAAGATACAGATCACACACATTGTACAAGATATACTCATACTCATGAGGAACTGCATATAACATTGAAGTGTTCTGACCTAGCTTTTGAGGATACTTGGGCAGGGTTTTGTGACTCTCAAAAGCCCTTGTACTTCAAATCTGTTTCCCAATAAGGTTACGACAAAACAACAATCCAAAGGTCTGACTGATCTCCAAACATTGATGTTATAAAGACAAGTTTAGGAGTTAAAATCAATCCAAGTTTTCTCTTTTACTTTTCTTTATTTTTATTTTCTAAACTTATAGGCACAAGTGTTTGCTAGGGACTAGCAAAGGCAAGTGTAGAAGGGTTATGAATATCTATTTCATCACCTTTATTCTTTCATTTTAGCCTTTAAACTCTAGCTAAATGCATGTATATAACATTATTTTGCATAAATTAACATTCATTATTTACTGTGTAAATATTGTATAAAATACATTATTTGAAGCCAAAAGAAGAATAAAGAAAAGAAAAGAAAAAGAAATAATATGCCAAAGGTATTTTATGACTCTGAACCCTGAGAACTAGGATCATGATGATTGGATCGACAAGGAATAAAGTAGGGCAAGCCAATGGCAAAAAATACAACAAAATTTCCTATTCATTTTGCCAAAGAATGCATTTTTGCGACCTATTTTATTCTTGACTATTTGTACCTCAAATAAATATATAAAAAATACAATATTTATTTCACACAAAAATAGTACATGTTGTACATTGTACACTTAGAATAAAAAATCAAAACCCAAACTTCTCAGACCCGTATCTTCTCCATATAAACTCAAAATCCATAAAAATCACTTTAATTGTATATAATTTTTTATTAGCTATTTAATGAAGGTGGTTTCATTTAATTTGGCGTTAAGAAGCAAAAGTTGGGTTTTGGAGCCCTATTCTATAATATACATGAATAAATTTTTTATATTTATATAATGTTGTAAATATTATTTATAGTGTATATACATACTTAGAATATAATAAACTATTAAAAATACATTAAATAAAATAATATATGAAAATACATAAATGAATTACCTATACTTATACCTATTTGATTAATATCGGTAATTAATTAGGTGTATAAATTAACTATAACATACAATAAAAATATATTTGAGTATATTAAAATAAGTTATGAATATATATTTTACGTATATAAAATAATAAAATGTGCATATAAAATAAAAATAAAATACGCATATCATTGATAAACATTCCTAAAAATGAACCCTTAAAGAGTAACCTATAATAAATTAAGTTGTAAAATCAAATTAAAACCAGATTAAATACTTTATAAAATAACATCTTTTTCATGTTTTAACTAAAGTTTAATAAAATCATTTATTATTTTATTTTGAATTAATAAACTTTTATTTATTATTTTTTCATTTAGTGGACCTACATGGACTAATGGGAGCCCGATCTTGCTTGACCCGGGTCAACTCCCAAGACCTTGTAGGTCCGACATCTGTTAGAGGTTTCGACCATCGTTCTCACATTTTTGGAGCACGATCCTTGCACCCATTTGGTCTGATCCCTTCTGACTTTTTTTCCTTCGATCCTTGCACTTTAATGCCTGAGCATGACCTCGATCTATAGATCATCACCTTGTGCATCATCCTCAGTCAATGGGCCCCATGTATAAAGCATATCTTCCACCGTCCTTCGCCCTTTAATCCCTCTTCCGCCACCAAACCCTAACCCTTTTGTTTCTAGGTGATTCTCAGTGACAGCGAGACTCTATAGGAGGGCATAGTGAACTGTGTGTGTGTTGAACCGAGGTCAATCTGAGGTACCTCCACCTCCTCCACCACGAGCTCTGCTCCGCATCGATGCAGGTCAGGCAAGCCCTCTTTTTCCCAGTCTTTTCATTCCTTAGCATAGTAGTAATTTAATCTCACGATTATTTCTTTTATTTGTGCCTTAAATCCGTGAAAACCCTAAAAAGAAATTCACCAGAGCACGGAGATCGGCCATCGATTCCCGCGATCCTCTCCTCACTCCGCCTTCCCATCATCTCCATCATCTCCGCCTCTCGCTTCTTATGCTCCAACACACCTCGGTCACCTCAAACCACCCGGATCGAGTTCTCGGAGCTCCGTCTCCAACACCTCACCGGAGCTCTGTCGTCGTGACCTGCAACACCACCATTTCCCCCTATGATTGGTTGAGGAACTTTGCCCATGACTTAGTATTTTGTTTATGCAGGTGTCGTGCTGAAAGGAGCTAATCTGGACTCGAATCGAGGTGGACCAAGGGTCTCCTAAGCATTTCTTCTCCAAGCTCCTAGGCCTCCTTTGGTGAGGCCTGGACCTGTTGGTGACCACCTAATGATGCAGACTTCCTCTGGGATCCTATTGAGCATCTTGGCAGCGAAGGAGACCTATTGTGTGAGGAGCCTCTATGGATTGAAGTAGCAACATCTCCTGTTCTACCCAGTTCATCCAGGTAACCTCGCCACCATCCAATCTGGAGTGCCTTCTAGTTGCAGCAGGTGTCGTTCGATCACGGCTTGCATCCACCATTTGATCCTCTCCAGGATCTAGTCTCAACTGTAGTTGTCATACTGTCATCACATGATGTGGGCTTGACGTGTGTCCAAGTGAAGCATACACGCCATTAGATCATGTTCGTGGGGGTATTTTGCATACTTCACCCATCACTTTTGTATTTTTTTAATCCATAAAATTGTAAAAAAATTGTAATATTTTTAAATGGACGCCCACTTTTTCATAATTACGTTTAGGTCCAGTACACGTCACCTCACGTGCCTGTGCGCATAAGGGGATTGGGTATTTTGTACTTAAACTCCTAGACTTTTTTATATTTTTTATTGGTCTATATTTTTAAATTAATAGTGTAATATTTTCTAGAACAATTGCATCTGGACCCCTGAACTTGTATTAAATTGCAAATATACCCCTTCGGATTTAAATATCGGATTTTTTGGGAAAACATGCAGATTTGGACCTAAATTTCTTTGTGGTGTTCGGATCCAGTATATGAACTTTAAATATTTACATAAATGCATATGCTAATGTGTATTTTCTTTTTGTAGATTTTGTGTGATTAAACAAAGCTCTTAGCTTCTAAACATTCGTTGAAATTACTATAAATACATAACATATATATAGCATATATTTTTGGTTAGGTATTTTAAAGTTGTTTTCTATTAAAAATAAAAAATTGAGCTATTTATTCTTGTTTGCATTTAAAAATACAAAAACATTATAAAAATGATTTGTACAATTAAAAAAATAAACTTTATTTATTACTGTATTTTGAGCCTAGATAACAAAAGTCCTTAAAAATATAAAAAGAAAAAAATTAAAAATTTAAAAGCTTTAAAATTCTTAAAAACTATAAACAATTCTGAAAAAGTCCAAAAATATTCGTTTCTATTTCTAATTTTACCGACTTCATTTATTTTATATAAAAATAGTTTTGGAAAATTTTGAACTATTTAGTTATTTTAATTTCC
Organism: Ottelia alismoides; assembly: GCA_037367405.1. Classification (NCBI taxonomy): domain Eukaryota; kingdom Viridiplantae; phylum Streptophyta; class Magnoliopsida; order Alismatales; family Hydrocharitaceae; genus Ottelia; species Ottelia alismoides. The sequence goes on along the minus strand of JAZKJV010003632.1, from coordinate 224,235 downwards.
AAAATAATCTAGACTATTTATCTTGTTCATTATTTTGCTAATTTAATTCAAGTAAAAATAAAAATTTAGAAAAAAATAAAAGAAAAATATCCAAAATAGAGAAAAAACATAAAAATCCAAAAAAAATATTTTTTGAAGTTTTTATATTTATAGTTATATTTAGAAATATAAAATCTTCCTCTACCTATGTATATTCATTTCTATTATAATTATTAATTATTATAAAATTAAAATACATATAATTCAAAAATAAATTCTAAAATCTAAAAATTATAAAATTTAAAAAAAATATGATTTAAAACCCATAAAATTCAAAAAATCCTTAAAAACTCAAAATCATTTTTTGCCTTCTTTTAGCCAATTTTAATTATCTATTCTCCATTGGTCCCTGAATTCGACGCCTACTGTACTTGTTCGTTGTACATTTTATTGTTGGGTATAATAAATTTTGATCTCTTGCTTGATTGATTTATTCCTTGTGTGGGTTAATTGTTGATCGACTATGTAATCTTCTGAGCGGTCGCCTCATTGACATTTTATCTTTGAATTCATGTGAGGATATTATTTTAGACCACCTCGGTTGAGTCTACTATGGACATGAATGTATCAAGTTCAAGATAAGGCTTCAGTAGTTGTATATTGATCACGAGTGGTTGTGCGTTAGCTGACAAATCAGATATAATGATACTTCCATTGTCACGCACATGCTTTACTATGAAAGGCCTGGTCAACTTACTCTTCAACTACCCTGAGAATACTTTGAGCTTTGCAATCGAACAACCGAACCTTCTAACTCTGTTCAAAAGTCTTGTGGTGGATGTTCTTGTTGTACTACTTCTTGGCATTCTCCTTATACATTAGGTTGTTGTCATTTGTATAGTCATGAAATTCGAGAAGTAGATTAAGATCCATCTTTTTCTTCTTTCCAGACTTCTTGGAATCCAAATTACAGACATTAATTTCCCATAAAGATTTGTAAATGAGTTCCACGGGAAAATGGCATGGATTGTTGTATACCCGACGGTAGGGAGATATTCCTAATGGTGTCTTGTAAGCAATCCCATACCCCAAAGAACAGAGTCAAGGAGTTGCAACCAGTTCTTCCTGTCAAGACGCACAAGTTTATGCAAAATTATCTTTATCTTTCAATGTGAACATCTGAACAGGCCATTAGATTGTGGGTGATACGGAGAGGCGGCATGATGTTCAATGCAATATTCTTGTGTTGGTTGCTTCACCTCTCTGTTGATGAAATGGCTACCCCAATCGGATATCACAATTTTGGGGATCCTGAACCTTGCAATGATGATTTCCTTCAGAAACCAGCAGATGGTACGACTATCGACGGCCCGGGTTGGCATAGCCTCCACCCAATGACTCACGTAATCGACGGCTAGCAGAATATACTCAAATACCTGAATGTTGGGAAATGGGACCATAAGTCAATTCCCCACGCATCAAATATGTCTGAGATTTGAATGTACTTAAGGGGCATTGTATCTCTCAATCCTATGGTATAGTTCATTCCCGGCAACGGCTCCATTTAAAATAGTCGAAGATGCAAAGGAGGAGGTCGTGTCCTCTCACAAGGCTAGCTTCACAGTCGCTGTGATGACCTCTCAAAAACACCTCCAACTAAATTCAGCAGTTAGCCCACAAACGAAATAATCAAGCAAAAATTAAAAATGTATGGATCAAAATTTATTATACCCTACGATGAATGTGTATATTGGAAAAGTAAGTAGGAGTCAAACTCAGGGAACAAAGTCAATGTAGCATCTATACTATTTATAAATAAATATTGTATAAATAATATATGTATATTTGCACATTATTCTCTTAGTTATTTACTTAATTTTTTTGGGTTATATGATTAAATAAAATAATTCCCCTTTTAATTATATTATATATTTTTTATTTTTTAATTCCCAATTTTTAATTTCTTTTTAATTCAATAATATATAAATGATATATATATATATGTATATATAAGAGTATATATATGTGTACACAAAGTAATATATGTATAATAGAAGTAATAGATTATAGAATATATATATAATAAATATCCAAAAACAATAAAAACACCAAAAAGAACATTCCTTTTTAATTTTTTAAATGATAGAAAAATACTTATAAATTTTTATAATAATTAATAATATTATTAATTATAAATAACTATATAACGGTATTATATATGATACAATATAGGGTATTGTAATTATAAATATAGCGATAAATATTAAAATTATAAAATAAAATATTTTTGAGTTTTTATATTTTTCTTCTATTTTTTTATTTTTCACATATATTTAGTAACTTTTTGGTATTTTTAAATTCTAAAATATACAAACTCAGGGACTTAATAAGCATGTCAAATTGTTTTGAGATTTAAATATACTAAATAGGGTCAAAATTTCTCAAAAATAAATTTAATATGTAGAGAATAATATATATAACAGAAAATGATTTTTTGTATTCAAAAATGTTTTGCAAATGTTTTAACATTAGAATGGGTTTGCAGATTTTTAGAATTTCGATTGTTTTTACTGTGATTTGTGGTCTGAAGTAATAAAATAGGGTAATAAACAATAGGTAATTTTGGAATTTTTAATTATGGTTTTATTTTTTTGTATTTTCTAAGGCAAACACGGACTGAATGTTCTCTTTTTTATTTTTATTAAACAAAAAAATGCAGCTGAAATGTAAAATAAATTATACAACGTGAATAGACAAGTCATCAATCTCATATATATATACATATATATATAGGTTTTCATGATTTTTGGAGATTTACGAAAAATGGGAAATCAAACATAAAAAAATTAATAGGGTATATTTGTAAATAAAAGGTAGGGAAAATTCTCCAAAATCATTGAACAAAAATTTGAAATTTTGATAATAAAGAATAATTACAAAAGCCGCTAGGGTATATATGCAAATTTCCTAGCTCACCTGGGGGATCACATGAGCTGAGATAGCAAGGACCTAAAAGTAAAATACAAGAGTTTGAGGGTCATTTTGCAAAATTCACATAAAATAAAAGGATCTTTAAATAATCACATGACCAGAATAAAAATAAAATAATTGGAGGGATGTCTATGCAATTACCCCTTAAAAGTACGCAATTAGACAATACAAATGTGTTCACTTAGATATGTGTCGACTCCTCTAAGCGCAATGATGGTTAGTTGTTGACACTCGAGATTAGATCCTTGGAATGGGATCCAATGATTGATGGCGCTTTCATCTAGTGGCACCTACTCCTCCTAGAGCTATGTTATTAATCAAACGACGGGGGATGGACCTGGAAGAATTGAAGAAGAACTCATCCTTAGCGAGCTTGGATGTAACGAAGCTCGATTCTTCGGGAACTTGGAGCAGAGCTGAGCAGCTCCTCACATTCCTACTGCCATTCCGCACGTGCAAGCAATTTCTTGTAAAGCCAATAGTAGGTAGAGGAAGTTCTGGGGAGCTTTCCTATTCAAGGTGCTAGATCTCATCCAGGTCGAATCTTCGGTTCCAGAGGCATCCTCTATTCCTGGATCCTGAACCAAAATTGTAGGAGGCTCGAGGGCTACTCCCTCTGCTGCTCCTTGAAGCTAATACCACCAATGTGGGATGCAAAGATGTGAAAAGCTCTGGTGAGGTTTTCAGAGAGGAGCTCGAATCCCTGATCAATGAAGGATTGGGGTTGTCTAGAGGGAGGTAAAGGTGAAGAATATGAAAGGGAATGAGATGGACTGTATGTCGAGCAAAGGGGCAGTCGAGAGATAATGAATTCATGCCTGAAGCTCGAGCTCAAAACCAACTAGGGATCTTTGATTTATGCTTAACTATGCGATTAATGATGAAACTAAAGCTTTGAATGAAAAGAGGATAGGAGTTTACCTAGAAAGCAAAGAAACGAGCCTTGATCTGTTCGGGAAACCAGAGAGGTTGAACTGACCAGAGTAGGGTTCCGACGATGGCTGGATCAAGCTACGACAAGATTCCTCCTCGTTGTTGAAGGACAGGAATGCTCCCTATCATCGAACTCCTCCTCGTGGCACGATTTGAGGGGATAAGACGCTCTTAGAAGTAATCAAACCTAGAAAGAAAGAAGGTGGGGGATTTTATAAAAAGGTGGACTGTGAAGTTTGAGTCACGATGGCGTATCGAGGAGGAGCGGTATGTGAAGATGGAGAGATTGGTGTGGGTGTGGATCGTGTGAGGATCAGAGTGGTGAGGAGCTCGAGGGTAAAGGAGGCATGGAGATTGAGTGACAAATTAGAGAAAAAAGAATAGCCATGAGGTCTGACAAAAGTCAGAAGGGGGCAAGACTGTTGAGATGGAGTCAACTGTCGGAGAGTTCTGGTTGGTCCACGTGGACCAAACTGAAAAAGGGAAGTAGAAATTGATTATAAATTTGATAAAAATTAATAAATGAATTAATTAATTTTAGGTTATAAAATAAAAAATGTTTCAAAATTTATGTAATATTTTATACTTATTTTTATTTATTTTTTCCATTTATTTTATTACATGTTACTATTTACATGTATATTAATATGTAAATATACATGTATATAGGGTATTTGATTTTTAACTTGTTTTTATATGTTATCAATATTTAGAAGTATTTTATATATTTTTAATTTATTTAAATACACATTTAGGTATTTTTGTTATATTTTTTTGGATTTGTTTGTAAACTTAATTAATTATACACATTATTCTTATTGGTATATATAGGTATATTTTGCCTATGTCTTTGAATGTATTATTTTGTTTATTTTTATTTTTATTTTAAATTTGCTATAATTATGGATATGTATTTAAAATAATATTTATAATTTTATAAAAATGCAAGAAATTGAAAAATATGAAGAATATATATATATATATATTGAATATAATATACATTATTTTGCACAATGAGTGGCCCAAAACCCAACTTTTGCATCTTAACTCCAAATTGGATGAAACACATTCATTAAATAGATTATTAAAAGTTATATAAAATTAAAGGTATTTTTGTTAATTTTTATATAAAATGGAGAAAATACAAGTCTGTGAAGTTTTTATTTTGACTTTTTATATTTTGTTTTCCGGGCACACTGTGCATCATTTCCCTACGAAATCAATTTGTATTTTTCTTTTTATTTTTACATACAATATTATTGTTTCAAAGTTTATTAATTTGAGGTGAAAAAATGATAAAATAAAATATATCTTAAAAAGGCTATTATTGTCAAAATCAAATTAGGGATTTTGAGTGTATTATATATACAATTTCTATGCCCTGTCTCCCCCTACTTAACTTCTTGTTGACCAACTCATCATGATGACTAGGTCTCATGGTCTAGGGTCATACAACACCTATGGTGTCTCATTTCTTTTTCTTTTCTTCCTTTATTCTTTTAATTTGGAAGTAAATGCAATAATTACAGAGTATTTTATACAGTATTTTGTACAATTTATAAAGTGATTATTCTGACAAATTAATGATATATACATACATTTATCTAGGGATTTAAGGCAACAATGGAAAAATAAAGGTGATGAAGTGAGGATTCATCAGTATATCATTAATCTGTGAAAATAAACACTCAATAAATTACCTAAAATGTTGTACAAAATATTGTATAAATACTATATTTAATACCAAAATAAAATAGAAAAGGAAATAAAAGAGAAAGAATGAAGCGTTAAAAACACTGAGTGAACCTAGACGTTGAGACCCAGTAATCATGATGATAGGTCGACAAGGAATAAAGTAGGGGGAGATAAGGCAGAGAAATTGAAAATAAACCACACAAAACCCTAAATAATTTGCCCAATTATTTCATTTTGGGACCTATTTTTTTATTATTTTTATATATCAAATAACTAAACCCTTAACGTGAATATTGTAGATAAAAATACAAAGAAAAAATCAAATATGATTTCACTGAAAAATAATGCATAGTGTATCCATGACACAAAATAAAAAAATCACAAAGTAAACTTTGCAGACCCTTATCTTATCCATATAGATTCAAAATTAATCAAACTCACTTTTATTTTTCATAAAAAATAAACTAATTAATGAAAGTGATTTCATTCAATTTGGAGTTAAGTTGCATAAGATAGATTTTGGACCTTCATTGTGCAATATACCTATATATTATATTAAATATATTTATTCTTTATTTTTTTTCACTTTCTCTTGTGTTTATAAATTTACCATAATTATAAAATATAGCCGTTAAAAACAAAATAAAATAAATAAAGTATTCCAGTACATAGATAAAATATACTTGTATATACCTATAAGATTTATGTACATAATTAATTTAGTATACAAATAAATTTATAAAAATACAAGAACAATACCTAAATATGTATTTAAATAAACGAAATATTTATAAAATACATGTAAATAATATTAAAATGTTAAATACAAACTAAAAATAAAATATACATAATACATGTATACTTGCCTATATTTATACATGTAAATATTACCCTATAATAAATAGCCATAAAAATAAATAAAAATAGGCATTAGATGCTATATAAAATTACAATTTTTTTTGTTTTCACCACAAGCTAGCAAAATTATTTATTTATTTTATCTATTTATCAAAAAATTTATTCCTCATATTTTTCTCGTAGTCCATGTGGACCAACCAGAATCAGGCCCTCGTTGTCCCCAGGTCAACTACCCCCCTCTCCTTCTCGAGCTCCTAACTTGTCAGACTCTGATTTTCCTCCCATTTTTCTGCTCGAATCAATCATCTTCTCGCTCTGTGTGCTGAGAATTTTGTGGAGATTTGATCTCCTTCATTCATGCCAGACTTTTAGATCCACTCGATCCTAATCGATTTAAGCATAATCATTGTTACAATCTCCCTCCTCATTTTGTCGATAAAAAGCCAACCTCTTCCATTTGTTGAATAATCCCTCTTAGGTCATCCATAGCTCCTCAGATTAGCTCCAAGGCATGTGGCTAGTGACAGGAGCACGTCGTTGTCAGTTTGCAGTGACGAGGTGCAATTTGGAGGATGATCCACCGCATCATCGGAGGTAGCACCGGTGTTTCTACCTCTTCGACCCCATGTCGAATCGATGTCCATTTCCTTCCATTTTTAGGTAATACTTTTGGTCTAATTTCATTTCTAGCATATAATTTCATCTTTTAGTTGTTAGTTTAGGATTAATTCAAAATCCCTAATTTGACCTGGAGCTCGAGCTCTAGGCCAAATAATATCGCCTTTGATCATTATTTGCCCCGCATCGACTCTCATCTGGCTCCCCTTTGATTTCTCTATTGATTGCCCATCTTCCCAACCTAGATTCTTAAAGGATCCGGCAAATTTAGATTCGCACCACTAGCCCTTACCGGAAGCTTGCCTCTTTGCTCAATCCTTTGCATTACAATCTTCAACCATCGGTTGAGGAGATAGCCCTCGAGCTGACGTGCATTTTTGGTGCTGGACCAGGTATTGAAGACAATTTTAGAGCCGATTGGAGCACCTGGAGCAACTCAAGGTGACCTGGATCCAATGAAGCCCCCAAAAGTTCACCGAGTACATCTAAGCGCCTCCGACTACCACTTTCACATGTAGATAAACCTCAGCGAGCTGGAGTTGTCGTCAGATCGACGAATAGACGCCTAACGGAGGAGCACGAGGCTCGAAGAAGCTTTGGCCCCTTGTTCTTGGATGTTCATCTAGCTCCCTCCCCAATCGTAGGCTCAAGAATATGGCCCGGATCTAATATTGGTTATCCAATCTATTCGAAGAGTTTTGTAACCTCAACCATAGGATCTACCACGCATCATCCAAGGAGCGGACTTATGAACTACGCTTAAGTGGGGTAATTTGCAAAAACCCCTCCATACTTTTTGTTTTTAATTAACATCTCTATAAGTAGTCAAAAAATTGTAAAGGAAACCTTGTAACTTTTGGATACTGCAAGTAGGTTCACTACTAGGTCACCTCACGTGGTCCCCCACGTGAGTGGACAATTTGCTTTTTTACCCCTCTAGGTTTCTTTATTGCTATTTAGTACAAATATTAAATGGTAGTGCAAATTTATTTGGTATTTTGCATGTAACACCTCGTATTTATTTTATATTGCAAATAAATCCCTGCTAGCTTGTATTATTTTTATTTTTGCTTTTTCATTTTCTATAAATAGTTCCTGTGCTCCAAATATTACGCAAAAATATGGATAAATGCATGAGTGTATGATCATTCATGTCATCTATTAGAATATTTACACCATTTTCTATTTATTAAAAATGAAAAAGAGCACTTTTATGTCCTATTTAACTTAAAAATTAGATATTAGTTCTTACTGTATTTTATCACTATAAAATCTCCTTTAACTTAAAAATGAGTGTATTTTATCACTATATTAGTTCTTACTGTATTTATTTCCTATTTTCTTACTGTATTTTATTTCCTATTTAACTTAAAAATGAGTGTATAAAACCTCCTTAAAAAATTCCAAAAAATTAGATATTATTTCTTACTGTATTTTATCACTATAAACAAAAAATCACAAAAAAATAAAAAACCAAAAAATAATAAAAACCCTTGCCAACCCAAAAAATAAAATTATTTTCAAAAATTCCACAAAATATATTTCAATCTGATATGTTTAGATATACATAGTAGTATATATTAAAATCATTTCTTACAGATTTTTTGCCTATTTTATATTTCTAAATCTCAAAACAATTGGTTCTACTTATTTACTCCTTGATTTGGAATATTTTGCATTTTAAAAAATACAAAAACATTTAGCAAAATCCCAACAAATTCACAAAAATAGAATAATATTATTTTTTATAAATTTTTATTATATATATATAGTAAACACTATATAGTGTATATATATATCTTTATGTAATTGTATATACATATTATTATTAATTATTATAAATCCTGTAAATATATTTTAAATCTTTCAACAAATAAAAGTATTATTTTTATTTGTATTTACTAATTTTTATATGTTTATTATATATATTGCATATATACCATATATTATATATTATTACATATAGTGTTATATATATAAATACTTATTATATATTAAAAAGGAAAACAAATTATAAAATTACAAAAAAATAAAAAGAAAATAAAATTATACAAATAAAATAAAAAATATATACTTTAAAAATCAAAATATCAATGAGTTAAAAACCCACAAAACGCTAAGTAAATATTAGGTAAATATAAACATAAATACATTATTTAGCAATAAATAACACCACTACACCTCTTTGTTCCCTATGTTTGGCAACCTACACATACTTCCACACTATACACATTTATTGGCAGGGTTTATAATAAATTTTGACTCCTTTGATTGCATTGCTTATTTCTATTAGGGGTTGATTGTTGTTTGAATTTGGAGTTCATGATCGGTCGCATCTACGACTGTGTTCTTGCCTTGTGTAGAACACTAGACCAGCTTGGATTCTGATTCGATAGGGGGTAGAGAAGAGAATGGACGGTAGTTAGTATAGCTACTTATCCTAGGATGCTTGACTAGTTTAGCCAAGTCATCCAGCTGCAGGCATCATAGACTCTTTTGACTTTGAAGAACAAGCTTGCTTACTAATACATGTCTCTGACAGGAATGGATTTTTTCTTCGATTTTTGCCCATCTAACTTTTTTAGAGCCTTTATTTCGTACTTTTTTGAAGCTATACGTACAACAACGTTTAAATAAGGAATTTTTCCCCATGAACCAGTAGACTATCACTCTTTTGAAGCTTTATTGCAACCCACACCATTCTATCTTTAGACCTTGTCACTACTATATCGAGTTGGGCGGCACAGGCCACCGATTGGGAGCTACATATGTTTCCATTCGCGTGAATCTCATGCCAGCAAATCCAGCCCTCCACCACCTCACCTAATTTGAGCAAAATAAAAGGTGTAGTCTCCAAGTTAGGTCACTGTCGACAAGAGTCATGTGTGTGTCTCGGAATATTCTAGTTAGGAAGTCTAGGATAAATATAAACCTAGTATTGCAAACTTGAATAATTAAGTCTAGTCATCCAGAAGAATCTCAATTCGAGTTCCGATAAGGTTCTTGTCAAATTAAGTGGAGTAAGGTCCAACCAAGCTCCAATCTTTGGATTTTATTACGGACCAGTTCAATTGTCATTATCATTCCAAAAAATGCAACTGCAAATGCAAATATTTTTACGAAGTATGTTTTTTTTTATTTTGAACTTTTTATGGAGTTTTTGAAAAGTTTTGCAAATTTTTATGGAGCTTTGTAGGCTTTTTTACTATAGGCTAGAGAAAAGTGTATGCACAAGCACTAGCAATTATTTACAACACTTGGGTGTGTATTTTACAAAGGGGCTTTGTATACAAACATAAACATGTTAAATATTAATTGTTATTTACAAGTTCTAAATACAAGGATTATACAAGTGTTGTAAAGAATTTTATTTGAGTTGTTATTTACATAATTATATATAAAGTTCTCGAAAAAAATTTGGAAGCATTTTTACAAACATTTTGAGAACATTATTTGCATATAATTTTTAAAAACAATTTATAAACATTTACAAAGTTCGAAAATCATTTTGCAAAGATTTTTCAAATGTATAAATAGATTTTTCAAGGTAGTTCACAACTGTTTTCCAAATCATTTTCAAAGTAATTATCAAAATATTTTATTCAAATAAATAAAATAATTTTCACAAAGAATTGCAAATGATTTTTACAAAGGTTTCAAAACATTTTACAAACCATTTTCCAAATGGTTTCGAAAGATTTTTCATGATATTTTATAATTATTTTTCAAATCATTTTGCAAAACATTTTAAACTGATTTATTAGACATATATAAAGAAACTTATTATATTTGAATTCTATACCCTTACCCATTATTTTCTTTGCCAAATTATTGAAAATACGAAAGTACGAGTTGTGGCTAAAGTATTGATGAATCTACAATTCGTCATCTTTATTCATTTATTTTAGCATAAAATCCTTTATAAAACACATGTATGTAACACTAACTCCATATTCTTACTAACTTGCATCTGTGTTTAAATATTGTATATTTTTATTTTATTTTAACCTAAAATAAAGAAATACAGAAAGACAATAAAAAGAAAGAAAAGAAAATAAAAAGGAAGACTGTATATATGTAATAGATACAGGCTGACCCGAACCCCAAGAGAAGGTCAAGACTTGTCCTAATCGACCAGGAATAAAGTAGGGGGAGATAGCGTCCTCAATTAGAAAACCCAAAAAATTGTGTGTTGTGCCTATTTGTATACTTCACTATTTTATTTGTACCTTAATTGACATAAAATAAAATAACTTTCAAAACCAAAGTTGTAAATAAAAATGTGTTCTAATTAATAAAAATATTTGCACAATTAAATCATGTACAGAATAAAAGCAACCACACTTGGAAAAAGCCACTAAGCACTAATTAAAAGACCAATTCTGGCTCTATATGAACTCAAATTGAACCAATCCACTTCCAATAGATTTTAAATTAAATTATCTTTAAAATGGCTATATTTTCATAGTTTTCAGAGTTAGGCGTAAAAAGTTGGTTTTCTGCGGTGGTTTGTGCAATTTTCCCATGTATTTTGTACATATTGTTCTTGTATATATTTTTTATTATTTTTTACTAATTATTTAAAATCAAAAATTAAAAAATTAAAAAAAAACAGTTTGTTCATTTACCCATGTATATAATGTCATATACGTCTATAGTATATGTATATAGTTGTTATTTTTAATTAACCACCATAAAAAATAAAAAATAACATTTTTTACTCAAATAAATAAAGTGACGAAAATTCAAAAAAATAGTTAATTTTGTAAATAGTTTTATCTCTCTTTATCTTTATCTCATTTCAATTTTCATCTCTCTTATCTCTTCAACCAAAAATTCAAAAATTCAATTTTCATTCTCCATCTTTTCTATTTATATTGCTACTTCTCCATCATTCCAACTTGATCAATCCTTTAGTGAGAGAAGCCAAATCTTCGAAAGCATTTTTTGTCGAGAAATGTGCCTAGCCTCCGAGCCATCCGGTGACAGCACGTCAGTCTCCGTCGAGGTGATCAAGGTCTTTTTCCTCTCCTAAATTGAGATCCGTCATTTTCTTATTTTTATCGTAGATTAATCGTAGTTTTATCTCTCACATTTTATTTCACTGTCATTCTTTTATCTAGATCATTAAATCCATCATGACATGATCCACAACCAACTCGATTTTTCATCTCATTTTCGTGATCTCTCTGCATTCTTTTCTATCTCACGCAATCTCTTACTTTCGGTCACGTACGGTGATCGGATCTACGGATCCATTCCATCACGATTGCAAGATCCAACCCATTCACAATCCTCATTTGATTATAAATAAATAAAAAATAAAAAATAAAAAATATAATATAGTTGTTATCTGTCTCTAATCTTTGTTTTGCAGAAATAAAGAAAAAAAATTATTATTAATTTTAACAATTGTTTTGCAGGAAATAAAAAATTAAAAAAATAAAAAAATTTAAAAAATTTATTTCTGTCTCTATACAGTTTTGTTTAATATATATATATATAATTTCTCTATTACAGTTTTCTATTTACATAAAAAATTAAAAAAGTAAAAACAAAAAAAGCAGTAGGTTACTTGCCCGACGCGGCAACGCCGCCCCCAAATGGCCTAGACACCAACTTCACCTCCATCGCGCGAGGTGCGGCGCTGTCCCCTGTGGACTCTCGACCACAGTCCTGGGGCCCTCCATACTCCAGATCCACCTTCCGACGCTGCCCCTCTTCACTGTTGTGCCTCCGCTATGGCAGCCTGCATCGTCGCAACCCCTCTGTGTGGCGTCGCCCATCCCTCTAAGACCCCTCTCCGCATGGAGGCCACACAACGCCTACTGCCAAGGCTGCACGGCGTCTCCTGCCCAGACTTGCAAATACCTCCGCATCCCTTCCGCAGCCCGCTGGCCCCACGCGGAAGCACACGCGCCTTCAGCCTCCGAGCCGTCCGTGCGGTTGCCCGCAATCCTGATCGCTTGGCCGCCTCCGCCGTAGGCTGCGCGCCTACACCTCCCACTTTCCCACCGACCTCGTGCATGGTAGGTGGCTCCCCCAACATCCAACCCATCTTTCTGAAAGAGACGAAGAGTACAGGAATCCTAGGGTATTGAATAAAAAATTGGATAATTTACAGTCATACCCGTGGTGCTTCTAAGAATTGCAACGGCGCCCCCACTCCAGCAAGTCACGTGCCACTCACGTGTTTATTTAGTAAAATTGTGTATACGTCATTAAAATTATTTCTGGTTTTCTTTTTGTGCGAAAACAATTAGTATTTGCAAACTAGTCCCTCGATTCCAGAACTTTGCTTGCTTTGCATATCGAAATAAATGTTTTCTTTAATTAATAAATTCTTTAAAAATCATCTTATACTTCTAATGTACTATTCTTTTTAGCATAAATTTTTCAATACATTTTAGTTTCATTTATTATTGTTTAAAAAATTAAAAACAACATCTTTTTGTCTGCCTGAAATTAGAAAATTCATAAAAATTTGAAGGTGTTTTTTGGTGTCTTTTAATTTCTATCCAATTTTTGTGCTTAGATCATTTATAAAACCAAAAAAAATGAAAAATACTAAAAATCATATAAAAATCATATAAAATTCGATAAAAAATGAAAAATCTTGATTTCAATCTCTGTTTGCATATATGTGTTCCTATTTTATCATAAAAATAATTGCCAAGAGTTTTGGGCACTTAAAATATTTTTATGTTGCAAATTACTCCTGGCTATGAGCTGTTTCTAATTTTTATCATTGTTTGATTTTAAAAAAAATACAAAAGCATTTTAAAATCTTTTAAACAAAATAAATATTTTCTCTGGATTTTTCTTAGCATTTTTAATATAATTGAAAATTACAAAAAGAGTTTGTGTGCATATTTCTTATTTTGTGTATATTATTCATGATTTAAAAATTAAAAATTGCAAAACTAAAATCACTAAAATTTTGAAAATCAGAAAATTAAAAAAATAGAAATATTAAAAAATATAAAAAATTAAAAAGAGAAAAAATTCCACAAAAACTAAGGATAGTTTGCCTTTGAGATTTCTTTTTTCTTTTAATTAAATTTTTGTCGATTAATTGAATAACCCTCGAGAATTGTAGCCTCTATGAGTTAGATCCTATCCTCTATACAGGTAAATAAGTAGCAAAAACTTTTATCTTGCTTCATTATTCACTTTAAGTTAATTTTGCAGCTTGAGAAGAAGAAAAAAATAAAAAACTGTGTTTGTTTATCATGGATGTTTGGGGATAACAACGACTCTTCCCTATATTAATTTACGAATCTCGAAGAACCCTTGGCCAACAAAATGGCGCCGTTGCCGGGGAGGCACAGCGAGGCTAGTTAGGTTTCTCTTTTGATCTGCTATTCTTGGTTGTAATTATCTGTTTACATTTTGCCATTCACTTCATTGTTTATATCCACTGCATTCATTTCATTCTTTTCTCATATTTGATAATTGTATTTCTTACACATTCTCTTTCCTTTTTCTTGCAAGGGCCCGCAGAGCGAATGAGGTGATCCTAGGAGAGCCGAAGCACCCAAGCGACGTGGAGACGGCTTGATTATTCACCAATACACATGATAGCGTGAGAAGAGGAGAAGAAGAATTGAAGGAGATGGATAAAAAATAGAAAAATTAAGAGAGAGAGACTTTATTTTTTTTCTAGCATTTGAACTCTTGTAAATGGACATTCATTTGTTGCGCGGTCTGTTTCGCCAAGTGTTGGTGCACTTGGGGCACCTCACCGGTTTTGTTTTTATCGACTTTATTTTTCTTTCTTTCATGCGGATTTCGTGAGCTACCTAGTGATTGCTTTAATTAATTTTCTTGAGTCAGGTGATTAATAAGATCCAAACACCGTAAACAAGAATTTCTGTACCAATGGAGTAGAACGAAACTTATACTTAGTCAAATTAACTTGTTCTTGCCCGTTAATATAAGCTATTATCTAGGATGGTTCACTTACATCATATAGGATAGTTTACTTTTCTGTATTTAAATTATGCGCTGATCACTTGCATGTAGAGTGCTGGCGATAAGGAACGCATCTCGAACACCTGCATGCATCATTGTTTTTAATCGCACATTGGCATTTCCGATCTCCTTTCTTAATTTAACTCACATAAGTTAAAGAGGAAATTGGACACTCGGTAGGTGGTTCTTTGAAAATATTTTAACCAAGTGACAACAACCTAAAAAAACGGGACTGCTAAAGAAAACTCATCCCTAAATAAACACAAGGAAAAATCATTATTTTGGGGAAAGTAACCCCATCATTGTTTGGTTTGTTTGTAGCGAGAGAGCGACCCGCACACTGGGATAGAACCACGTCCGAACTCTTTTCAAACTACTATCTTGGGTTAGTCGTTCTCCAGTGAGGATCTCTCCAGTTGCCTATAAAGCGGCCCACGACATCCTTAACAGCTTGAATTGATCGGGTAGTCGGTAAACGGTCCGCAATTCATACTGGCTGGGAAAGATCTAACTTTGGGATTAGGCCAGTCTCATGGAGCATTGGGTTCCTAACAGCTCGCTTTAACCGCTCTGATTGATTGTATTCTCACCAAACTCTAAAATTGACAAGATAATTGACCGAACCTTCACGGTCTTCACTTTGAGTTGAGTTAGTGAATTGGGGGTTTGTATTGTGTTTGATTGCTTGTGTGCATACTCGATCCTTCTGTGCATTTGCGCCTTTTTCTCCATATCTTTTGACTTGACCCTCGTGCTCTCTCGATCCCGTCTTTTGTTTCGAAATGGCCAACTGGAGTTATTTTAATCCGACCTTCGCGGACTTCTCGCACTCTCCAGACGATCCACCTTCCTTTTTCCAGGAGGACTTTCCTCATGATTTTTGTGCATATCTGTCTAACCCATTATTTTAGGAATCAAAGGACTCTGATTTTCACCTACATTCATTCAACCGTCCCGATCCTGGGATTTTGGAGTCACCTTTCATGATTTCCACACTTGAGACACTGAACCAGATGATGAAGCATATGAATTTGAGGATTAGCAATCGATTTAACATAAATACGAGCCAGAATGCTGCTCCATTATTTGAGGATATGGATTCACTTGAGGATAATCATGAAAGCTTGCAATCGCCCAAAATACAAAAAATGAGAAAATTTTAAAAATACAAAAAGATTTTGGGCGACACATTGTTGATTCATTTTGTGAGGAGAGGACCCAAATGCCCAATCATTTACCTACACATATATCTACCACATGCCCCGACCTTGACCCCGAGGATTCCATTATAAAGACTGCTCTTGGCAATCCTCGTGTATATACTGATTTTGACCTCCTCCCTTGTATGGCTGAGGTCCAAAAATTCAAAAAAAAAAATGTTGATTGAACCCGAAGTGGTGGCCACTATTCATGAGATCATTAAAGACCTGCTTCAACAAGCCATGATAGATTTATCTACTCCTCAACACAAGAAGAGAAAGCGAAAAAGAAGATCTAAGCGTCACATCTTGGCCATGGCCACTGCCTACGCCATCTCTCACCGTACACATTTTAAGAAAGGGAACACTATCATACCTCTTGTGAGCTACTCTATCTCTGACCATTCTTGTGATAACACTCTCCTTGACGGCGGTTCTTCAATGAATATAATACCCTTATCTCTGGTACAGTCTCTTCATCTTGGGCCTCTCAAGAAAACCAGAATGATAGTTCATTTTGCTGATGGATCTATCAAGAGGCCAAAGGGTATTCTAGAAAACATTGTCATTCTTATTTATGGCATGAATTTAACTTCAGATTTTGTTGTAATGCCCATGGAGACCTCTACCCCTGTAGAGCATCCTCCAATCATCCTGGGACAACCTTTCCTTGCATATGCAGGAGCCGTTATTGATTATGGTTCAGGAGAGATTTGCTTCCGTTCTGATGTAGGGAGCGATGTGTTGATCACGACACCCATTATTGACCAGAGACCTGCATCCCATGAGAGCCCACCCATGTTAGCCAACCCCAAGGAATTTTACCTCGAGGATAATATCAGAGATTTTTGTTATATGTTGAATGATAATGAAACCCAAGAATTCCTCTTCAAGGAGGAAGACTCAAAAAGCATAGACCTTGGAGTTCCCCCTTCTGGTATGTGGCGATGCATTAATGACATCCGTGGGATTCACATGATAGACACCTTAGAGATGAAGGAAAATTCTGAGACTAGACATGACGGACATGATTTGACTACTTTCATTGATTAGTCTGTTCCTATTCACCCTGAGTTAGATGAGACCGATCAAGCCAAATTTGATTTGATTGCTTTTATAAAGGAATTTGGCCTTTTGATAAAGGTGATGATCCCGTAGAGGCTCGCTAGGCTGAAATTGATCCTACTTTTCTGATAATGATTTCAAGCCATTTTATTTTTGGATGTTGCAAGACTTCCCAGGTAGGGCATGACCACACTACCTCCAATAAACAGTTTAGGCATGCACAATCTGAAACCGTTGAGGATACATTCTTGGTCTATCCTGATCAGTTCATATCCATTGATAACCCCAATATCGACCTACACCTTGTCAAAATCCATACCTCAGCGGTCCCGCAAAAAGTTCGTTTTTGACCCTCTTAACCTTTGTACATCCACTCCTTTTGTATATCCTTTCATTTCATTCTTTCTTCTCCCATTTTATCATTCACCCCTTTTCTGTGTGTGTATATATGTTATACCAAGGATGTGCTTTATCCTAAGTAATAGGGGGGGTGAATGATTTGTGTTGTTCATATTCTTCCTGGTTCATTACTCTTTTTGTTGTTGCCTATACTTAAGGATACTCTAACCCTAGGTATAGGGGAATGTTGTTCATATCGTGTCTTTTTATTTTTGAGTCTGTACATCTCTTCATCGGTTTTCCCATTTTATACACTCTACTATTCTTAGGATTACATGATCCTAAGTATAGGGGGGATCACCAACCTCTCTTCTTTTTTTTATCTTTTCTTTGAGTCATTGTAGCATAGGAGTCTTTTCACTTTTCTATACTTAGCACGAGGTATGTCTTCCTTTTTCGCTCTCTGATCACTATTTGAGCTAAGTATGAGGGGGTATCGTATATATTGTATATGTTTTAGACATAACTCGTACTTTTAAATATGTTTATTAGGGGAGATACGTATATAATTTTTGTAAAATCCACGTGTGTAAAAAAACAACCCAAAAACAAACAAAAAAAACAAAAAAAAAACAAAAACAAAAACAAAGAAAACAAAGAAACAAAATAAAAAAACAAAAAAAATTATTGTATATACTTGTATATATTTTACTAACTCTTTTTCCTTTTTGAAAAAAAATCTGTAAAAGCAAAAATCTATGAAAACTTGCAAAATTCCAAAAAAACCTTTCTTTTACATATGCATTTTTCTCCAAAAAATCCCTAAAAAGTTCAAAATTAGAAAATTGTTTACAAAAATGTTCTTTTCACATGTGCATCATTTTTAAAAAAAATGCTTTCTTTGCATTGTACATATTTTCTTGCATTTGCATTTGCATTTTTCAGGATAGTATTGACATTTAAACTATGTCTGGAATAAAATTGAAGATTGGAGCTTAGTTGGGCCTTAATCCACTTAATTTCAGAGGAACCCTATAAGAAATGGAGTTAAGACTTTTCAAGTCCTAGTGACTTAATTCTTTGAGTCCATAAGACTATGTTCACATGTAATCTCGATTAGTCTAAGTAGAACATTTAACAACACACGCATTATTCTTTCAGTCAGTGGCTTATCTTGGACAAGCACTCTACACGTAGCTCTTCGTGGATGAGGTAGTGAGGAGGTAGAATCTTTTGGCTTGGGGTAGCATACGAGGTAGTACATCTAGTTAGAACCTCTCGTCTTCCTCTAGGGAAGGAAGTGCGTCTCAACCTGGTCTAGCGATGTTGAGGTCTAAAGACAGGATGCCATGGGGTTGCAATAATGCTTCAAAAGAGGGATAGTCTACTGACTCAAGAGGAAAAACTCCTTATGTACATGCTGCACCTTGTATATGCTTTCAAAAAAATGTATGGAAAAATATAGAATCTCCAAAAAGTGGATAGACCTGATTGAAAAGTAAAATGCATGTAGGAGTGTATATAGAAGGATAAAAAATAATATACAATAAGAGTCTTCAAAGATAAATTTTTGTAAGCTTGCAGCGGATGACTTGGCTACACTGGTCATGCATCCAAGGATAGGTAGCTTCACTAGTTACCGTGCATTCTTTTCTCCATCCCCTCTTCTTGAGTTGGTTGCACTTGAACTTAGAAGGGAATATCTCCGCTCCTCGAGGAAAAAGTTGCAAGACCGGAGAACTATAGTTACCTTGTTGAGGGACGTTATTTCTTTACTATTTCTGAGATGGGGAGCTATACCTCACTTACACCGTACAAGTAAAGATTCATAGTCATAAGAATTGGTGTATGTAGACTTGTTCTGACCTGACTGTTGAGGACACCTGAATAGGAGTCCTGTGGAACTTAGAGGTTGTTACTTAAATCCATCTCTCATTAAGGTTTCGACACACTAATAATCCAAAGGTTTGATAGAGCTCCAAACTACAATTTTATGAAGATAAGTTTAATACTCAATATTGTCCTGCTTTCTTTATTTTCCCTTTCTTTTTCTTTTTCTTCACTTATTCTTTCAAATAAGTGTTTTCTAAGGGACTAGCAAAGGCAAAGCTTAGGGGGATGTTGAATCTACGGTTCGTCATCTTTATTCATTTATTTTAGCTTAAAATCCCTTATAAAACACCTGTATATAACACTAACTCCATATTCTTAACTTGCATATGTGTGTAAATATTTTATATTTGTATATTCTTTTAACCTAAAATAAATAAATAAAGAAAGAAAGGAAAAATAAAGAAAGAAGAAAAAATGAAGACTATATAAGTAATAGATACAGTATGACCCGAACTCTGATAAAAGGTCAAGACTTGACCTGATCGACCAGGAATAAAGTAGGGGGAGATAGGGTCCTCAATTAGAAAATCCAAAAAAAAATGTGTAGTGCATATTTTTATACTTCACTATTTTATTTGTACCTTAATTGACCTCAAATCAAATAACGTTCAAAACTAAAGTTGTAAACAAATATGTGTTCTAA
Organism: Ottelia alismoides; assembly: GCA_037367405.1. Taxonomy (NCBI): domain Eukaryota; kingdom Viridiplantae; phylum Streptophyta; class Magnoliopsida; order Alismatales; family Hydrocharitaceae; genus Ottelia; species Ottelia alismoides. The sequence goes on along the minus strand of JAZKJV010003632.1, from coordinate 204,048 downwards.
TTAATAAAAATAATTTCATAAGTAAATCATATACAGAATAAAAGCAACCACACTTTGAAAAAGCCACTAAGCACTAATTGAAAGACCAATTTCGGCTCCATATGAACTCAAATTGAACCAATCTCACTTCCATTGGATTTTAAATTAAATTAACTTTAAAACGACTTTTTTTCATCATTTTTGGAGTTACGAGTAAAAAGTTGGTTTTCTGGGGTGTTTGTGCAATTTTCCCATGTATTTTGTACATATTGTATTTGTATGTATTTGTAAATATTTTTTACTAATTATTTAAAAATAAAAATTTAAAATCTAAAAAAAATTAAAAAAAAACAATTTGCTCATTTACCAATGTATATAATATCATATATGTATATTGTATATGTATATAGTTGCTATTCTTAATTATCCACCATAAAAATACAAATCGTTTTCCGCTCCTAAAGTGAGATCCGTCATTTTCTAATTTTTATCATAGATTAATCGTAGTTTTATCTCTTGCATTTTTATTTCGTTATCATTTTTATCTAAATCATTAAATCCATCACGCCTTGATCAGCAACCAACTCGATTTTTCATCTCATTTTCGTGATCTCTCCACATTCTTTTCTATCTTACACAAGCTCTCACTTTCGGTCGCGTACGGTGATGGGATCTCTAGATCCATTCCATCATGACCGTAAGATCCAACCCATTCACCAATCCTCTTTTATTTATAAATAAATTTAAAAAATTAAAAAATATAATATAATTGTTGTCTATCTCTAACTTTTTTTTAATGAATAAAGGTAAAGTATTATTATTATTATTGCTAATTTTAACATTTATTTTTTCAGAAAAAATTTAAAAATTAAAAAAATTAAAAAAATTATTTTTTGTCTCTATACATTCCTGTTTAAAAAAATTATATAAAATTTTTTCTTTATTATAGTTTCCTATTTACATAAAAAAAATAAAAAGTAAAAACAAAAAAAGCAGTAGGTCGCGTGCCCGATGCGGCAGCGCCCCCCCGGGCGTCCCAGCCACCGACCTCGCCTCCATCGCGCGAGGTGCGGCACCGCCCCCAGTGAACTCCCGACCACTGTCACGAGGCCCTCCAGTCTCCAGATCCGCCTCCCGACGTCGCCCCTCTTCACCGCAGTGCCTCCTCTACGGCAGCCCGCATTGTCGCGGCCCCTCTATGTGGCGTCACCCGTCCCTCTACGACCCCCTCTCCGTGCGGAGGCCACACGACGCCTCCTGCCTAGGCTGCACGACATCTCTTGCCCAGCCCCTCGAAGCCCTCCACCTCCCTTCGACAGCCCAATTGCCTCATGCGGAAGCACGCGTGCCTTCAGTCTCCGAGCCCTCTACGTGGTTGCCCACACTCCTGATCGCCCGGCCGCCTCCGTCGTGGGCTACGCGCATGCGCCTCCCGCTCTCCCACCGACCTCGCGTGTGGGTGGTGGTGCCCCCTGCATCTTACCCATCTTTGTGAAAAAGACGAAGAGCATAGGAACCCTAGGGTATTGAATAAAAAATTGGAGAATTTACAGTCATACCTTTGTGCTTCTAAGAATTGCAACGACGCCCCCACTCCAACAAGCCACATGCCACTCACGTGTTTATTGGGTAAAACTGTGAATACTTCAAATTATTTCAGGTTATCTTTTTGTGTGAAAATAATAAGTATTTGCAAACTAGTCCCTGGATTCCAGAACTTAACTTTGCTTTCTTTGCATATTGAAATAAAGGTTTTCTTTGGTCAATAAATTCTTTAAAAATCATGCTATACTTCTGATGTGCTATTCTTTTTAGCATAATCTTTTATTGCATTTTAGTTTCATTTATTATTCCTTAAAAAATCAAAAAACATCTTTTTATCTGCCTGAAATTAGAAAATTTAAAAATTCGAAAAGTTGACAAAAAATTCCAAAAAAAAAACTATAGGTGTATTTAGTTGTCTTTTAATTTCTGTCCAATTTTTATGCTTAGATCATTTATAAAACCAAAAAAACTTTTCACTTGATTCATTATTCGCTTTTAGTTAATTTTGCAGTTTGAGAAGAAAAAAATAAAAAAAATTGTTTGTTTGTCACAGGATTTTTGGGGATAACAACGACACTTACATATATTAACTTTTGATCCTCGAAGAACCCTTGGCCAACAATTATATACACGGTACATATGAACCCCCTATACTCAGATCGAACTATGTCCAAATAGTGATCAAAGAGCAGAAAGGAAGACATAACCCGTGATGAGTATAGAAAAGCCTATACTACAATGACTGAATAAAAGAATGAGAAGTCGGTCATCCCCCATATACTTAGAATCAACCAGTCTTAATTATAGCATACTATACACGAAGTGGGGATGATCGAGTATTTGAATAAAAAAATCGACGGCTCGGCATGTCTCCCCCTATACTTAGGTTAAGAATGCCCTAAGTATATAACATAATATCGATAGGTGAGGAGGCAAATGAGGGATCAAAGAATGAAATAACAAATAAAAAGGGAAGGATGGGCAACATAACTCCCACTATATTTAGAGTAAGAGATCCCTAAGTATAGACAACAAAAGGAGTGATGAAATAGAACGAGTAAGAACAACACAATGTCTACACCCACATATACTTAGGATAATGTGCCTCCCAAGTATAGACACTTATATCCAGTGATAGATCTGCTGTGTAAACAATAAATGGATGAAAGAAGGAATAAAAGATGAAACATGTATATAGAGAAGGTATCTAGTGTCGAGGTACCTCTCAACGAACGCTAGGTTTTACACCCCTAGCTAGGCGCAACGGTTAGGATAATGTTGTGTCATGATTAAGGATGGCATATGTCAGGTGAATGTCATACTCTCATCATCTCAACATGAGAACAATGTCAAAATCAACAAAGAAGATAAGGGAAACAACACATGAATAACCAATCATGTGAGTGTCTGCTACCGACCAAATAAAAAAGATAATGTAATGGGATCTGGTAGCATTACGGACACCATCATCTTGTGGTAAGAATGGAGTGGGGGAATGAATCTGATACATTCAAATGTGGAGAAAAAAGGATAAGTGATGGAATCCTCCACGTCAATCGTCGTCTCAAAAATGTGTGAAAATTAAGGATCATGAGACTCTCGATGAAGCTCGATATTCGATGGATATAAGGATGAAAGATTAGTGAAATCATTAGATATCTCAATATAAGGCTCATACTCACATGGGTCGTCAAGGAGAGAAGACTCAAAGAAGTCAAACAAATCAGAAGAATCAGAAAACTCAATTCGTGATCAGATAAATCAGATGCACAGTCAGAAAGTGAAATCGAGTGCAAAGAAAATGTTGCATCCTCCCACAGACAACCCTCGGGAGTGATGCAAATTGATCAATGAGTAATGAAGTAATGCTGGCATCTATAATCTGATCATCGAAAATGTTATCAATCTCATCTATTGGGAGGATAAAAGGCTGATGGGAGGGGCTCACTAGATTTAGCATATCAACATGTAGGTCCTCAATTAGCAACATTTGCTAGAATGGTTTAGGGTATTTGTCAAAATCATCTATGTGCTCTCTGGGATAAGGAAATCTAGAGGAGGAAAATGAATCGTTTGATGGGATGGATGAAACAATGTGGATTCCTGCTTCGTGTCCTGAAGTACTACAAAAGAGGGCACGCCAGACTTCGGAATCATTACATATAGAACTGGGTCAAGGATTAGAATCTGGAAATTAAAACATTCAACATTGTCTCATCATCCAAAATCTGTATGACCTCTGTGGTCATGTCCTCAACATGGTGTGCAAGAGCATAAACCTCAATAATAGCATCACAGAAATCAAGTCCAATATCTGCCAAAGGAATCACACTCATTCCTGCATTAATTCTGCTCGTCTCACTAATATGTTTAGTATCCTCAATGCGAACCTCATATTGTAGAACAACATAGTGAGAAGAACGAGAAGATTATTCAGACGGGAATGAAGATGGCAAGAAAGAGATATGAGATAAAATGTCAGACAAGAAACCAACCGCATGGGGGTTGAGGTCAAACTGGATAAGGCAAACTTATGGTTCAAGAAGAGAGTTATCTTGAACCAGACCAGGGATATGAGGCTGATATGGGTAAAGTAGCCGTGATATCTGACTAGTGATCCATAATCACGATACTGACAATGAAAGAAAAAGATAAAATGACTCAAAGACTAAAAGAACTCGAGGACTCTGAAGACTCAAAGAAAGATAAATGCAATCAGATACAAAAGCCGCAATAAAACACAAAGCAAACTCCAATTCACCAATTCAACACAATGAAGATCGTAAGAGTATAGTCGTTCTCTTTTCGATTTATAGTTAGGTGATTCAGACAGTTAATTAACTCGGTCATATAGGTGTAGTCTCCTAGAGTGGTTGTGTCCAAGTCAGTGGAACACACCTACTTGAACACCGGACCACTTCATCTAAAGTTGGAGGCAAGTGCTTGCAGCAATAATAGGGCCCAAGACCCGACCCAAGCACTTAGGGCATAAGTCCAAGGCTGGGGGATCTATTCCTTATTGGTACATGCCTCACTCGATCTGGAGAGTACATGCATCCAACGTGGAAGTTGCTCTTCCCAAGACAATGAATCCAATTATATTTTATTTTAAGGTCAAATAGAGTTAATTAATCCCAATTTTATTTTTCGTTATCACTTTTTTGGTTATTATTCATGCAAACACCTAATGAGGTTCCAATTCTTTTAGTATCCAAAGTGATCAAAATCAGAGGGAGAGGATTGGAAAAGCAATGCAGGTTAGAAATTAATGATGCATGCTCAAACAGAATGGCTCACCTTGCTTCCCAGTTCACGTCATACGGGATGTTAGACAGAAGTGAAACCTATACTATATGAAATGCAATAGATGAAATTGTCCACAGTCAGGATTTGCTATTAACGTGAATCATTAATTGATTTGATCTAAGTCTAGGCGTATCAGAGAACTATGGGCACATGAGATAATTAGGATTGTGGACCTAGATTTAGCAAGTCCTAAAACTAAGGGCTCAATCTCACAAAACAAAGAAAAGTAAAAATATCAATTCGTGGAAAACAAACGGAAAATAAGGAGAAAAATGGGGAGGAATAAAAGAGAAGGCGAAGAAAACATGAAGAACCATGTGGGGCCCAAAGGGAACAAACACATGGTAAAGTAGTCCTCTAAAGTCCGAGTGTCCAAGAGAGTATGTTCCTGAAATATCACAATATGATATTTCTCTATCTCATAAGATAAATACACAAACTAGACAAACTCTACTCTGCTCCTTTCTTCTCATCGGTTCTCTTTGTGCTCTCTCCTATCAGCTACAAGGTAGAAAGATGATCTATGCTTATCTTGGGTGCACTAGTCCTCCTAGGAAGTCTGCCCTAGATCCACATGCCATCGTAACAAATTAAACAAAAGAGGACATTAGACCAGATAAATAATTATTGATATAAAGAGAAATATAAACAGGAAACAATGCAGCTAATATGTACAGCTATCATGTTTGTTGCTCCACAGTAATGGCTCCATTTGATGTGATGCTTAAGGATCGAGGTGCCTAATGTCTGGTCTTGGAGGGCATGTAGTATCTGACAAGTCAGGATCCAGCAATTGTTGTATCAGATTCTATCATGTCACTTCGTACCCGATCAGTGTGGTCAATCAACAATTAACCTACAACAATAAATATAGAGAGGAAAGGGATCCTACTCCATGGAGTAGGTAACTTACCTACTCCATTTCATTTTTTTCAACTTTTTTTTTATTTTTTTTGAAAAAAGCTTCCATGGATTTTCATAACTATATCCCTCTAACATGTCATTCAAATTTTGTCAAAAACAGATACTCCTATGCCCTCCATCCAGAACAAGTAATTTTAACAGTCTTAGATTTGTTGTAATTTACCTATTCTGGATGGAGGGCATAGGAGTCTCTGTTTACGACGAAATTTGAATGACATGTTAGAGGGATATAGTTATGAAAATCCATGGAGGTATTTTACAAATAAAATAAAAAGGGATTTTTACCCGGCAGACCCTATAATCTTTGTCTATTACCTCCACGACCATTGAAACAACCTAATTCCTCTCTCTACCTTGTAAACTTGCTAACCCATACTACACGAACCTATGGTTAACTCGCATCAATTCACCCGTTAAATTTAACCAGATTCCGTGGAAAAGAGGTGCGAGTTGCCCTCTATGTTTGATAAATTTACAAAAATGCCATCTTCCTCTACCTCCTCTTCTTTACCCTCCTCTTCCTCCTCCCTCCCCTTGTTCCTCTGCATCCGCCCCCAACCGCCTCCACCCCTTCCTCTGGCTCCACCCCCTCCTCCCCGGCAAAGGATCTATTCCTGCCACCTTCCACGCGAACGCCGCAACCAGATGCCTCCCGTGCCACCCCTGCTTCAGGCATCCGTCATCCTCCTCTACGCCGAAGCCCTCCTCCGAGTACAGGCTCAGCAGCATGCTCGCCTGCTCTGATGTGCTTGAACCCAACCCTCGCAACGCAAACCCCATTGATCCCATCCTCTCCCTCCACTGTCTCAACAGCTCATGCCCTTCCACGTGCTCCTCCCCCTCATAGAAAACAACATTGCATATATCGTCCTATAGGTACAATTCCACAGTCATCTGCACGTCGTCGCACCCCTCCAACGAGTCGAACAAGGCGAAGTAAGAACAGAGCTTCGGTGAATCTATCCATGAAGCTATCTCCATGACCGTCACGACTGCCAGTTGAAGCTTCCATATCCACCCTAGAACCTTCTGGATCTTACCAGTTTACAGCGAGCCCAGGGAAGGAGAATCGGACTCCGAGAGATCATGCAAGCTGGGCAAGGTGGGCGCCTACTTCATGTAGGTTGTCGTATTTGTCGAATGATGGGGGTCCAACGCTGGTGAGGAGGATGGAGACAGATGGGGGGAAATGCCAATGCCCACCTCAGCTCTCTCCCATGTGTGCTGATGCTGCTTCCCTCAAGGTCTTCGATCTGCAGCTTCCCGTTTGATGAGTTGAAGAAGAGGATGAAGAAGAAGGAGGATAAGGAAGTAGTTAGGGAGATTGAAGATCCATTGTTTATTTTCTTTGGTTTGATTAACCCAAGTCTAACTCAAGTTTTTGACTCCAGTAAATTTAAAGATGATGGCACGATCTCTGGGGTAAGACGGAGCAAGCTTATGAGGTCATGGAGGGAATTAGTTTGTTTAAAAGGTCGTGGAGGTAATTGAAAATGATTATAGGGTATGCTCAGTAAAAATCCCATAAAAATTGAAAAAATCTAAAATGGAGTAGGGAAGTTACCTACTCCATAGAGTAGGATCCCTTTCCTCATATATATATATATATATATATATATATATATATATATATATATGTAGAGAGAGAGTACATGTATACACACACACAGATATATATATATATGTATGTATGCTAATGAAAATAAACGTGAGTTAAAATTTATTATAACTCCATATTAGAAGTGTATAGGGAAAGTAAGGTGGAGTGTTGAACAACTAAGAACAACAAATGATAGCTACTATTACTAACAACTAATAATAATTAATAATTATGTTTGTATTTTTTGCCTTTTTTTCTTTTCATATGAGTTTTTAAATTATATGTGAATTCTTATTGATTTTTAAGTGTTTCATTTTTTGGTATTTTAATTTAATTTTTTATTTTATTTCCTATTTTGTATTTTTTAATTTCTTTTTTTATTTTAAAATATAATATATATTTATAAATAGGGTTAGATGGGGCTTCCTCCAAAGGGTAGCCAACGAGCTACCCTCGCATCATTTTTCCCCAAGTTTTTTATTTTTTTTGCAAAATATCACATGTATATTCATCTATATATCCCTATAATAGGTCCTTCGAATTTCGTCAAAAATGGAGAGTCATATGCCCTCCATATAGAATAGGTCGATTAGAGCAATGTTTAGACTGTTAAAATTACATATTTTAGATAGAGGGGAAATGGGTCTTTGTTTTTGATGAAATTTGAATGACATATTAGAGGGATATATAGATTAATATACATGGTGATATTTTGCAAAGAAATTAAGAAAATGTCGAAAAATGCAGCGGGGTATCCCCATTTTTCCCTTATAAATAATAATATAGATATTATAAATAATATAACTAATATATAGAATATATAGTACATATGGGGTTTCCTATTTTTAGATATACATAAATATACTCAAAATATAGGAAATAAATATTTTTGTATTTTTTAAATTTTTCTCTATTTTTTTAAATTTTTTAGGATTTTTCTAATTTTTACTTATTTTTAAATTATTAAAATATAAAAAAACAATGCATGTATTATTTATCTGAACAAGTTTTAGATTTAATAGATATAAATGGTATAAAATTAACCTAAAACTATTTTTAATATATGATATATAAGATATGGAAAATTCACAAATAGAAAGATATATTTTTGGATTTTTCTTTAATTTTTGCTAATTTGTATAGGATTTTTAGAGTTTTACATTTTTAGATTTTAAAAATTTTATAATTTTTAGTGATTTTTTAATATGTTGTAATATATATTATAATCTAGAAAATATATTTTTGGGAATTTATTAAAAGTTGTTTTATATTTTTAAGGTTATAATGATTAGACAAAATAAAATGTATGTTTTATATTTTTAACAAATGTCAAGTTATGTTAAATTCAAGAAAAAATTATGTGTGATTAATCCATGTGTCAATCATCTAGCGTAAATTTCCTAGTTTTTTTAGAGTAATAAAAATATTTATAAAGGTAAAGATACAAAAAAATAAAGTGTTGAACTAGCAAGGACCTATTTGCAATTTCATAAAAAAATCAATCCATTTAATCACAGATCTTGAATGTTCAAGGGCACAGATACAATTTACCCAAAAGGATCCTCACGTGGGATAGCACATGAGATGACATGTCATGGACCTAAATGTAAATATGATAAAGCTCAAGGGTTTAGTTATAATAATACCACAAAATATTACATGTAACTAAATATTTACAGGACTAAATAAAAATACAAAAAGGTAGATGCACGGTTTTGCAATATACCCCACTTTGTGTGTTGATCAAAAGTGGTGATGCGATTCACTTTTGAGATCAAGGGTCCAGACGATCCATTAACAATTTACAATCCACGACCCTGATTAGATCCGCATTTGGATCTGACAGTTGGAGAAGGGCTCGATCCAATGACCGTTGTGTATGCTGGAGAACTCTCAAGATCATACGACAGAGAGATTGGCTAAAGGAACATGGACGAAGCCCCATTTAAGAGAGCTTCCTCCAACTAGATCTCTTAGCTCCAGTAGCCTCTTGAGCCCAGAGATGTACGATATGCTCCTGGAGATGGTCCGCAACAGATGAAGGTGCTAAAAGAGTCCAACCCCATCCATGGAGACCTGGAGGTCGAAGAAAAATGGGCACTTATAGGTCCTATGAATATTTGAATCACACCCCAAGAAGGGATACTTGAAGTGTAGACATACACAAGAAGTGTGGGGGGATAATGGGAATCATTCCTGGCCTTTTATTTGGTTGATCTGGTCGAGGACGAGGCGTGGCGGAAGTCTCTGATGTATGGCGGCAGAGTGGAGATCGTGCACTCGATATAGGGTGGATCGTGGTGGATGGAGTGGTCAGGAAGGTGGAGATGGTGACGAGGAAGGTGATGGGGGTGTAGTGGAGTCGGGTAGTGGCTGGAAAAGTGGAACGGAGGCCGGAGCCTAGAGATTAGCGTACTCTAACATATTGGAAAACGGAGCTAAAAACTTGAAATAACATCAAATAAAATGTTGGAATAAATGTAGAATTGAAATGCGAAGAAAATGCAGTACAAATTATAGATCAACAGAGCTCTAATGGCTCTAGAGATGCCACCGTTGGAGCTATGCTTCAGGCCGATGGGAATCACACTCCACTACTCTTATGCACATCGTGGACCAAGGAGTTGTGTCTCCTATCACTAGGTCAGCCTCCAACCAAGAATATTGGGTGTTATGAGCAGGAAAAAGCGGATTCCATTCAAAAAGATGGGCTTTGGTTTCATTTATAGCATACAAGAAGGTGGCTTAAAAACTTAGGGATTCAGGCCAACCTAAACTATGCACAAATGACCAAGGGACATGGTGTGAATCGGGGAGATGTGGTTGTAGAGATTGCATGAAAAATTGAGAAAAAGGGGGTTGTACAAGGTCCATAAAAATTAGGTAAAGTGGGTGTCTCGAGATGGTCTGACAAGTCAGAGGAGGCAGAGAAGCAGTTGACTGGGGTCAAAGAAAGAACAACCCTCATTAGTTTACGTCTACACTACCGGACAAAATAGCATTAAAATCGAAAATAAATCAAAAAGAATTAATAAATGTTGTTATTAAAAAATAGTAAAAACATGAAAAGTGTGTTTTATTTATAAACTATTTTATTGTATTTTTTTATTTATTTTTACATGGTATAAAATAATATAATTACTTATATAGTATTATTTACGTATTTATTTATATACAATTTATGTATTTGTATTTTTATCTATTTATTTTTATAAGTAATGTTATAATTAAATCTTTTATATATTTATATTATTTTAAATACATATTTATATATTTTTGTTAGATTTTTAAAGTTTTATAACATATTTAAATAAATAAAGGTATACATATTATAAGTATAATATACCTATATAGTTTATTATATTATATGTTTTAATGCATTTTTTGTTGTTTTGTTTTATGTTTATAATTTTACTATGTTTCGACCTAGGACACCCGAAGGGATTTTAGGACTTCACTTTCTAAAGAAAGGCGGTGGGCATTCAAGCAACTCGCCCGAGTTCCCCTCTCTTCATTGTTGCATCCCTAATACTCGCTCATTCGTTCCAGACGCTCGCATGAGCTCTCTCAAAAAGAATTTGATAGGGTGGCCTTGTTTAAAAGAAAAGTTCTATGATGGCGGACGACTATTTATGGTTTTGGAATTTTCTCAAACGGGTTGACTATGTGAAGGGTAGACATCACTCTTCTCTTCCCTCTTACCGAAAGGTTATTGCAGTTGAAAAAGATCTTTGGAAAACATTGACCATTCTCTGGTTAACCTGAAGCTCCTACCCGATCAATGTGAGGTGAGAATACACTCGTCCCCCTTCCATCTTCACTCAATGATAGGCTAAGCACATACGTCAGGCATGGCTTGAGGCAAGATTGGAAGCATAGGCAAGGGAAAGAGAGAGGTTAATCCGTAAATCAATATCTTATATATATTCGATAGTCTAGTTATAATATTTACAAGTATTTTAAAATATAAGAATAGTAAAATATAAAAAAATAAACTAAATGAATGAAATGTATAGATGTATGGTAAAGTGGGACCCCAAAAAGTCGGTTTTTGCCTCTTAACTGTATTTTAAATGAAATCACCTTCATTAGATAGATAATTTAATTTTAAATGCAATGGTAGTGAGTTTGGTGAATTTTAAATTAATATGGAGAAGATATTGATATGTGAAATTCGGTGTGTGGCTTTTTCATCCGTGACCCATTTGCGCATTATATTATTTTATGTGCAATTATTTTTATATTTTTTTTGTATTTTTATGTATAAGTTTCACGCAAAATAATTTATTATTTGAGGTTTGTAAAATGATAAATAAAATAGGTGAAATAATGGCTATTTTCATGGTATTAAATTAGGGATTTTGTCTGTATTTTTGTACATTTATTTGCCCTATCTCCCTCTACTTTATTCCTGGTCGACCAAGTAAATATTGGCTTGGTCTTGGGGTCTAGGGACAATAAATATCTTTGATATTTCCTTAGTTTTATTTTCTTTTCTTTTATTCTTTTATTCTTTTATTTTGGGTTTAAATACATGTATTTATGCACTATTTACATGTCAATTATTGGGTGTTATTTCATGTATTATAATGCTATTTACATGCATTTTTCTAGGGCCAAAATGAAAGAATAAAGGAGATGAAGTTGATATTCATCAATATCCAGAAGCCAAAAACTCTAAATCACTTCTGTAGATGAGGCCAATGTCTGATGTTCCTCTCAATTAATGGAAAATCTGCTTGACTCCCTGCCAATGCTCTTTCCTTAGGTTTCCCATGAATTTCCTAATATTGCTCAGAGCATGAGCGATGTCAGGTCATGCACATACAATGTCATACATAAGACTTCCAACTACGCTGGCATAGGGAACACGTGACATGTGTTCCTTCTCCGTATTTGATTAAGGTGCGAAAGAAATTGAGAGATGAATATTTGCAGCGGATGGAGTACCTTGAGGCTTGGTGTACACATCCAAAATCTCATTACAACTTTCTCAATGTAGTTCTTCTGAGATAAGAAAATTTTACTTTCTATACGATCTTTTATGATCTCCATCCTTAAAATTTTCTTCACTACACTAAGGTCCTTCACGTCAAACTCTGAACTAAGGGGAATCTTTAGATAATCTATCGGACTCTTTTGCTTCGTAGTAATCAACATTTCGTCGACGTACGATAACAAATAGATGAAGAAGCTATCCTCCACTGATGAATCAATGATTCATCACCTCGATTCTTTTATTTTAGCTTAAATTCTTGAGCAAAACACCTGTAAATAGGCATTAAAATTAATAAACTATCATTATGCATGTATTTGTTCATTATTCATATTTAACACTTATTTATACTAAAATAAAAGAATAAATAAGAAAATAAAAAAAGAAATAAAAGAAGGATGTATTTATGAAATAAATACAGACTAACCCGAACCCCAGGAGAAGGTTATGTATTGGCCTGATAAACAAGGAAAAAAGTAGGTGGAGATAGGGTCTTTATTTATTAATATTCATAAAATACAGATAGTCTTGAAAATATTATTTAATATTTATTTTGCATTTATTCTGTATATATCTATCAATGTTCATTTGGTATAAACTTTGTATTATTTTATTCATCACTAAAAAGATCTCAAAATAATTTATTTACTTAATAAAATTTGTAAATAGAAATATATTCTAAACAATAAAAATAATTTCAAAATTATATTATTTATAGCATTAAAATAACAACTCTCATAAATGATATAAAGCAGTTATCAATACCGGCTCCATATGAACTCAAATTCTTTCAAAATCACCTTTGTTGTGCTCTAAATTTAATTATCTTTAAAATGAGAGTGGTTTCGTTACGGTTTAGAAGACGACTTTTTAAGTGGTTTTGTACAGTTGCACAGTACATGTATATATATATATTGATTCTTTTTTCTTGTGTATTTATTGTGTATATTATATTTTATATATTGTATGTGCTAATTATATGAAAAAATCATAAAACACAAAATAAAAAAACTAATACAAAGTTCTTTTTAATTAACACCAATAAATAAGTTATAAAAATCAAATAAAAATATATTTATATGCCTTAAAATACGTTGTACATAGATAAAATATAAAATTTAATTTATTTTTGTAAAAAGAATAAAGTAAAAATATGTATATATTGTATATAGGTATAATATACATGTAAACATTGGGTTTCTATGTAAATAACACACCAAAAAATATATTTTTTTATTACAAATTATCTAAAAATAGATTATTAATTTATAAACACTTTTTCTTTTAATAATTTTTCATTTAAAACATTTGATAATTTATTTCTATTTATGTGTATTTATTTTTCTTATTTTGTCATTTAGCCTATTTTGTATGTATCCTCCGCCTCTTCTGTTTGGTCCACCTTGATTTTGTTGACCGAGGTCAACTTGTCCCCCCCCCCTCACTTATCCTCGGACCGAGTCTGACCCACATTTCTCCCATTTTTCTCGACCCGATCAGATCGACTTTTCCTTCGGTTAAATGCTCGATTTGAAAGCGTGGATCCCTAGTCTAGGTCTACTGGCTTCAATGCCATGCTCCACCACAAGGAGCTCAGCCTCTAGCGTCGTCGAGCCATCGAGGCCATGACCCCCGGAGGTTCCTGACCTCCAGCCCATACGACATCCTTTACCTGGTAGCTTAGATTCTTAAGACTTCATGTTGTTTTTATTAGCTTTTTAGGTTCATAGCAGACCACCATCTCCAGCTCCATTCGCCTTGATCAGAGTTATGTTCTCCTCTTTTGAGATTTTGTCCACCTCCACCATACATCCCTCCATCTTCTCCACCCATCCATTTGCCTCGAGTCCACTGGAGTCGAGCCACTGATGAATCTATGATTCGTCATCTTAAAATCCCTTATAAAACACCTGTATATAACACTAAGTCCATATTCTTACTAACTTGTATTTGTGTGTAAATATTGTACGCTTCTTACCATTTTAACCTAAAATAAAAAATAAAGAAAAAAAAGAAGGAAGATTGTATATATGTAATAGATACAAGCTGACCTGAACCTCGAGAGAAGGTCAAGACTTGACCTAATTGACCAGGAATAAAGTAGGGGGAGATAGGGTCCTCAATCAGAAAATCAAAAAAATTGTGTGATGTGTATATTTGTATATATTTTTTATACATTAATTGACCTCAAATAAAATAACGTTCAAAACCAAAGTTGTAAATAAAAATATGTTCTAATTAATAAAAATAATTGCATAATTAAATCATGTACAGAATAAAAGCAACCACACATGGAAAAAGCCACTAAGCACTAATTGAAAGACCAATTCCAGCTCCATATGAACTCAAATTGAACCAATCTCACTTACATTAGATTCTAAATTAAATTATCTTTAAAATGGTTGTATTTTCATAATTTTTGAAGTTACGAGTAAAAAATTGGTTATTAGGTGTGGTTTGTGTAATTTTCCCATGTATTTTGTATATTATGTATTTGTATATATTTGTAAATATTTTTACTAATTATTTAAAATAAAAATAAAAAAATTAAATAAATAAATTATTTGTTCATTTACCCATGTATATAATGTCATATTTGTATATAGTATATGTATATAGTTGTTATTCTTAATTAACCACCATAAAAAATAACACAAATAAATAAAGTGACGAAAATACAAAAAATAATTATTTTTTTGTTAATATTTTTATCTCTCTATCTTTATCTCATTTCAAGTTCTATGTCTCTTATCTCTTCAACCAGAAATTCAAAAATTCAAATTTCATTCTCTATATTTTCTATTTATATGGTTCCTTCTCCATCATTCCAAATCGATCAATCTTTTGTGAGAGGAGCCTGATCTCCAAGAGTCTTCTTGTCGGGAAAGGTGCCTAGCCTCCTAGCCGCCCGGTGACAGCGAGTCGGCCTTTGTCGAGGCGATCACGGTTTTCACTCACTCCTAAAGTGAGATCCATTTTCTCTTATTTTATCCTTGATTAAAAGTAGTTTTATTTTCTAGCATTTGTTCTTCGTTGTCATTTTTTCTAGATAAAAAAAATCCATCACGATTTGATTCGCCAATGATCTGATATTCCATCTCACATCTCGATCTCTACAGTGCTTTTCTACCTATCACGATCTCTCAAATCCGGCCATGTATGGTGGTCGGAGATCTGGATCTATCCATTCATATTTTGTCAGATCCCCGCTCGCATATTCCATTTGATTTTTGGGATCGAGATATCAAGCTCATATCCTAATTTGTCTATAAATAAAAAGAATAAAAAATAATTGTTTTATTTTTCTCTAACTTTTGTTTTGTAGGATCACCTGAAAAAAATATAAATAAAAAATAAAAAACTAAATGTTTATAGTCCTGCATTTCTTTTTTTAAAAACATTGTTTTCCTACAACTTTTCTACATTCAGAAAATTAAAAAAAAACTTCACGCGGGAGATACCCTGCCACCGCCCATGTGAGCCATCTCCTCTGCCTGGGGCGGAGCCCTCACAGTCGCCCCCCATTGACTGACCGCAAGGGCCATCGACGTCGCTCTCCGTCTGCTCCTGGAGGGGAGTTGCCCCCTGTCGTCGCCCCTTCCGGGCCAAGGCGTCGCTGTCGCTCCTGGGCCACCGCAGCACTGAGCCACCGGGGGCGTATGTCGCCCCCCTCGCCCGAGTCCGCTCGCTCTCGCTTGGCGATGGCCAACGTCGCTGAGACCTTTGCGTTCTGTACGGCCGCACGATAGCGATACCGACCCCGTAGTCCTCTGCCCGTACGACCCTCCTCGCTAGCGCCTACCCCGCGCGGTGCCTCCGCGCTCCGGAACCGACAGCGATGCCGACCCCGTTATCCTCCTTCTGTGCGCCCCTCCTCGCAGCAGATCCATCGCTTCCGCTAAGGCCGCGCCTTCATAGCCTTGGCAATCATCGTCCGTCGCGCCACACGTGGCGGCACACCCTTGGGCTGCGGCCCTCTCATTTGTCAAAGAAGAGAACAAACAAGGAAGGAACCCTATGGTTCATTAGAATTAAATATTGGAAAATTGCATCTATACCCCTGAAATTTGAGAAATTGCGAAAAAGCCCCTACCAGCTAGAGCCATCATGTGTATCACACAATTCTTGGGTAGATTACACTTTCTTCCCTCTTATTTACTCCTTGTTAATTTTGGCTATAAAACATTGAAAATTTGGGAACTAGTCTTGCAATTCCATATATGACCTTGCTTGTTTTTCATATTGAAATAAATATTTTCCTTGGTCCATAAATTTCTGAAAAATCATGACATGTTCCTGATGTGCTTATCTTTTTAGCATAAATTTTTTATTGCATTTTAACATCATTTATTCTTATTTAAAAATCAAAACAGTGTCTTTTTCTCTTTCAGAAATTCAAAAAAACATAGAAATTTGAATCCAAAAATTCTAAAAAAATTAAGGTAATTGTATTCCATTGTCTTTTAATTTCTTCCAAATTTCATGCATTAACTATTTATAAAATCCAAAAAAAATGAAAAAAAAATCTTATAAAAAATCATAAAAAAATCTACAAAAATCCAAAAATCGTGATTTTGGTCTTTATTTGTAGATAATTCTCCCTATCTTATCATAAAAATAATTTCCAAGAGTTTTGGGAACTTAAAATATTTTTAAGTTGCAAATTACTTCAGGATGTGCATTGCTTATGCGTTTTGTCACTGTTTGATTTTTAGAAAAAATACAAAAACATCTGAAAATTCCACAAAAATTTCCAAAATTATTTCAAAAAATTCAAATCCCAAAAATATTTTCTCTTAATTTTTCTGAGCATTTTAGATATAACTAAAAAATATGAAAAGAGTTTGGTGTGCGTGGTTTTTTGTGTGCATATTGTTCTTTATTTAAAAATTAAAAAAATGCAAAATTAAAAATGGTAAATATTTAGAAATCAGAAAATAAAAAATTGAAATAAAAAATTTAAAAAAGATCAAAAACAAAGGACAGTTTGCCTTTGAGATTTCTACTTTCTCTTAATTGATTTTCATCGATTGTTTGAATAACCCTCGGGAATTGTAGACTCCCTGAGTTCGATTATTTCCGCTATACAAGTAAATAAGTAGAAAAAAATTGTTTATTTGTCATGGGATTTTTGGGGATAGCAACGACATTTCATATAATCAATTTTCAATCCTCGCAGAGCCTGTGGCACAACAAAATGGCATCGTTGCCAGGGAGGCATGGCGAGGGTAGTTAGGTTTTCTCTTTTGACCTTCTATTCTTGATTGTAAATATATGTTTGCATTTTCCCATTCACTTCATTGTTCATATCCACTGCATTCATTTCATTTTTTTTATTTCTCATATTTGGTAATTATGTTTCATACACATTCTCTTTTATTTTTCTTGCAAGGTCCCGCGAAGTGTGGGAGGCGATCCTAGGAGAGCCGAAGCACCCAAGCGAAGTTGAGGAGGCTTGATTCTTCACCAAGTTGCAGGATAGCGTAAGAATAGAAGAATAATTGAAGGATACAAAGAGAGAGAGAGAGAGAGAGATTTCTAGCATTTGAACTCTTGTAAACGGATAATCATTTTTTACGAGGTCTATTTTGCCAAGTGTCGGTGCACTTGGGGGACCTCACCAGTTTTGTTTTCATTGACTTTATTTTTCTTTGTTTCCCGTGGATTTCATGAGCTACCTCTTGATTGCTTTAATTAATTTGCTTGAGATAGGTAATTAATTAGGTCCAAACACCCTAAATAAGAATTCTGTACCTATAGAGTGGAGCGTAATTTGGACTTAGTCAAATTAACTTGTTCTTGCCCGTTAATAGAAGATATCATCTAGGAAGGTTCACTTGCATCATATAAGTTAGTTTATTTTTTTGTATTTCAATTTTGCGCAGATCACTTGCATGTAGAGTGCTGGAGACAAGGTACGCATCTCTAACCCCTGCATGCATCATTGTTTTTAATCGCGCATTGGCATTTCCGATCTCCTTCCTTGTTTTCACTCACATAAGTTAAAAAGGGAATTGGACACTCGATAGACGATTCTTCGAAAATATTTTAACCAGGTGACAACTGCCAAAAATACGAGACTGCTAAAGAAAACTCGAGCATAAAATAAACACAAGGAAAAATCATTATTTTGGGGAGAGTAACCCCCTCATCGTTTAGTTTGTATGTAGCGAGAGAGCGACCCGCACACTAAGATAGAGCCACGCCTGAACTCTTTTCAGACTACTATCTTGGGTTAGTCATTCTCTAGTGAGGATCTCTCCGGTAGCCGGTAAAGCGGCCCATGACATCCTTAACAAATTGAATTGATCGGGTAGCCGGTAAACGGTCTGCAATTTATACTGGCTGAGAAAGATCTAACTTTGGGATTGGGCGAGTCTCCTGAGAGCATTGAGTTCCTAACAGCTTTCTTTAATCGCTCTGATAGATTGTATTGTCATCAAACTCTAAAATTGACAAGATAATTGACCGAACCTTCACGGTCTTCACACTGAGTTGAGATGGTGAACTGGGGGTTTGTATTGTGTTTGCTTGTTATTGATAAAGATCCTTCTGTGCAATTTGTGCCTTCGTTCGCTTCCACTCTTGCACTGACCCTCGTGTTCTCGCATCCTGTCTATTGATTTTGAAGATGTCGGACTGGAGTATTTCTTGTTCAGACTCTGCGGACTCATTCTACACTCCGAGCCGTTCACCTTCTATTTGGGGAGACTCACTTCCCGAATATTCCTCTTTCTCCACTTCACCCTTCACAACATCCATCAATCCACTATTTGAGATAGGCTTTAATCTCGAATTAATATATGAGACTCCATCCATTCTGAGTACTAATCGAGTATCATGCACATTTTTAGAGTCAGACACCAAACACTTGATGCTATCAAAGGGAAAGGGAACCATGTCGGAGCAGAGCAAGATCAACAGCACCATGTTAGCCTCCATCCAGACAATTCAAGCCCAAATAGCAGAGCATGCTAACTATCAAACTACATTGAGAGACATGATTCTTGAGATGAGACAGGAAAGAGAAGATAAGAGAGAAGGGGATAACAGAAACCTTGGAGGTGGGAATGGGGGAGAAGAACCTCACATAGAACCTAGGGCTAAGCCTACACTAAAGGATGCTTATAATCCAGGGGTAGGACAGACAAATTCTTAGATACAAATCCCTGTGGTTCATGGGCATTTTGAGCTTAAGACTACTATTTTACCTCTTTTCCCAATATTCCATGAAATATTAATGAAGAACCTTATATACACCTCCAGCAGTTCGATCACATTTATGGAACAGTACACTACCCAAATGTCCCATTAGAGGTAGCGTAGATGATCGCCTTTCCATTCAGTTTAATGGGCAAAGCATTGTACTGGTTAAATCACTTGGGGAAGGTTGTGACTATTTGGGAAGAGTTGAGTTCTGCATTTCTGAACAAGTATTATCCACTTGGACGACTCAACCAAATGTGATCCTTGATTGCTAATTTCTTCTAGATACCCCAAGAGCCGATTCACGAGGCATGGGAACGATTCAAATATCTGACGGAGAAATGCCCCCATCATGATATTCCAAAGACCAGCCTTGTACAAAATTTCTTTGCGGGTTTAAGCATTGAGAATTAGAAGTTGGTAGATGCCGCTTGTGGGGGAAGCCACTTCAACAAGGACGAGGATGTCCTTTATAAAATTTTTGAGGAGATGTCAAAAAGTTCAACAGCTCTATCTTCTTCATGTACTTTTCAGAAGCACACCATCACTGCCCATGCAGTACCCCACGAGGATGTCAATATGACAACAACACAAGAAGTAGATAAGATGGATAGCATTGACCTGGCCATCATTGGAAACCACCTATCCAAAGTGGACATTATTGAAAAGCTCCCATGAACATGATAAGCTTCATGTGATCGAGCAGAGGACAAAGAACCTAGATAAGCTAGATGAGATAACAAATCACCTGGAGCTTCTTGTGAATACAATCAGTACAGTCCATATTGCGAGTGCAACGACCAATACCTCTACTAGGGAGCAGACTTCTTCCACCAAGTAGAGCAGCAGAGGACCATCCACAGTTCAGCATGTCTACTATGTGAAGACACCTGATCAGGTTCAGCAGCATTTGCATCAGATAGTTTCATATCAACAAGAAGTAGCCGACATTTCTGAGCAGCTGTCCACCTCCACCTGGTATTCAGGAGATGAATGGTATCAGCTTCGATCGTGAGTGAAACCAGCCCTGTCCGTCAGGGCAAGGCCAGTTAGGTTCACAGTAGGGTCAGAGACCCACCCACCAGTTTCAGGGAGGCAGACAGCAGCAGTACCGGTACCAGCACCAGCAGTTCCAGCCTCAGTATCACTCTCCACCTCAGTTCCAAAACTGAAGACAAGGCCAGCCACAGCTACAGTCCATGTATTTCCCTCATCCTAACCAGCAGCAGGCTGCATACTATGGATAGTATTCTCCCCCTCCTCCTCCTCATTATCAGAATCTGTATGGGTACCAAATGCCTCCGTACTATCAGCCTCAGCGACAGCCAGTCAATGAGCAATCTGAGGCCCCTTCAGTCAATCCAGCACTGGACAAACTTACACTGCTTATGAAGAACAAGAGTGATCTGACTCAGTGGATCTACGACCTGACCACCACCAAGACACTGATTCCAGCACAGGTTGAATCCAACCCCAACAACTTCAGATGCAAGGAGCAGGTAGCCAACAACCCACCCACCCCTGAGACAGGTATGTCCCTTGATTTTACATGTTTATATGAGCCATCTCAAGAGCGGTAGGAGATTGTAGCTACCTACGTAGCAGTTGGGGTTGGGAGAATGATCCACTAAGAGCATTATCTTCTACATCATCTCCTTCACCAGTAGTCGAGAGGCCCAGTGTAGCAGCACCCATATCTGGAGTTTCACCGCCTTCACCACCAACTTCACCAGGCAGATGTAGATCATCATTAGCAAGGGAGAATATACCAGTCGCAGATTCTTCCTCTTCACCGGTAGCAGCATCCCATTCTATTTTAGATTCTGATTTTCCTTCACCTAGTTTGGACAACACTGTACAGATTGATTCTGGTTGTCTTCTTATACATGAGGATTCTACTTAGAATAAAGGAAATGAATGGTTGCATGTTTATTCTGATTCTGTTTCAATTCCTTCTTCTCTCAAAGCTAAACAAATAAAAAATTAAAAACAACACTATCTGATCCTGGAGTGGTTGAGATCTTACAGAACATCTATTTAAAGATGTCACTCCTTAAGGCCATGGAATGCATGTCTACAATAAAAAAGGGAATGAAAGAGGCATGTACCCAAAAGCATCAACCAAGGAAGAACAGACGAAAGGAAACAGAGAAACACATCTTGACCATGGCCATAGTTCATGCCATCAGTAACCTTCCGCCTAAAAAGAAAGACAAGGGAGCACCTCACATCCGTTGCCATATCTTTGATCAAGAATTTGATCGTACTCTTCTCGATAGCGATTCCTTCATTAATCTCATGCCTTCCTCTTTATTAACTGAATTCCAGTTACGACCTCATAAAACAACCAAAATGATCCTTCAGAGCATGCTATTGTAACGGTGCAGGGAATGAAATTCCTTGTTGATTTTGTTGTCATGGGTATGGACACACCTGCACCGTTACTCCAAACCTCGATCATACTAGGTCGACCGTTCCTCTGAAGGGCCGAAGCAGCAGTTGATTATGGTACTGGAGAGATCATCTTTCACTCTCGTAGTTACAAGGTGAAAATTGAGACGATCTCTGATCCTAGACCATCACCGCCACCAGCAGTAGATGATACAGAGAAAGTTATATCAGAGCTAGATGACCGAGATGTTCTTGTTGAATTCAGAGAGACAGATCTTTTCACGGATTTCATAGATACCTAGGAGTTCCTTTCCCAAAAGGACTCTCTGGAAAGCACAGTCGACATGAGTTCCCTTGGTGGTTTAATTAATATAGTTGCCAATGAGCAGTTTGAGCAGAGTTCTGAGGTCCAGATATATGAGCCATTTGTTGAATTTCCTGATTTATGCACAGATGAGAGACATATTTTTGAGATTGTTGCTGAGATATATGAGCTGTTAATTGATAAGAATATTGAACATCCTGATGAGCCCTTCATTTCTAAGCAGAGATCATTCATTACAGATCTATCATATATTCTATTTGTTGAGCCGTCAATAGCCAAGGTGGATAGTCTACAGAGCACATATCACATATCGTCTACAAGTACAGTAGCATAGGTTATTGTAGAGCCGATTTAGACCGCACCTGAGCTCAAGGTTTTACCATCAACATTGAAAATATGCCTTCCTTGCACCCACTAAATGTTTCCAGACATCCTCAGTTCGTAGTTGACCGCTGAACAAGAATCTCGCGTGCTAGAGGTTCTTGAGAGAAACCGCAAGGCCATAGGATGGAATATCTCGGATCTCCATGGGATTAATCAGTGTTGTGCTCGCATCATATCTACCGAGAGGATGACTGTAAACCCTCCCATGAATGTCATTGCCGTCTAAATCCAAACCTAAGGGAGATTGTCATGAAGGAGATCAAGAAATGGTGTGATGCTGGCTTTATACATCCCATTTCTGTTTCCAAGTGGGTCAGCCCTTTACATGTGGTCCCGAAGAAATCCGAAATTACGATCGTAAAGAATGACCGTGGTGAGGAGATTCCGACCCGAGTACCTACTTCATGGCATGTCTATGTAGATTACCGACACATGAACTTAGCTACCAAGAAGGATCACTTTCCACTTCCCTTTATTGATCAGAATATTGAGAGGTTGGTAGGGAAAGAGTTCTTTTGCTTCTTGGATGGGTACTCGGGATACAACCAAGTTGATATCGCTCCTGAGGATCAGGAGAAAACTACTTTCACTTGTCCGTTTGGCACCTACGCCTTTAGACGGGTGCCCTTTGGATTGTGTAACACCCCTGCTACATTTCAAAGGTGTATGTTGGTCATTTTTGCCGATATGGTGGGTAATTTTCTTGAAGTCTTCATGGACAATTTCTCGATCTACGGGGATACTTTTAACACATATGTTGCTCATTTAGATCGAGTTCTTCAACATTGATGTGCGGTAAACCTAGTGCTCTTGTGGGAGAAGAGTCACTTTATGGTGACTAATGGGATTGTATTGGGCCATGTCATCACCAAACATGGTATGGAGGTTGATCCAGCTACGATTGATTTGATTTCCATGTTAGAGCCACCGTAGAATTTGAAGCAGTTGAGGTCATTTTTGGGACACGTAGAATTCTATAGGCGATTCATAAAGGACTTCAGCAAAATTGCCATACCTTTAACTGAGCTTCTGTATAAGTGTTAGGAATGTGAGCCCGAGGTGAACCATTCATGCAATAAATGTTATTGTAATAAATGATTTATCAGTAAAAGTTATTGACTATGTTTTTCAATCCCTTTCTGATATTGACTGAATGAATGCACTATAAGATCCCTTTGTACAATATGGGTTATGTACCATGGCCGACTTGATAATCATACAGCTGTTGATTCATTGATCATAGAGGTTGATGCTTGGATGAATATCTAAGGAGTTAGACAGAGGACTCATCAAGCATCATCAAATGATTGTCAAGCGATGATCTTCAGCCTGAGTAGGAGATGGCAATCCTTTCTCATTAGGCTAATATCTGATCGACCTCTTGAAGCAGGTCCTCTACATGGGAATAGTGATTCGGAGGTATCATATTAGTTGAGTCAATGGGTTGACTTAACGAGATCGAGATAACCAAAGACCTATGATGAATACTGTCACATCATAGGCAAACATCCTCTGACCAGAGACAGATGTATTGCTATATGTCTGAGTGTGTACATTTGGTAGACCAATAGGTTGATGACCTAACCAAGGTCTATACACCGGCGAGCCGGTGTGCATATAAGGGCATATGAGTAATACGATCTATCAAACGGATCATACAGGTTCACTTGTGAACCGGGAGACATGAGCTCACTCATGAGGCATTGGGACGGATCAAATTCCATGCATGGTCGTCATGCTTTAGAAGCATGACATGAATTTCAAGGTGAAATATATGTTTTGTGAAAGCATATGATCTATACCAAATCCTGAGGACCAAGATTGAGAAACTTAGTAATCAAACCATGAATATGACAGTGTAAAAGTGATTTATATCTTCAGGATGATCATGAGTCTTCCAGTATGCAGGATGTACATGTATTGGGAATACCTGAGGGTGATTTTATCATAAACGATTGTATAACCATGATGCCTCCATTCCGAGGGAGTGATGAAACAGGTCTGGATTTTAGTGACTCCTCTCAGTAGAGAAGTAACCTAATCTTAGTCCGTGTGATGGACATTGATCTGAATGAGATTCAGATGCAATGAGAAGATTAGGTTTACGGCCTTTATTTAATCAAGCATCTATAGAGGTCCATGGGATCTGGATTTGAGATGTGATCTCAATATCCAAGTCATTATACGTGGAACAATACAATCATCATCTCCTTATCACCAAGTATCTGAGGAGAAATAGCATTGTTCTTAAATGGTTCAAGAATAATTCCATAAGATCTAAGCATTGAGAAATTGATAATAAAATGTGATTTAATTATCATGATGTATGAGTAATTATCCAAGATAATTAAATGTGATTTAATTATTATGGATAAGAATAATGTGGATAGAAATATCCATTATTCATAATATATTATAAATGTGATTTATAATGTATTAGAGAGAGCTAATTATAATTTATATTTGTTGATTAATTATTAATGTGTACTGGATACACATTGTCTAATTAATTGAGAATGTAAATTATATTTTGTTTTGGGTTGTGAATGTGATTCACAATTTTCCAATGGCAAGATTGCAATATTTCCAAAATTAATTGTGAATTATTTTTGGAGAATAAATCCCAACAAAAGTTGTTGGATTAAATAATGGAGAATTTCAAGGAGATATGCAATCTCATGGAAATCCATGAGATTGCCCCCACTTGGTAAGTGGTGAACGGCTACCAAGTCCTATATGGAATTGGTGGCCGTCCACCCTATTACATGGGGATTCAACATCTCCATTGAAATCATCTCCTTGTTTGATTGGTTTAATTTTAGGATTGATGTATATTTGATTTATCAAATATATTTGATCTAAATTAAATCATAAGTTGTTGGTTTTTCCAACAACAATCTTGACCATTGGATTGACATAAATCAATTTCATCCATTGATTTAATATGTCCCATGGATTGAGATCCATGGATCCTAAAACCCTATAAATAGAGAGGCGTACTATGCTCTCTTCTACATGCTATTGGTAGCACATCTCTCTCTCTTTTTCTCCTCACACGCCAACCCTCTCTCCCTCTCCTTGGTGGCCGTCCACCAAACCCTAAGGGAGATAGCCGTCGTCACCTACGCCACAGCGCCGCCGCTTCGACGTTCTGTGGTTCTCCGTCTTCTTGGAGTGCTACGCTCACAAAGGAGATGTTTGATCTCGTACGACGAGATCAGGAGTTCACAATGCTTGGATCAACTCGTTGGATTACAAGGACAACACGACTCATCCCCGCGCTCGCAAGATTCTTTTCCGACGATCGGACTTGAGACAGGAGGTCTCTTTTTGTAGAGAATCGATCAACCACGCTTCAAGAGGTATTGCATTATACTTTTTTAGTTATAGATGAAACGATCCGAGAATCGTTCTTGGATCATGTAGTTTCATCGCATGAAAAATTTAAATTCCACTGCACCGAACAACTAGTACGACTAGTCGTTCTCCGTAGTATTCGATACGACGCTCACACTTCCATGATGTGCTTGAGGATTTTTCCCATATAGTTAAAGTGGTATCAGAGCCTTAGGATGAAGGTTTTGGATACGATCCGCAAACCTAGGACGACTTGGGTTCGTGAAAGTTTTTATCGCATTTGATTTTCGCACTTCTGATTAGTGAATAAATTCGGTCCTGTTTAAATTGTTTAAACACGAATTAAACACTGAATTTTGTTCCCCATTAAATAAGAAAATCATAGGATCTGAGTTTGCGTAATTTGGATTCCGTTTGCTCGATATATGTTTGTTTTAATGAACATGTATGCACTGTTGCGGGAACTGCAAATCTTAACATGATTAATGAGTTAATTACTGTTTAAACTTGCCTCGAAATGCATAAAATATCACTTAGGTTCTGTCCTAATTCAAATTAGCAATCTATGAAAATTGATTTTGTCTAACTAAGATTCAAAATGATTGAGATATGTTAATTTTAGTAAGTAGGGGTCACTGCTGAAATTACAGTCCTAATCAAGAATCATGTGATTGTCAATTAATGAAATTGATTGTTAAATTCAATAAATAATTATGGAAAATATTTGAGGAATATTGGAAGATGATTATTTTCTTAACTGACTTGACCTCAACCAATAAATTTATTAGATTTGATTTAGATCAAAAATTGGAAACAAAATCATCAAACTCCTTGCTTGAATAGGATTGGGAATTTGTCTAGCAAATTTCCTTATAATCAAAAATGTTTTGATTATTACTATATGGTATAATTTCCGTTGAAGAACCGATGATCATCTAAAGTACAAATTGATCTATTTGGCATTATCCTTTCCCGAGGCGGATATGATGTCTAGTTGGGGATCACTGGGGTAGCGGGTTGCAACGTATGGGGTCCGTCCCACTCTCGCTGGTAGTGGCCATGATAGCGGGTAGGGACTTAATAATGCCAAAGAAATCAAGATGTATTTTCTAATTATTAAAATTCAAATTAATACGTACTTTGAGAATAATACCATATATATATTCAAGTAAAAAAATCAAGTTTGTTGATTGAATTGGATTGATAATTATTATAATATGATTGAATTAATTATGTCCAATTAAAATTACTCTATTATTAACAGATTTGATAATTCCCTTGGAAGAATTAATTATATGAATGTGATTCATGATAATTAATTAAATTTGAATAAGAGGTGGAGGATCACATAAATGACATCCATGGTCTCCCGTCAAGGCGAAGGGTTTCCGTCGCCAGTGATTGTATATAGGAGACGCCTGTAAGAAGTGACAGCTCCTATATGCAAGCGCATTTGGATCAGACTCTTTGCTTCTCGAAAGAGTAAGGTCGTATGCGTAGTGATCCCAATATCGGATCCTCATCTTATTGGGGCGATATTAGATTGCGCATAGCGAGTTCTATTCCTGTTGACGGTTGGTTCAATTAATGACGGGCAACATCACCTTAGGGGTGGTGGGCCTGGGTATTAAAGACCGAAGTGTGAAATGCAAGTTGGACTTGCAAGGCGGAATGTGTTCCTGCTTCTCTTTATTTGAGTTGCAGTTTCTCATTTATTGGGGTGTAACAAAGATAAAGAGGAGATCCAAATTCTTGCTTGAGATATATACGTAAGTATATCTCTTACTTTGAAAGTGATTAAGGGAATAAACTTTCAAAGTTGACAATGTAAGAATAATTTGATTTAAAAACCTTTATCAAATATCACAAATTTGAATATATGACTATATGTTCTAATATAGTGCATTCTCAAATTTCAGAAAATGAAGTCCATGAACCCACTAAGTAGGCTTCTGGAGGTCAACCAGTTGACCGGACCGAATTACTCGGATTGGATCCGTAATTTGGAGCTTGTACTCTCTGCTGAGCGCATAAGTCATGTGCTCTCAGAAGACAAGCATGAAAACCCTAAATCAAAGGTAGTGAAAGCATATAATGACAAGTATGATGAAGATCATGTCATGGCTAGATGCTACATCTTGGGTTCTCTCTCCAATGTTCTTCAGAAACAACATGTGGAGATGAGTACTTTCCAGGAGATAATGCGGAATATGAAAGATATATTTCGGTACAACGTTATGAAAGAACTCGTTCGTTGTAAGATGCAGGAAGGGACTTTGGTCCGTGAACATGTACTCAAAATGTTTGGGTAGTTATCGGAGCTGGACACTCTGGAGGCAACCATGGATGCAGACATGAAATTTGATTCCATTTTGTTATCATTGCCCAAGTCTTTCAATAACTTTGTAGTGTCATTCCACATGAACAAGCTGGAATTGACAAATGTTGGGCTTCTTGTTGCATTAAAGTCAGCAAAAGACGTGATGAAGAAAGATGGTCCTGTTGGCAGTGTAACGGTTGCACAAGTTAGAGAGAAGCATGGTCGGAAGCATGGTTCTCGAAAGGGTCCGGCCCAGAAGAGAAAGAAGAAGGGACAAAGTGTTGGCTCATCTTCCAATGCATCCACTCTAACGGCATCAAAGAAAACCGACGTCTGTCACCACTGCAAGAAGCCGGGGCACTGAAGGCGTAATTGCGCGGATTACCTGAAGTCGATCGACAAAGGTAAAGCCCCAGCGGGTATGAAATCTACTTTTATCATTGAAACCAGTTTTCTCGTTGGACGAGAAGGTAGTTGGGTTGTTGATTCTGGTGCTTCTGTTCATGTATACAATTTGTTGCATTTGTTTTAGGAAACTAGAAAACCTGAAGAAGGGGAGATAGTCATCCAGATGGGATCTAATGCAAGTGTTGCAACAGTCGCCGTTGGGACTTGTCGGCTATCATTATCTAGTGGAAGAGTCCTAGTACTTAAAGAGTGTCTTTATGTACCTGAAGTCAGAAGGAATTTAATATCTGTATCTAAGCTAGTTAGAAGTGGATATGCGTTCCTATTATGTAATAAATTAGTAATAAATCGTTATGATAAATATATTACGGATGGCATTTTGACTTCTGAAGGACTCTATGAATTGAGCATTGATAAATGTGTTATGAATGTCACATCCACTAATAAAAACCCTAAAAGATCCAGGGAGGATGAAAATCTTTCAAATGAGATTTGGCTTCAAAGGCTTGGTCACTTATATGTTGATAAGATCAATATATTAATAAAGGATGGACCTTTAATTTTCTACAGGTTCAATCTTTACCTACTTGCAAGAATTGCATTCATGGTAAAATGACCAGGATGCCTTTTCGTAACAAGGTTACAAGATGCGAAGGTATTATTGACCTAATACATACTGATGTATGTGGTCCATTTAGTACCGTGACTCGAAATGGATATCGATATTACTTGATGTTTATTGATGACCATTCGCGATATGGGTTTGCCTTCCTATTACATCATAAATCTGAAACCTTTGAAAAGTTCAAAGAATTCAAAACTTTGGTTGAGAACCAACCCGATAGGAAGATTAAACAAATTCGATCTGATCGAGGTGGCGAGTATCTCTCAAATGAATTCAAGGAATACCTTAAAGAGAATGGAATTGTTTCCAATCTCACTCCTCCTAGAACTCCCCAACTTAATGGTGTTGCTGAAAGACGCAATAGGACCATCATGGATATGGTTCGTTCAATGATGAGCAAAGCACATTTACCACTTAGTTCTAGAGATATGCAGTTGAGACTGCAATATATATCCTGAATAAGATTCCTAGAAAATATGTACCTAAGACTCCTCATGAGCTCTGGTATGGAACCAAACCAAGTGTTAATCACTTGAGGGTTTGGGGTTGCTTGGTCCATGCGAAGAACTTGGACGCAAGTAAGCTAGAATCTCGCTCTCGTGAGTGTTACTTCATTGGGTATGTTAGAGATGGTATTGGATACCAACTGTATGACCCTGAGACTCAAAAGGTTTTTGTTTCTAGAGATGTAAAATTTCTGGAGAATGATTTCCTTAAAGGTCAAGATAAATATGAAGTAAAGGAACACATTGAATCCCTTGAGGATTCTGAGCTTCCTGAACCGGAAACTGAAGAGATAAATAAAGATGAATCGCCCATGCCTCTTCAAAGGAGTTCGAGGGTGGTTGCACCACCTGAAAGGTGTGGATTCCATGTGTCAAGTGAAACTGACAATGATCCTACTTCATTTGATGAAGCACTCGCGGATCATGACATGGATAGATGGATGCTAGCAATGAAGTCAGAAATTGACTCCATGCATAAGAATGGTGTATGGACCCTAGAGGATCCGCCTAAAGGGGTAAAACCCATTGGGTGTAAATGGATTTTCATGAGAAAGAGGGGACCTGATGGGAAAGTAGAGACTTTCAAGGCACAGCTCGTAGCCAAGGGCTACACATAGAGAGAAGGCATCGACTACGATGAGACATTCTCTCATGTGGCTATGCTTCAATCCATCAGGACATTGCTAAATATAGCTGCATATCTTGACTACGACATCTGGCAGATGGACGTCAAGACGGCTTTCCACATAGATACCTCGAGGAGGATTTCTACATGGAGCAGCCCCAGGGCTTCGTGACTGAGGATGGCAAAGTATGCAAGCTGAAGAAATCCATCTATGGGCTCAAGAAAGCTTCTCGTAGATGGAACATCAGATTTGACGAAACCATAAAGAGTTGTGATTTTGTGCAGAATTCTGATGAACCTTGTGTGTACAAGAAGCTTAGTGGGAGCGCCATTGTGTTCATCGTGCTTTATGTAGATAACATCCTTATCATTGGGAATGATACATGGATGATGACCAGTGTGAAAATTTGGCTATCCCATACCTTTGAGATGAAAGATCTTGGAGAAGCCTCTTACATCTTGGGTTTGAAGTTGTTCAGAAACCGAGAGAAGAGGATATTGGGATTGTCACAACATGGATACATTAAGAAGATTCTTGAACGATTCCGTATGGATAGTTCCAAGAAAGGATCCCTACCCTTAAGACATTGTATCCACCTGTCTAAAGGAATGGCTCCTCAAACTGTTGAGGAAAAGAAAGCCATGGCTGGGTGCCCTTATGCATCAGCTGTAGGAAGCTTAATGTATGCCATGTAGGCTAGATATCTACCATGCAGTGGGAGTGGTAAGTCGTTACCAATCCTGCTATGGAGAGAAACACTGGAATGCAGTAAAGAACATATTTAAATATCTAAGACAGACGCAAGATTACATCTTGGTCTATGGAGATGGTGATCTCCAAGTCTTGGGATATACAAATTCTGACTTCTAATCGGATATTGATGATCGAAAGTCGACATCAGGGTTTGTATTCATGTTGAATGGTGGTGATGTGAGCTGGAGAAGCAAGAAGCAGGACACTACAGCAGATTCAACAATAGAAGCTGAATACATTGCTGCATCGGATGCTGCAAATGAGGCGGTGTGGTTGCGCAAGTTCATGCTGGACCTTGGCGTAGTTTCCTCTGATACTCCCATCCCTCTACTCTGTGATAACACGGGAGCCATTGCCCAAGAGAAGGAACCCAGATGGCATCAGAAGAGCAAGCACGTAGAAAGGAAATACCACATCATTCGGGAGATTCAAAATCGTGGTGATATCATCATCACCAAGGTCGCCTCTGCTGACAACGTTGCTGATTCTCTTACCAAACCTTTGACACAGAAGGTTTTCAACCAGCATGTAATGAGTATGGGTTTAAGGATTGTTCCGGAATGGTTCTGAGGGCTAATTATGAGATTGTTAGCAATGTGAGCCCGAGGCGAACCATTCCTGCAATAAATGTTATTGTAATAAATGATTTATCAATAAAAGTTATTGATTATGTTTTTCACTCCCTTTCTGATATTGAATGAATGAATGCATTATAAGGTCCCTATTTACAATATGGGTTATGTACCATGGCAGACTTGATAATCATACACCTGTTGATTCATTTATCATAGAGGTTGATGCTTGGATGAATATCTAAGGAGTTAGATAGAGGACTCATCAAGCATCATCAAATGATTGTCAAGTGATGATCTCCAGCCTGAGTAGGAGATGGCAATCCTTTCTCATTAGGCTGATATCTGATCGACCTCTTGATGCAGGTCCTCTGCATGGGAATAGTGATTGGGAGGTATCAGATTAGTTCAGTCAATGGGTTGACTTAACGAGATCGAGATAACCAAAGACCTATGATGCATCTTGTCACATCATAGGCAAACATACACTGACCAGAGATAGATGTATTGCTATATGTCTGAGTGTGTACATTTGGTAGACCAATAGGTTGATGACCTAACCAAGGTCTATACACCGACAAGCTGGTGTGCATATAAGGGCATATTAATAATACAATCTCTCAAAGGGATCGTACAGGTTCACTTGTGAACCGGGAGACATGAGCTCACTCAAGAGGTATTGGGACTGATCAAATTCCATGCATGGTCATCTTGCTTTAGAAGCATGACATGAATTTGAAGGTGAGATATATGCTTTGTGAAAGCATATGATCTATACCAAATCCCGAGGACCAAGATTGAGAAACTTAGTAATCAAACCATGAAGATGACAGTGTAAAAGTGATTTATATCTTCAGGATGATCATGAGTCTTCCAGTATGCAGGATGTACATGTATTGGGAATACCTGAGGGTGATTTTATCATAAACGATTGTATAACCATGATGCTTCCATTCCGAGGGAGTGATGAAACAGGTCTGGATTTTAGTGACTCCTCTCAGTAGAGAAGTAACCTAATCTTAGTCCGTGTGATGGACATTGATCTGAATGAGATTCAGAAGCAATGAGAAGATTAAGTTTACAGTCTTGATTTAATAAGGCATCTATGAGAGGTCCATGGGATTTGGATTTGAGATGTGATCTCAATATCCAAATCACTAAACGTGGAACAATACAATTGCCATGTCCTTATCTCCAAGTATATGAGGAGAAATAGCATTGTTCTTGAATGGTTCAAGAATAATTCCATAAGATCTAAGCATTGAGAAATTGATAATTAAATGTAATTTAATTATCATGATGTATGAGGAATTATTCAATATAATTAAATGTGATTTAATTATTATGGATAAGAATATTGTGGATATAAATATCCAATTATTCATAATATATTATAAATGTGATTTATAATGTATTAGAGAGAGCTAATTATAATTTTTTTTGTTGATTAATTATTAATGTATATTGGATACACATTGTCTAATTAATTGAAAATGTAAATTATATTTTGTTTTGGGTTGTGAATGTGATTCACAATTTTCCAATGACAAGATTGCAATATTCCCAAAATTAGTTGTTAATTATTTTTGGAGAATAAATCCCAACAAAAGTTGTTGGATTAAACAATGGAGAATTTCAAGGAGATGTGCAATCTCATGGAAATCCATGAGATTGCCCTCACTTGATAAGTGGTGGACGGCTACCAAGTCCTATATGGAATTGGTGGCCGCCCACCCTATAACGTGGGGATTCAAGATCTCCATTGAAATCGTCTTCTTATTTGATTGGTTTAATTTTAGGATTGATGTATATTTGATTTATCAAATATATTTGATCTAAATTAAATCATAAGTTGTTGGTTTTTCCAACAACAATCTTGACTATTGGATTGACATAAATCAATCTCATCCATTTATTTTATATGTCCCATGGTTTGAAATCCATGGATTTTAAAACCCTATAAATAGAGAGGCATACTATGCTCTCTTGTACATGCTATTAGTAGCACATCTCTCTCTCTCTCTCTCTTTCTCCTCACACGCCAACCCTCTCTCCCACTCCTTGGTGGTCGTCCACCAAACCCTAAGGGAGATAGCCGTCGTCGCCTACGCCACCGCACCCCCGCTTCGACGTTCTGTGGTTCTCCGTCTTCTTAGAGTACTACGCTCACGAAGGAGACGTTCGATCTCATACGACGAGATCAGGAGTTCACCGTGCTTGGATCACCTCATTGGATTGCGAGGACAACATGACTCATCCCCGCGCTCGCAAGCTTCTTCTCTGATGATCAGACTTGAGACAGGAGGTCTCTTTTCGTAGAGACTCGATCAACCATGCTTCAAGAGGTATTGCATTATACTTGTTGTGGTTATAGATGAAACGATCTGAGAATCGTTATTGGATCATGTGGTTTCATCGCATGAAAATTTTAAATTTCGCTGCACCGAACAACTAGTATGACTAGTCGTTCTCCGTCGTATTCGATACGACGCTCACGCTTCCGTGATGCGCTTGAGGATTTTTCCCATATCCTTCAGTAAGGAGACTGATTTTGTTATCGATGAGAAAGTCCTCCTTGCATTCAATCAGATGAAAGAGATGGCTACTAGTGCTCCTGTCTTACAACCACCAGATTGGTCTCTTCCTTTCGAGATCATGACGAACACATCAGATTTTGCAGTTGGAGTTGTTTTAGGACAAAGAAGGGATGGAATACCATTTGCTACACACTATGCTAGTAAGACTCTGGATGAAGCACAATGAAATTATACAGTTACAGAGAAGGAGATGTTAGCAGTTGTGTCTGGGCTAGAAAAGTTTAGATCTTACCTCATCGGTTCACACGTTATTGTGTACACGGATCACACTACCATATGATACTTGCAGGCAAAGAAGGATGCCAAACCACGCCTTATCAGATGGATCCTTATTCTCCAGGAATTTGATTTAGAGATTCGAGATAAACCTGGAGTGAAAAACATTGTGGCATAACACCTTTCCTGTATCACAGATATAGAGACCTTTGAGCAGAACATAATTCCTATTTCCGAAACCTTTCCAGATGTGGCCAATTTGTCTGTGGACGCACTCTCATGGTATGCTGATATTGTGAACTATCTTGTCTCCTAAAAAGTTCCACAAGATTGGTCGAAGTACAAGGTAGATAGATTTCTATCAGAGATTCATTATTACCAGTGAGAGGATCCGTACCTATTTTGCAAGGGTGCGGATTGTATCTGGAGAAGGTGCATTCCTCAGGAGGAACACACCAATGTACTTGAGCACTGTCACAAACTTGAATCTGGTGGGCATCATTCGGCGAAACGCATGGCAGCAAAGGTTTTACAGAGGGGCCTATGGTGGCCCACATTGTTTAACGATGCTACAGAGTATGTTCGAGGTTATACTGATTGTCAGAAAATAGGATGAACTGTTGGTTCCAATTATACCATGCCTCTAAGATATATAGATTTCTGATGTTTTCTATGCTTGGGGCATAGACTTCATGGGCCCATTTCCTATCAGTCATGGGTTTCAGTACATCCTGCTCGCTATGAATTATGTTAGTCGATGGGTGGAGGCTATCCCATCCGAGCCGCAGATAGTAGTACACTGTGTTCCTTTCTCAAGGACCATATTATTGTGTGGATCGGTATTCCCAAAATACCAATTTCAGATGGGGGAAGCCATTTCAGTAATAAAGAAGTAAATAAGCTTGTGAAGGAGTATGCTATTGAGCACAGAGTTGTGTCTCCTTACCACCCTCAGACTAATGGCTTGGCAGAAAATTCAAATAGGGAGATCAAGACGATATTGCAAAAACTTGTACGTCCAGATAGGATGAACTGGTCCCAGAAGCTTGATTCAGTTCTATGGGCTTATCGGACGGCGTACAAGTCTCCTTTGGGTATGTCTCCCTACAAATTGGTGTATGGAAAGCCTTGACTTGTGCCAGTGGAATTAATTCACAAATCTTTATTCGCACTCCGTGTATGCAATTTAGATTATGAGAAGGCAGGAATGAATAGGAAGTTGGATTTGAATAAATTACTGGAATTCTGAGACTTTGCATATGATAACTCACTTATGTATAAGGAGAAAGTCAAGCGCTGGCATGATAAACACATTCGAAGAAAGACTTTCTCCCCTGATCAGAAAGTTTGGTTATTTGATGCTAAGTTGAAGTTGTTTCGAGATTGAAAAGCAAGTGGTCTGGACCGTTCATCGTGAGAGTTGTGCGTGACAATGGGAGTATTGTCATATCTAGGTTGTCATCTAATGCATAGCCATTTGTTGTGAACGGACAATTGCTGAAGCCATATCTTGGTCATGATACATTCATGTCCATCGTTTATTCGATATCTGTGGTATCAAATGATGATCTTTTGATTCCATCTTCTGCGTCTAATATGTGATCATCCACTCCTCTTGTATATCCTTTCGTTTCCCTCTTTCTTCTTCCATTTTATCATCCACACCTTTTTCGTGTGTGTGTGTGTCTGTTATACTTAGGATGTGCTTTATCCTAAGTATAGGGGGGTGAATGATTTGTGTTGTTCATATTCATCTTGTTCATCACTCTTGTTGTTGCCTATACTTAGGGATACTCTACCCTAAGTATGGGGGGTGATGTTGTTCATATCGTCTTTTTATTTTTGAGTCTGTACATTCTCTTCATCGGTTTTCCCCTTTTGTATAGTCTACTATACTTAGGATTACTTGATCCTAAGTATGGGGGGGGGATCACCAGCTTCTCTTCTTTTTATCTTTTCTTTGATTCATTGTAGCATAGGAATCTTTTCACTTTTCTATACTTAGCACAAGTTATGTCTTCCGTTGTCGCTCTCTGGTCACTATGAGGACATAGTCTGAGCTAAGTATGGGGGTGTCGTATATATTGTATATATACTTTAGACATAACTCGTACTTTTAAATATGTTTATTTGGGGGGATATGTATATAATTTTGTAAAATCCATGTGTGTAAAAAAAACAACAAAAAACAACAAAACAAAACAAAACAAAAACAAAACAAAAAAACAAACAAAAACCCAAAAAAGAATAAAAGAAAAAGAAAAGAAAAAAACTTGTATGTACTTGTATATATTTAACTAACCCTTTTTTCCTTTTTGAAAAAAAAGTGTAAAATAAAAAATCTATAAAAGCTTGCATAATTCAAAAAAACCTTTCTTTTACATCTGCATTTTTTCTCAAAAAAATCCATAAAAAGTTCAAAATTAGAAAATTGTTTTAAAAAAATGTTATTTTCACGTGTGCGTCATTTTTTAGAAAAAATGCTTTCTTTGCATTGTATATATATTTTCTTGCATTTGCATGTGCATTTTTCAGGATAGTATTGTCATTTAAACTATGTCTGGAATAAAATTGAAGAATGGAGCTTAATTGGGCCTTAATCCACTTAATTTCAGAGGAACCTTATAAGAAATGGAGTTAAGACTTTTCATGTCCTAGTGACTTAATTCTTTGAGTCCATAAAACTATGTTCACATGTCATCTTGATTAGTCTAAGTAGAACTTTTCACAACATGCATGATTCTTTCAGATCGTGGCTTATCTTGGACAAGCAGTCTACTTGTAGCTCTTCATGGATGAGGTAGTGAGGAGGCAGAATCTTTTGGCTTGGGGTAGCATAGGAGAGTAGTACATCTAGGCAGAACCTCTCGTCTTCCTCTAGGGAAGGAAGTGCATCTCAACCTGGTCTAGCAATATTGAGGTCTAAAGATAGGATGATGTGGGGTTGCAAATGCTTCAAAAGATGGATAGTCTACTGGCTCAAGAGGAAAAACTCCTTATGTACATGTTGCACCTTTTATATGCTTTCAAAAAAAGTATGGAAAAATGCATAATCTCCAAAAGTGGACATGACTGATTGAAAAGTAAAATACTTGCCGGAGTGTATATACAAGGATAAAAAATTATTATTATTATTATAGTAAGGGCTTCAAAGACAAATTTTTGTAAGCTTGCAGCGAATGACTTGGCTACACTGGTTATGCATCCAAGGATAGGTAGCTACACTGGTTATCATCCATTCTTTTCTCCATCCCCTCTTCTTGAGCTGGTTGTACTTGAACTTAGAAGAGAATATCTCCGCTCCTCGAGGAAAGAGTTACAAGACAGGGGAACTAGAGTTACCTTATTGAGGGAGGTTGTTTCTTTGCTACTTCTGAGATGGGGAGCTATACCTCACTTACACTGTACAAGTAAAGATTCATAGTTATAAGAATTGGTGTATGCAGATTCGTTCTGACCTGACTGTTGAGGAGACATGAATAGGAGTCGTCCTGTAGAACTTGGAGGCTCTTAGGTCTTAAATCCATCTCCCATTAAGGTTCCGATACACTAATAATCCAAAGGTCCGATAGAGCTCCAAACTACAATTTTATGAAGATAAGTTTAATACTCAATATTGTCCTACTTTCTTTATTTTCCCTTTCTTTTTCTTTTTCCTCACTTATTCCTTAAAATAAGTATTTGCTAAGGGACTAGCAAAGGTAAAGCATAAGGGGATGATGACTCTACGATTCGTCATCTTTATTCATTTATTTTAGCTTAAAATATGCTTGTATATAACACTAACGCCATATTCTTACTAACTTGCATTTGTGTGTAAATATTGTACACTTCTTGCCATTTTAACCTAAAATAAATAAAGAAAGAAAGAAAGGAAAAATAAAGAAAAAAAGAAGGAAGGTTGTATAAATGTAATAGATACAGGCTGACCCGAACCCCGAGAGAAGGTTAAGACTTGACTTGATCGACCAGGAATAAATTAAGGGGAGATAGGGTCCTCAATTAGAAAATCAAAATAAAATTGTGTGTTGTATATATTTGTATACTACACTATTTTATTTGTACATTAATTGACCTCAAATCAAATAACTTTCAAAACCAAAGTTGTAAATAAAAATGTGTTCTTATTAATAAAAATATTTGCATAATTAAATCATGTACAAAATAAAAGCAACCAGACTTTGAAAAAGCCACTAAGGACTAATCGAAAGACCAATTTCGGCTCCATATGAACTCAAATTGAACCAATGTAACTTCCATTGGATTCTAACTTAAATTATCTTTAAAATGATTGTATTTTCATAATTTTTGGAGTTACGAGTAAAATGTTGGTTTTCTGGGGTGGTTTATGCAATTTTCCCATGTATTTTGTACATTTTATATTTGTATATATTTGTAAATTTTTTTATTAATTATTTAAATTAAAAAAATAAAAAAAGTTAATTAAAAAATCTAATTTGCTCATTTACCCATGCATATATTGTCATATATGTAAATAGTATATGTATATAGTTGCTATTCCTAATTAACCACCGTAAAAAAACAAAAAAAATAACATTTTTATTCAAATAAATAAAGTGACGAAAATACAAAAAAAGTTACTTTTTGCAAATATTTTTATCTATTTATCTTTATCTCATTTTAACTTTTATCTCACTTATCTCTTCAACCAAAAATTCAAAAATTCAAATTTCATTCTCTATCTTTTCTATGTATATGGCTCATTCTCCATCATTCCAACTCGATCAATCTTTGGAGAGAGGAGCCCGATTCCCGAGAGTCGTCTTGTCGGGAAAGGCTTTCTCTTAGTCTTGGACTCTTTTGAGATCCACCACCGTTGCGGACCGCCAATAGCAACCTTTCGCCCATCTGAGCAGCTCCCGAGAATGTCTAAATTGCATGTATTCATCGTTCGAAGCTCGCCAGAGGCTAGTTCCTCGATGGTTCTTCCAGATGTTCATCCAGTCGTTGGATCAGGTCACCCCTCTAGTTCTGATCTTCAACATTCACACTTGAGGTGCACGGGTCATTCGATCCTTCTGAGGATCGCTTCAGCACGACTGATCGCTGAATGGGTATCCTTTGATCTGGAATGTTCATCATAAGTGGATTTCTCCATCCATTGGATTAGGAGACGTGACCCAGTTTTGATCAGGATCGTCCATTCACGCCTAAATATATGTGGTCTGATCAGATCTAGGGTAGATTCAGACCATTCCACAACGCTGATATTCCTCACCCTCTGATTAGACCCAGGCGTCAGATATGAGCCATACGTCGACCCCACGTGCGATGCACGAGACCCTGGGTAGCTTGCACTTTTTCCCCGTGCATTTCTATTTATTTCGCTTTAGTATTAGTTTTGTGAATAATGGTGGTGAACATTTTGTTGTTTAGCCCTTTTAGTTTATCATATTTGCTTGTTAGTCCCTATTAGTTGAACTAGCACGCTTTTCACTTGAAGCTTCACATTTTTGGCCTTGCATTTTTCCTGCATGTTATGATTAAGACCTAAAACATAAAATAATTTCAAACCTAACCCAAAATCCCCTAAAAATTAGTAGTATCTTTTACTAGTGTACTCTTTAGGTAGTAATTTTCGTTTGATTTGTTTCTTTTATTTTTATAATAAAAATTAAAAAAATCAACTAAAAATTCCCTATTTTCTTTCGAAAATCAATAAAAATTAGAAAATACCTTAAAAATTCTAAAATTATAGATTAGCTTTATTTTTATTTGTTTGATTTTCTATCCAATTTTTAATTTTATATCTTTTGTAAAACTCTAAAAATTCGCAAAACCCTAAAAACACCATAAAAATCATATAAATATTTAAAAAAATCCAAAAAAATATGTTCTTGGTCTTTATTTGTAGATATTCACTTACACTT
Organism: Ottelia alismoides; assembly: GCA_037367405.1. Taxonomy (NCBI): domain Eukaryota; kingdom Viridiplantae; phylum Streptophyta; class Magnoliopsida; order Alismatales; family Hydrocharitaceae; genus Ottelia; species Ottelia alismoides. The sequence goes on along the minus strand of JAZKJV010003632.1, from coordinate 163,521 downwards.
TTTTGATAAAATTAACAACTAGGAATTTTGAGCCTTTTCCATTTTAAATTTGAAAATACTTATGGTTGTGCATTGTTAGCATTATTTCATGTTTTTAATCATTTTAAAATTCCTAAAAAATATAAAAATATCTGAAAAATTTCAAAATCCAAGAGTAGTTTGCTTTGCTTTTCCTTATCTTTGATCTTTGATTTTTCATTGATTGAATTACCATTATTAGATAGCAGTTGCCTCTTTGTATTCAACACTGGTCGCTATGCCTTGTGAATAAAAGCAACATAGGTCACTTGTTTTACTTGCTTAATTCTTTTTGTGGTTGAATAATTTTCTTGATTTCTAGATGGGGTTCTAGGGTAACAACGACACTATTAATTTCATAACTTAACCTAGTCAGTCGGCCTGTTATCAGAATGGTACCGTTATCAGGGAGGCACTGCAAGGGTAGTTAGGTCTTCTTTACATTCTGCTCTTGGTTTGTATATACTTATTTTTTCTATTTTTATTTTGTCTATATTTCTACCACTTGTTTATTTATTTATGTCTATACTTGTCTCTTAATTTTTGTATATATCATTGCTCTTTATTTTCTTTCTTTTTATTTTCTTATATTTTTCTTAACAGTTATCTAACGCATCTTTTGTTTCACCTTTGTTGTGAGGGTCGACAGAGCGAGGGAGGCCATCTTAGGAGAGCAATCTAGGAGGAGCGGGAGGAGCAAAAGACCGTTTCAGCTTTTAGATTTATTTTTCAGTCATTTTATTTTTATAATTAATTTGTAATAATTTTTGGCACTTGTCCTTTTTCTATTTTCTAGGCCATTATATACCTTTGGATTGCGGGGTCTGTTTCACCAAGTACCGGTGCACTTGGGGGACCTCACCAGATTTTGGTTTTCTTCATCTTTATTTTTATTTGTTTTTTGCAGTTTTCGTATGCTTGATCCCCTAGACTTTGGTTTCTATTTGATTGAGCCATGTAGCATTAGGTCCAAAGCTTCTAAAAGAATATATGTTCTTATAGAACTCGCTTGGACCTAGACAAATAAATCTGCGCTTCACGATAATAGGATTTCCTGTTTAGGATGGTTCTCGCATTGCATTCATTTAGATTAGTTTACTTTTTATGCACGGATCATATTGCATGTAGATTGCCGGAGAATGGTACGCCTTCTATCTCGTGCATGCATTCATAGATTTCATCATGTATCGACTTTTCCATATTCCTCCCTCTATTTTTTGGACTTAGGAATAAAAAGGAAATCAGTAAATTCATTAGACTTTTTCATTGAAAAATATCCAAAAAATAGTGACAATTGAAAAATAAAAAATTTAGACTGGTAATTAAACTTGACCATTAAAATCAAATGTAATTGACTCATTCCTTGATTTGGGAGAGCAATCCCCTCTCTTAGACGTATGTACTCCAGAGCGAGGTACATACACCTAAGGATTAGATCCCAAAGCCCTTTTACTTAGGCCATATTTTAGAAGACTTCACCTGTGAGATTTTGCAAAATATTTTGCTTGATCACCTAACTCTAAAATCGAAAAGATTCATGGTAATCATTTTATTGAGTAGGTGAATCGGGGGTTCTCTTTGTGTTTGTTTGTCTTTGGTGTGAGTTGGTTGAGTTCTTTCCCTGAGTCGTTAGTAGACATCTTCTTTACAGTTCCCTCTGTTTTTCTTTTGTTTTTCCCACCATCCCACCCTTGACTCTTCTTGTCTTTTCTTCTCTATCTGAATCGTGATGATGGGTCATACTTTGTTTCAGCGGGATCTTGTGGCTTCATCTTTTCATTTCTGTCATCCCCATTCACTCTCTTATGAGGTCAGAACTTCGACCGACCTTTTGTATTTCTCTTCTTGTTCTTCTCCATTCTTATTTATTGGGCATGTTGTGCTACGAGTTGATGCTCGCCGAGTGCAAACCATGCAGATGAGAGACCCATGTGATCACTTTGTTGAGATGATTGTGCATTCCTCCTATAATGATCAGAAGAAGAAATTGCGAGCTTCAGACGATTCCTTCTCTAGGATGAAATGACATTCACTAGGATACGAGCAACCTGTCTTAAGAGCTCAAACAGTTTCTACATTGAGTCCGTTCATTCTGGATTTAGAGTTCATTCAAACAATATCGATATTTTTTGGGTAAGTGTATGAGGAGCCATATTTCTATCTCTCTGAGTTTGAGGAGTTTTGTGCAACTTGAGAATATTCATATATCAATTTTGAGGAGCTGATGTTGAACCATTTCACTTCAGGATAGAGCCATGAGTTGGCACAGACGGTTGGGAAGTAAATTTCGCTACATGGGAAGGTTTACGATTAGAGTTTTTACATAGATTTTATCCTCGTCATAGAGCAGATATGATGCAGTTGTTTATCAGAGATTTCACTTTAAATCCATATGAGCAATTTCATGTTTCATGGGAGAGGTTTCTTGACATCTTAAGGAGATTTCCTGACCACATAATCTTAAAGACTGACCTTGTTCAGATGTTCATTAGGGGGATGACCGCAGAGCAAATTGCACTTGTCGATGCCTCGTGTGGTGGTTTACACCATAGTCTCGACATGGATTCACATGGTAGTGAACAGACTACCTAGGAGACTGCTTAATCCCTTACAAGAACTTCTTCAATATGCACACATGGTCTTCCTTTCCCTGAGATGTGAATCCCTCTGGTTGGCTCATAAGAATGTCTTCTTTGAGTTCATCGTGAAAGAAAGTTGTAGTCATGTGTAACTACTCCATCTTAAAGTCTCGATGTGCCACAAAAACTAGTAGCACCCTGGCAGTTGTATTTTTTACAAAGGAAAAGAATATGTTGTTGTAATCCACACCTTCCATTTGATTGTAACCCTTCACAGCTAGGCATGCCTTGTATCTGTTGCATTCACTACTTGAGATTCCTGTCTTTTTCTTGAAGACTCATTTGCATCCAATGACCTTCCCTGTCTTCGACAATTTGACAAGTTCCCGTATATGATTCGTGTGAAGAGTCCATCTCCTCATCCATTGAAGCAATCCACTTCCCAGATTCTATCCCATTATTGCCTCCCTATAAGTGGAGTATTTTGGAGACTCTGCCCCCTCCGCAACATGTAGCGCAAATGCAACCATGTCTTCAAATCTGTATCTCTATGGCGGACGTATCTCTGTACAACACCTATCAGTAGAAACACTTGGTTGCCTCTCCTCAGGTTGCTCAACTTCATGTTGTTCAACAATAACCTGAACATGAGTAGTGTGATCAACTACATGATCACTACTTGGTATCATTTCAAACTCCACCTGTTCGGGCACATCATCACCTATTCCTACATCATTGGACTCACTACTTGAGTGAAGCATGGAATTCTCATCAAAAGTAACATTCATGCTAACAATAATTCTATGCTCAGAAGGTCACCAAATTCTTTACCACTTTACTCCTACACCATTGATGAATTCGTGATTCATTAACACTTCTGTCGCATTTTGTCTTAAAAATCTTAACAAATGCATGTAAAAATCCATTAATTTCCATTCCTTACAAAAATATCATTCATAAACAAAAATGCATTTTCATGCATTAAAAACATGTAAATAAATGAATAAATAAAAAGAAAGAAAATAAAAAGAAGGTAGGTTGTAAATATGTCTACATGTATAGTATGACCATAAAATATAAATATAGTTGAAGGATATATTTATATAACCTAACCGATGCGATCAATTCAGCATGGATTGGTCCACAAACAAATAACTATTGGGATAATGAACAAAACCACAAAAAGAAGTAATTATGCACTCTATACATTATTCAGTATTTATCCAATAATTATCAAAAATTCAATGATTTTTAATTAATTTATTTTTACATGATTTCACCAGACTTATCTTTCATTTAGTTTTAAAAATGTATACAAAAATATACAAATCCTAAAAAATCCCAACTTGCATATATGCTAAGAAATTCAACTATGAAATTATCAATTTCTCAACTTCCTAACATCGTAACTTCTTCATATGAAATTCAATTTCACTCTACTCATCTTTAAAGTTCATAAAATAATATTCTCAAATTAATGAAGGATTTCACTAAAATCAAAGTTCGTTTGCAAAAAGTTAATTTTGGGACCTAATGATACTATTTCCCTGAGTTATTTATTTTTTTAAAACATACTATTTATAGTTTTATGATTTTATGATTTTAATTTATTTTCTTGATCTTATAGAAGATATACGAATTATTTCAAAAATTTTAGACACTATTTAATATTTTAGATAATCAAAAACCCTAATTTATAGATGAATTTGAACTACAACACATATTCCTATATTTTTATATATCTAAATTAAGTTATTAAAATTTAGAAAAATCCCACATATCTTATTTATTATCCTAATAATTAATAAAATATAAAAATAATTTTTTTATTACATTGTTAAAGTTAAAATCAAAACCCTATTTAATGATTTTACTATAAACATATTTAATTATATTATATTTATAATTCATTAAATAATTATTATTTATAAAAATAAATTTTATAATAAATTCCTTAATTCTATTATTTATATTTTTTATAACAAATTTAAATAATATTATTTGCTATTTTATATTTAATTTATAAGATTAATTATCGTCTGGCCTACAAGGTGGTGACACGTGTCAGCGCCTGAGCTTTCTTCCTCAAGAACATTTAGCTGAAGATTGTCACTACCGGCCTCTTTTCTCTTAATTGTACCGCTTTCAATCTTCACCCAACTTTCCATCTAATCCCACCATTTGATAGACCTAACCACCTTAATACACGCCTACCCTTACGTCGTCTCTAACACCACTTTGATCTACATAATTACTGATCTAATGACCCATTGTTTACAACTAACTTCTCTCACTCCAGAACAAACTGAACGTCGACCCAACCTCCTCCATTGTGTGCCAACACTTCTGGTCGTATAGGGCCTTGTAACCACCTCTCGTGGAAGACGGATCATCGTAGAAGGCATTCCAAGGTTGCGCTCCGCCTTGTAGCATCGCCATGTGCCACGTCTAGCTGTAGGAAGTACCGCCTATTGAGGAACCACCTAAGGTCTTACTCCTCTACTCATAGGTACAATCTCCTTTATTTATTCAATTTCTTGATTTTTGTAACCAAACTAGACATGTTAATCTCATCATTAGTATGTTATAATCATCTTGCTTGACATACATGTCAAATAAAAACCAATTTCACTTTGGTTCAACTCAATTCACATTTGAAAACCCCTATTCCTGGAAATTTGTTCTATTCCTGTATATATCTCACAATATTTGTCGATTCTTTGATAATCAAGCAAGGAAATTATATTCTGCAGGACCACATGAATTTCTGGAGACCTTCTTCACCATCTGTAAGTTATGGGCATTGCTTGAAGAATCGATTAGAGCCTCTTCTGGAGCCTTTAAGACCTGGACCTCATTCAAGCCCTAAAAAGCCTAGTTGCAGTCCAGGCTACCTTCTCTGATCTTCTCTGAATTCACCACTCTGTGGGAGTGCTCGAGAGCATAAGGAGAACTCTCTCCAGCCCCACCTCTGGTCATCGTTCGTCGCCTCGATCACCGGAGACCAAGACCGTCGTCGTCGCCTTTGTTTTTGGGAAGAACTCCCCAAGAACACACGAGCAGCATTTGGCCGACATCTATCCTCATCACACGGTCAAGATCACGTGGAAGTGTTCTAATTTTAACCATCAGCTGCAAAGGGGTGGAGAAATTACATTATAACCCGTCGTAGAGTTCATAATTGTAGGCTTCCTTCAGAGTAGCTTAGTTACATTTTGGTCCCAATACAGGGACGTAATTGTAAAACTCCAGAGTTTTTCTTACAATTAGGTCCCTGACAAGTGACTTAATTACATGAACATCTTCATCTTCTTGTTGTATTTTCTACACTATTATTTTGACCTTGTGGACACTTTGTGGACTTGTGGACCATATTATATCATCGTTGTATTTTTTACATTTTATTCTCGCATCGATTCTGAGGATTTCTTAGTGAATTTTGCTTGGATATTCTTCCTCGATTTTCGATGTGTTTTGATTTCTTTTCATGTTCTTTCTCGAGCTCGCTGCTCGAGCGTATTATCTACTATATAGTATCGCATATATCTTCATATTATTTCATATACTATATTGTAGATAAATCAGTTGAAGAATATCCTTTTTGAAAATTAAATAAAAATTGAAAAAAATAAAATAAAATAAAAATACAATTAAAAATATAAAAAATGTTATCATAGAAGAAGAAAAGAAAGATAAAAGTTATCACAAATATATTTTCTTCACTCGAAAATTTTGAGCACGATTTTCTGCTTCCTTGCGTTCAGCCCAGACACACTTACTTGGATAAATAAATAGTGAAAATGTCAATTTTATTTCAATGTTGAATTTTGTTTGATAACTAAGATTTTGTCTTGAGTTGTTTTTCTACACCGACACACTTTTAACCGCTGGCAAAATCTCAGTTATCAAAATGGCTAGCCTATAAACACCCCTTTCGTTGCCCTTGGTTCTAACGTTCCTTCACTAACATAATAATAAGCATCACAACCAAAGACTTGTAAAGTAAAATAATTAGCATGATTATCAAATCATACCTCAATTGTGTTTTGCAATCAGTGGCAGACATTGGACCTCGATTCATAAAATAACTAGTAGTATTCATCATAGCTTCAGTTCAGAATGCTCTATCAACTCCATAATTAGAGAGCATGCACCTTGCACTCTAAAGAAATTTCTTGCTCATTCGTTCTGCAACTCCGTTCTGATGTGGCATATCTCTGACGGTGAGGTGTCTTGTAACACCCTTCTCCTTGCAGAACTCATTGAACTCTAATGAATAAAACTCCAACCCATTATATATACGAAGATGCTCCACTTCTTAGAAGTTTGGTTCTCCACCCAGATCTTCCATTGCTTGAAGGTCTAAAATGTCTTGCTCTTGTGTTTCACCATGTACACCCATACCATCCTGGAGTAATCATCAATAATAGATAGAAAATACCCGGAATCTCCCAAAGATGAGACCTGTGAAAGGCCCCAACCATCAACATGGATGTAGCCGAGCGTCTCTTTCATCATGTGGATGACTTTACTGATTTTCTTCTTGTGTTGTTTCCCAAACATGCAATGCTCATAGAACTCCTGCTTAGATTCCTTGAGATCCTCGATGAGACCATTCTGACTGAGGATATTCATCCCGAACTGACTCACGTATCCCAGCCGCATATGCCACAATTCTAACTTTGACTCATAGCGGGGACGTCACTACAACCGAACCTAAAAGTGTAGACCCCAACATGAGGTATGGGGTCTTCTGTTTGTTTCCCTTGATGACAACCACACCGCCTTTGGCAACATGCATGACTCCACCTTTAGCATTGTACATATATCCTTTAGTTTCAAGAATCCAAGGGATATCAGGTTCTTCCTCAGATCATGAACATGGTGTACTCTGTCACCATTTTCATGACTCCATCATGCGATTTGATCTTCACAGAGTTGATCCCTACAATTTTACACGCTGCATCAATTCCCCATGATGACTCTTCCGCAATCTATCTTCTCATATATGTAGAACCAATCTTCATTGGGAGTCATATGATAAGAAATAGCCTGAATCAAGATTTCATGTGCTATTTATCGTCTTCTAATTCGTAATGGAGAGAACCAGAACATCTTCGAAATATGCTCCTCCATTAGCCACGGTAGCATCCACGGCTTTCCCTTTCTTCTTCGGACAGTCCTTCTTCCAATGTCCAGATTCCTTGTAGTAATTGCAGATGTCCCTAGCATTGTGCTTCTTCGACTTTAACTTCTATTTTTCCTTCTTCACATAGCCAGAACTATGACACTTTTCATGAGTCATAACCAAACCTGCAGCATTAGAGTGTTTCTTCTTGGTAGCCATATTCTAAAGTTCATGCTTATGCAGACTCGTGTGAACTTCATTTAGGGTTATCAATTCTCTTCCCACAACAAATGACGGAACAAAATTTTCGTACGTTAATGGAAGAGAAACCAGCAAAGTCAAGGAAACATCCTCATCTTCAATCTTGACATTTATGTTTCTTAAATCCATCAACAATGTATTTGAGCGGTCTAGATGTTCTTTAAGAGATGTACCATCTTGCATGCGGAGAGAGAACAAATATTGCTTCAAGAGAAACTTGTTGGTCAAAGACTTAGTCATGTACATACTTTCAAGTCTCAACCACAGACTGACCACGGAATCCTCATCGGTAACCTCCGCAATATTCTCGTCTACCAAACACAACAGAATGATCGAGTGTGCCTTCTCTTCTTGTACCATCAACTCAGAGGGTTCGAGTGCCTTCGCCCGCTCATGTTTCAATGATGCCTAGATGACCTGCTACTTCAGAAGGGCACACATCTTGATCTATCATAGACTGAATCATCGAGTGTGCCTTCTTGATCTGCTACTTGATCAAGAAGGGCACACGCCTAGATGATCGCGCTACTCACCTACTCATTAGGAAGATGACCTACCCTACTGGAGCAATTTTGTTAAACCACTGCACAAGGAAGCTTAGTGCACCAAGATGGAGAGCGCATCTCCAGGAAGCAAAATTGTTGCTCCTGACCTTTACAAAATACATTGGATCTAGCACTCTATCCTCCCATTGGAATGACTCATTACATGGCCAATTGCCATTGAGGGTGTCCTCTCCCTATCTCTGGAGAAGCTCATAAATAAAAAAATATTTCAATCAACGATACTATGAAAATACGGAAGGTAAAAAATAATTGATTTAAACAAATGAAAAACTGAATCCCTATATCAAGTTGGTGGGAATGGGATACTCTGAAAACTTCACTCTAAACCATTGTTTGTTCTTTAAATCCGTTGATCGATGATCATTGCATTTTACTTAAAGAAATATAAAGGGAGTGGTGAACAAATCCTTTTATAAACTGCTCACACTATAAACTCGATCACCGGATCTTACCTTTTATGGCCGATGACATGTAATAAGCATATAACCCATGATCTACTATTCAAATTGAAGATCTCTTCGACAAATCGATGCTTTTTATGTGAAGCGGCTGCGGAAAATTATGAATATGTCTTCAAAATGTGTTCTTTTACACAACACATTTTTATTAATGTGGTGTCCCTAACAAGCGCTATACCGAGGCCCGGCCCTAAGCGTTGTTTCGGAGTGCAACGGCCCAGGACCCATACAATTTAGGGGCCCATTTCACCTCATGTCGATAAATAAAAGAAGCCTCGTTAGATCCCCTACCTTCCCAACGTTTCCCCAGAATCCCCATTCTCAAATTCCCAATATAGAAATGACGGCTCCTCTTCCCACGAGAGTCTCAACAACAACATACTTCCTTTTGCAGGACATTCCTAATTTAATTCATCAAACCTTCTCTCCCTCATAGTGTCACACGAAGCATCAAAACTCCCATCCCAAATCATGCTTCGTTTCGAGTCCCCAGCCAATCTACCCTCTATTGCAACTGGCATCCAGCAATCGAGCTCCAAATCGGCAATTCCCCCTCTCATCGTCATCGTCATTGTTGAGTTGCTGCCTTGCCGGACATCGTCGTCATTGAGTTGCCGCCTTGCCGGACATCGAATCATCAATCATAGGTTGGCTTTTTAGTTTTTTTTATGTTATTAGTGAGGAAATGCTAGAATCCTAACTATGGACGTCGTTAAGTTGATTGTTATCAGGAGCTTGAATGTTTAACTGTGTTTGTTATGTGGGGCTTCCGGACTTGAGTTTGTCTTATGAGTATTTGAGGTTCATTGAAAATACTATTAGAACTTGTTAAATTTCCTATGATTGTCTCGATGTCAATGTTTGTACAGATATATCTTATCAAAAGAGAGTTTTCGTGGTAGTAGAGACTTTCCTCTGCTTCTCTGTGCCATTACCCCATTGTTTTGTTGTCATGCAGGCTGTAGTCCTGGCGATATTCATTCAATTGCATTCATTTATTTTATTTATATTGTTTGAAGTTTAGTTGATGGTACATTACGGATCTTATCCATGTGTGTAAATCATCTCAAACTTGATATTTATATATAGTAGTGTGGGTAGTGCTTTATACAGTTTGCGTCGTTAATTATCATCTATGCAGTTCGTGTAGTAAGTAGCTAATGTAATGTAATCATGATCTTTAAAAGATATATTAGTGGCTGTTAAAATTCATGTTTCAAAACATGGCACATACAACATTTACATAATATATTCTAATAAAAAAATCCTTGGCAAAAAATGTATATGCCTCAGATATCGTCGACGTTGAGCATACTATTTGACATATAACTCGACAGCTACTGCACGGGGATTATGGATAATGTTAACTAGCAATATAGTATTAAAGAGCTCGGTATTAAGACCATCTTTTCAGACTTTTGTGAAGATCCATATGATAATAGTATAGGCGATATCAGAGGATTTGAAGGCTTTATGTTCTTTGATGAGTAGATTGTAGTATGATTCCAGTATAGGCGATATCCATATCTTTTGAAAACCCAGTATGATTTAGGATAATGTTTTTATTCTTATCATGGATTTTTTGAGTTTCAACTTTTAAGAACCACTATTTGATTCTACTTTAACAGAAGCGAGGGCAGCCATATTCGATAAGGTCTTATTTGTAGTTACTCATTGGCGGACTATGATTGAGGGCTCTACTAAGTTTGCTAAGTCGAGATCATGAAGGTACAACTAACTGGCACTATTTGATTCTTTTATCAGGTGTTGTTGTTCTTTTTTCAAAAAAATTTTATTGTTTTGTTTAATTTTTATGCCATGTTTTTATAAGTCTACAAACTTAGAAAATTATATTATTTTTTTATAAAGGTCCTTTGTTTTTCTTTTGCCTAGAGCCCACAGAATGTCAGGAACGGTACTGGATATACGATTTCCATGATGGGCTCGATTTGGTGGTTGATTTGGAAAGTTTGTTGTCGAAAGACCTACCAAAACATCCCGATCTGAAAATAAAAAATTGTCATGGAAGCCTCGCAAATATGCTGGGTGTGTTTGGGTTCCAATCTACTTGATCCTTGAGTCGAATTTCGCAGACCCGACTTATGATTTATTGAGGAAAATTTGGCAAACCACATCGTTTCATCTGGGTTTCCATTTTTTTGTCCGTTCTTTTGCATAGGTTGGTCTGGGTGAGATAGTGAAGAAAGTCAACTCCCCGAGGCTCCGCTGGCTCTTCTAAGCATAAAAACTCCAGTGCTACACCAAGGCTGGCCTAAAACCAGGGCTTCACAAATCCTTTTCGGGTTTTTTTGGCGATGCCGTATTACCAAGCTAGATGGACGGATCCTAAGGTTTACCCGTGCTTCCGTATGATCTTCGCTCCAGCAAGTGTAGTGGCTGAAAATCGGTTGCTTTTTTGAAGGTGCTACTCTTCGGGATGATACTTTTTGCTGCTTACACTACTTATTGTCCTCCGGTCTGTGGGAGATGACTTCCTAAACTCTATCTTCTTTATTTGATGGATGACCCGGTAATCGTTTTCTAATAAATTATGGTAATCTATCCTCTCTGTAAATAAGAGAAATTTGGTGGCTCATGCTTGTTAGAGTCCACCTTTCTAACCAATATGCCTAAATAGCTGCTTGATTTTGAGAATCCAAGACTCAATACCAACATATGATTTCAAAATTTCTTGATTTCTTAACGTCCCAATCTAGTTTGTTATCTACATATGCAACATACGTTCATACATGGTGGATATATGAATAGGAAGATTATATATCCATCTATTATAACTGTATATATATTGTTGGGAAATCGAGGGATTTCCTTAACCTATCATACAAAGGATGACTAGCAGCGGAACGTTCCCCACACGTGAACCAAGAATAATAATCGTTGCACAATAATCAAGCAACCACACAGAGAGAGAAATTTACGTGGGAAAACCCTCCTCAATGTGAGAGAGGGGAAAAACCCCACGGGTCAAGACGCCCCCCAACAAAATCCACTAGGTCGGAAAAATAAGGGGGCACAATATCTTCTCAGTTTTGTTGCCCAACAAAACTAAGGCTCGGTTAAAAGAATAAAATCAGATAATTGTCACCTTGTACTTGGAGAACACGATATCGTTTTTTCTCCTCGTCACGAGTTGTCCATCCTCGTGTGTGATTCTTCCTCTCACGGACGCATCTCACGCCTCTAGGGGTTGCTCTTCACGCCCCCGCGGGCTGCTGTTCGCACCTTGCACGGACTTGCTCCTCACGCCTTGCATGGGCTACTTCTCGCCTTGCTTGGGGAGAGAGAACTAAGAGAGAAGAGAGGGAGAGATGCTTGAGTTGGGATGATCCCTAATGCCATGCGTGGGGTCTTATTTATACTACTTTTGCCTCCTCTTTCACCTCCTACTCCTATTTAGAATAGGAAACACAAGTCCTACTCCTATTGCAAATAGGACCTCAAGGGGATAATTATTCAACAACCTCCATCTTCTTTTTTCTTCATTTTTGGGTGGGATAATAACCAACAACCTCTCCTTTCGGTCCCAATGAGGAGGTGTCTCCATGAAGATGATCACCAAAAGGTGACACCGCTTAACTCTCTACAGAGCTGCAACTTGTAACGAGTCACAACCTTCATTAGCATATCTAATGGATTTTCATCTGTGCAGACCTTTTTGAGAATGGGAAGCTTCTTGTCAATAGCATCTCTCAGCCAATGATATCGCACGTCTATATGCTTTGTTCGAGCATGGTGCATCATGCTCTTACTCAGATAAATGACGCTCTATCATCACATAAGACAATCGGCTCACTGTCTTCATATCCAAGTTCACTAAGAAATCGTTGTAACCACAACACTTCTTTTCTTGCTTATACTTTTGCAATGTACTCGGTTTCAGTTGTTAAAAGTGCAATGCATTTTTGCGACTTGTATTTCCACAAAATTGCTCCCCCTGCGAAAGTGAAAATGCACCCAGAAGTCGATTTCCTCTGATCAACATCTTCTGCCATGTCAGCATATGTGATCCGCAGAGTTTGGGATCTGACCTCCCAAACATCAGACACATACTTGAGGTCCCTCACAAGTATCTCAGAATCCACTTCACTGCTTCACAGTGATCCTTCCCCGGATTCAACATGAATCTGCTCACTACGCCCACGGCATGAGCAATGTCAGGTCTGGTGCAAACCATGGCGTACATAAGGTTGCCAACTACGGATTGGTAAGAATCTAGGTCATCTCAGCTTTCTCCTCAGAAGTAGATGGGCATGTCTCTTTCGTCAACTTGAAATGAGTGGCAAGGGGCGTGCTGACATGATTCGCATTCTTCATGTGAAACCGCTCCAGAATGCGTTCAACATAATTCTCTTGTGACAACTACAACATGTGTGCCTTCCTGTCGTGAGTGATCTACATCCCAAGCATGTTTCCTGGCTTGCCCAAATCCATCATCTGAAATTCCCTGAAGAGCTCTCTTTTGAGTTTTGCAATCAATCCGAGATCAAGACCAACTATCAGCATGTCATCCATATAGATCAATAGGATAATGAACCTTCCATTGGGAAGACGTCGAAGGTACACACATGGATCTATTGTAGTCCTCTTAAAGTTCTGCTTCGTCATGAAGGCATCAAACTTCAAGTGCTACTGTCTAGAAGCTTTCTTCAAGCCATAGAGACTCTTTCTTAGTCTGCAAACCATGTGCTCTTTCCCTTTCTCCTGGTATCCCTATGGTTGCTCCAAGTATATCTCTTCCTTCTGGTCACCATGAAGAAAAGTTGTATTCACATCCATCTACTCTAGCACAAGGTCTAGGCTTGCAACAAGGCCTAGCACCACTCATAGAATTCGTCTTCACAATTGATGAGAAGATCTCATTGTAGTCCACGTCCTCTTTCTGATTAAATCCCTTCACAACCAATTTGGCCTTGTACTTCAGTTGCTTGCCACTATCATATGTCTACGGCTTGTAGACTCACTTGTTCTTCAGTACTCTCTTTCCTGCAGGAAGCTCAACAAGATCATAGATATGATTTTTCTTCAGAGACTGCATCTCTTCATTCATTGCATTCTACCAATGATCTCTCTCCTTATGCTCTTGTGCCTCCTCAAAAGTGCATGGCTCATAATGATCAGTTAGCATCACGTACTGGGAAGAAGGATAGCGGGATGATGGTTGATGTACCCTCCCAGATCTCCTGACCTGAGGTTCTGATGCATCTGCTTCTTGATGAGGTTGCTCCCCCTACCTAGGATCCCCTGGACCTGTAGCAGAGGGGTCTGCATATGTCTCATGTTGTTATGGTTGTGCATATTCTCTATCTGTATCTAGTACTGGAGAAGAATCTTAGTCATCATCGTTGTCATCATACATAACAATCCCATCCGAGTCAACATCACCACTGTTGTCCTCAGCCAAAGTCAGGTTCTCATATAAAATAACATTTATGTTCTTGGTGATAGTCTTCTTCTTTGGATCCCAAAGTCAGTATCCAAATTCCTGATCTCCATAACCAACAAAAATGCAGGGTACTGCATTGTCATCAAGCTTTTTCCTCTATTTCTTTGGTATAAATGCATATACTTTGCATCCAAACACCCTCATGTGAGCATATGAGGTGTCTTTCCAAGATAAACTACATTTAGGGATCTGAAAATTTAGGGGAACAGATTGAGATTGATTAATCAAGTAGCAGACGGTCCAAACCACCTCAGCCCAAAAGGTCTTGGGCAGCTTCATTGTCTTCAGCATGCAACGAACTCTTTCCACAAGGTCCTATTCATCCGTTCAGTGACACCATTGTGTTAGGGTGTGCCGGGCTTTGTGCTTCCATGCCTTATCACGTGCACTACACAGTAGCTTTGGAAGTTGTAAGAGGTGTACTCTCCTCCATTGTTCGTGCTCAAACACTTCAACACATTGCTTTTCTCGCGCTCCACCATGGCATGATATTTTCTGAAGCAATCAAAGACTTGATTCTTCATCCTCAGCATATAAACCCACACCTTCCTTGATGCATCATCAATGAAGGTCAGAAAATACTTGTTTCCACCCAAAGATGCTATGTCCATGGGACCACACACATCGGAGTGAATAAACTACAGAATGTTGTCCTTCACCTTTGATCTGGTCTTTAAAGGTGCACTCTTGTTCTTTGCAATCTCACATGAGTCCCAAGGTGATAGTGTTATATCAGTGTGACATGGTATCAACTCTTTCCTACTCAAAATTTGTAAGCCCTTCTGGCTCATGAGTCCGAGCCGATGATGCCAGGGATATTACGTGTCAGCTTTACTAGCATGTAGGCAGCCAGCCATAACCTTCACCCAAGTATTGTAGAGTGTGCAGTACAACCTGCCTCTAGCCATGATAAGAGAGGCCTTGCTGATCTTGCATCTGTTATTGTCAAACTTCATATGGTAGCCCTCTGTATCCAGTTGACATCTGGATATGAGGCTAAGATGCAAGTCAGGAACGTGCATGACATCCTACATAGTCATTGCACCTCTAATATCAGTCTGAACTGAGATGGTGCTTGTGCCAATGATCATGGAGTAACTGTTGTTCCCCATCTTGAAGAACTCCCTGTGCGGAGGCACGTGGTTGGAGGCAGCCGTATCGACGACCGACTCAGAGTTATCCCCTGCATGTAGACACTACTCCTGAATAGTGAGAACCAACTGATCATCGTCGTCATCGGCTATTGTTGCAGCAATGTTCTCATCTTCATCTTTCTTTTGATTCTTTTTGTCTTCCGCTTGCTCTGTTTTCAAGATTCTACAGTCTCTCTTCTTGTGACCAGGCTTGTTGCAATGATGCCACTTTCCTCAATCCTTGGACTTCTCCCTGGGTCTCTCTCATGATTTTCCCATGTTGCTTAGCCTACCTCTTCTTTCAACTACGTACACATGTTAAGAAGAGGACTCTCCAGATGATTGTCATTTGATTTCTTCATTCAGGAGACTGCTCTTGACCATAGGGATTATCATCTTGCCGTCTATAGTAGAGTTGCTCATGGTAATCACTAGGGTTTTTCAACTATCTGGCAGAGAACCCAATAGAAGAAGCGCATGTACTTCATAATCTAGCACTATGTTCATGGCACTCAATTGATTGATGAGACTCTGAAATTCATTCATGTGCTCAGCAACTTTCATCATTTATTTAAACTTTAGATTCACAAACTTCTGAATAAAGAACGTCTTGTTGGTGGATGTCTTGTACTCATAGAGCTTTGTCGGCTTCCCCTATAGTTTCTTCGCATTGTCTCTTCTACGATATGGTGGAATACTGATAAGTCCATCCATTTTCGGATGGTGCCGATTGCTTTCCTATTCAACTTTGTCCAGTCACCTGCGGACATGCCCTAAGGATTGGTTGTTTCTCTTTCCACCGGATCATGGAGGTCCTTGCAATGCAAGATGTCGTCCATCTTAGCCTTCCAGTTTTGCTAGTTCATGCTCGTCATCTTGATCATCATGCCTTCGTCATCCTTTCCCATCTCGACAACGCGAGCTCTGATACCACTTGTTGGGAAATCGAGGGATTCCCTTAACCTATCTTGGAAAGGATGACTAGAAGCACAACATTCTCCACACGAGAACCAAGAATAATAATCGTAGCACAATAATCAAGCAATCATAAAGAGGTGAGAAATTTACATGGGAAAACCCTCCTCGATGTGAGAGAGGGGAAAACCTACGGGGCACGATGATCCACAACAAAATCCACTAGATCAGAAAAATAAGGAGGCACAATATCTTCTTAGTTTTATTGTCCAACAAAACTGAGGCTCGGTTACAAGAATAAAATCATATAACTGACACCTTGTACTTGGAGAAAACGATACCGTTGCTTCTCCTCACGAGTTGTCCCTCCTCGTGTGTGATTCTTCCTCGCACATATGCACCTCATGCCTCTGCGGAATGCTCTTTACGTCCATGCAGGTTGCTCTTCATTCCTTGCACAGACTTGCTCCTCATGCCTTGCGTGGGCTACTTCTCTCCTTGCTTGAGGAGAGAGAACTAAGAGAGAAGAGAGGGAGAGATGCTTGAGTTGGGATTATCCCCAATGCCATGCAAGGGGTCTTATTTATACTACTCTTGTCTCATCTTTCTCTTCCTAGCCCTGTTTGGAATAGGAAACACAGGTCCTACTCCTATTGCAAATAGGACCCCAATATGATAATTGTTTAACAACCTCCATCCTCTTTTTTCTTTATTTTTGAGAACGGATAAGAATCATATATATATAACGACATACAGTACTAATGATGTGCATCCAACCAAAATATAAAATATCTGATCTTGTCCCTAATTAATCCAAACTCATTTGATGAATCTCTACTCATTTCGAACTTAGTTTTGTTGAACTCAGATTTCTTCCAAATCTCAATCACATTCTCTTAGGAAAAGCCATTGAAATCCATCGCATGTCATTATTCTCTAGGAATGGAGAAGTCATGGGATATAATTTTGTGCAATCGTGCTCATCTTGGATATTACAATTTCTTTAGCATCCTTCATATTAGAAGACATGGATTACTTAAAACCATGTGCTATCACATTCATTATCTTCTTATAGAGTTAGGAAAAACAGTACTCAATTGACTATTGGATTGGATGGCAATATCAATCATATCCTTCTTTAAAATCTGCATTAGTATTATCGAATTTGATCTTATTTTCAAAATAATTTGATCATCGATAAAATTATTTTTACTCAAATTATTTTTACTCAGAAATATCATATGCAAGACGTATCTTCAAATTTTTCAAATAAACTTATATAATTCCTTTGAAAGATTGTGCACCAATTGACGATTTAAAGTAGGTTGGAGTACTTGGATCAATACACTCATAACTTCTCAAATAAACAAATTTGTTATGCATCACCGATCGACTATAGCAAGCGAGATAATAATGCTTTCATGAAAACATAGGGATTTATATATGTGAAAACTCTCCTAGGTAAAGCCATGACCCGAGTCTCGTAAATATTGCTTTGAACTTGACAAAATCACTCGATCATTTCCACAAACTAAATTGCTTATGTTGGCATCTGAAAAGTATCATAACAAGTTAGTATATAAGGACAAATCTAACTATCGAAATAAGTTATTTACATGTACAACTCTAATCGAAACAAATCATTATTTGGACAACTCTAAATTAGCAACAAAGTACAGTACCTATATGAATCTAATTATAAAATATGTGAGACATAATGCAAGGTTAACTAAAGAACGATTTTATAGAACAAACATGCTCCTAAGATGATTGTTGGATCTTCACAAGTTTGTGACTGAAACACTTCATACATTTAGACCTCACTCATGAAGAATGGAATTGAATCTTAGTGACCAGAAATGGAATATACATTTGAGAAGAATGTAATAAGTGTACGGAGTGTGTAAAGTGAATTTGATGAGCACGAAATCCCATTACCTAACTGATGCCGATTGTAGTATGCTTGAATCATGATCAGATCAAAACTGACAATAAATTATGCAATCTAAGTGAGGCATGTGTTTATCTTACGTGGGCAGAACCCAGGATTGATCACGAGGAAGCAAATAGAGACCAATCAATCAAGAACATACATATAAGCATTTAGGTCATCCAATATGATATTTTTATGGATTTTAGGTTCCAGCGTAATGCAAAAAGAAATATAATAAGTAGCCATGGAGTGGCTAGAAACCTTGGTTTGCAAATATATAAGAGGTCATTAAAAATAATAAATGAGGCTCAAGCACACACTAAAAAATGAGCTAAATATATCTTGGGTTTCAGTGAGACAAAAACTATCTTGAGATGAATTGAATTTAATATAATTTAGAAACCTAAATCACTTTATTATTCTACATGACGCAATAAATTTTGCACGTTGGTATTTTTATTTGGTAAAATATTTAAACTGAATTTAATATAATTTAGTTATATGAATCATTCAATTATTTATTTAAGCTAAGGGAAGCAATATTTTTTATAAGTTTTGGATATGTTGTAAAGCATAAAAGGATGCACAATTACTTGTTTGTTTTTGAAATTTTTAGGCAAAGGTATGAAATTAATATAATTGATGAAGCAAAAGGGCAAAATAATATAGTTTTAACCATTTTATTTTTTTATAAATTGCACAAACAACGTAAAACTCCATAACAATGTGCATCAAAATAGATAATAAAGTGAGCTATGGCTTGTTATTTTTAAAATTTAAAATCATATAAAATAAAGGTTCAACTCAATGCATAAACATGAGGCATAAAATGCAAACCAAAACAGAATTAAAATGCAAAGGAATGAAAACAATGACCAAAATGCAAATACATGATCCTAACAAGGGCTACTTGTATGTCCTCCAGGAGCATGTGATGGTCGCATGTGAGCTGCCATAGGTGATGTTTTGGGAACTATACTTAAACAAGAGTCTACTTGCAAAGGGTCCAACATTGATTCATTGGATGACTCATATTAGAAAAAAGACAGCATGAGCTCCCCTTTGGTCTAGCCCTTGGAATAAGGCAGTGTGTTGTGTCACCCTCCTCGCCTACTGATAATCAGAGATCGAGGATCCTGGCGTCCGCTCTTGGTTGGCCTATGGTGTCTGACAAGTCAGACACAACAATCATTGTAGCGATGCCTCTCTCGTCTCTTGAAACCCAATCAACCAAATAGATCGACAATCAACCCACGATATAGATAAAACATTGAATAAATAAAGGGTAAAATTTATTATACCGTACAAAATGTGTATAGTGGCAAATTAGTAGGGTCGAACCACTGGAAGCACATGTGGATTAATTATTATTAATTAACAAAAATTAACAATAATTATTTTTATGTTTTTTGCCTTTTGAATTTCTTGTGGGTTTTTTATTGTATTTAATTTTTATGTGTTACTGTTTTATATATATGTATGCTTTTAATTTTTTATTTTCATTTTCTTTTTAAATTCAAAAAAAAATATTTTTGTTTTTAAAGATATAAATATATATTGTCATAATAATAGATATTATAAATAACATATAACATATATACTGAATAAATATATAGAAATATATACATGAACATTACTTTCTTTAAATGTTTTAAATATGTATAATATATTTATAAGTAAAAATAAAAGAGATATATAAGTATTATTTATTTAGTTCTATATTTTCAATATATAGTGAAATTTTACAAAATAAGATGTTTTGTGTTTTTAATATTTTTCTCTATTTTTTGTGATCTTCATATAATTTTTGCTAAATTTTATTTATTTTTCATGTATTAAAAATATCAAACCAGTGAATATAATATATAGGCCGAAGTGTTTTTGGTATCAAAAATAGATATTAAGTCTAAAAATTACCAAAACTATTTTAAACATGTGTTATATAGTATAAAGAAAAATATACAAAAGAAAACTTTTTTGGATTTTTATGGATTTTTTACTGATTTTTATAGAGTTTTAGGGATTTTGTGATTTTTAATGTTTTCTTTTTATTTTTTGGTGATTTTTATCTAAAGGTATAATATATAGTTCGAAATATGTTCTATTTTTTGGAATTTTTAGAGTTAATTTTATATTTTTTTATGGATTTTTATATGTAAACAAGGATTGTTTAGCTCCTATTATATTATAATAAATGGGAAATGCAGTAAAATTCTAAATAAAATGTTGGAGTGAATAAGCATCAGGCAAAGTATATAACATAATTTTCCCACTAATTTACAAGCAGAGGAGCTATTTAAGAAAAATAGAAAAACAATAAATCAACAAGTTGGAAAGAGTATATTTGCAATGAGATAAAGACAAAGATGATGAATCTCCCTTTCATCACTTTTATTCTATCATTTTAGCCTTAAAAACTTTAGCTAATGTATGCAAATAGCATTATTTTTTACAAATTAACATTCATCCTTTGTTGTATAAATATTATATAATTACTATTTTTGATGCCAAAATTATAGAATAAAGAAAAGAATAAGAATAAAATTTCAAAGGTATTTTATGACCCTAAACCCCGAGACCTAGGCATCTAGATCACTGGGTCAACAAGGGATAAAGTATGGGGAGATAAGGGACATACTTCCATTAAAAATTCCATTCTTTAATTCATCAATAATTAATTTTGGGACCTATTTTACTTTCTATTATTTATACATCAAATAAAGAAACTTTGTATGTGAAAGTTTTAGATAATAATATATAGAAAAATACAAAATTGAGTTTACACAAAAATAATATATAGTATTCCTTTTATACTCTAAATAGATTCCAAAAGCCTTAATTTCCATACCCGTATCCCCTAAATAAAAACTAAAAATGTATCAAAATCACCTTTAATTGTATATAACATTTAATAAGCTATTTAATGAAAGTGGTTTCATATTTTTTGGAGGTAAGGTGTGAAAGTTAGGTTTTGGACCCCCATTGTACAATATACCTGAATAAAATATTCATATTATTTTTATAATTTTATATTTTTATAATTTTGTAAATATTATTTATAGTATACATACATATTTAAAACACAATTAAACCACAAATAAAAAACCAAAATAAAATGTGTATACAAAATACATAGATAAAATACATGTATAATATACACCCCTATTTATTCAAGTGTAAATAATACATCAGAAAATACAATAAAAATATATTTAAGTATATAAAAATAAGTTATAACTTTATTAAATAAGAGAATAAAATAATAAAATGAAAATACACAATAAAAAATAAAATACACAAAACATAGGTAATTATACATATAAATAAAACCCTAAAAACTAATTTGTAATAAATAACCACAAAGAAATAATATTAATAATAAAATACTACAGAAAATAACAAAAAATTTTTATTTTATGGCTTAAATTTAATAAAATTATTTATTATTTATTTTTGAAATTAAAAATAATTTTGAATCTGGTTTTTTCTGGTTGGTCTACGTGGATAAACCATGGCTCACCTCTAGTTGACCACGGTCAACTCTCTGAGGTCCTAACCACTAACACACCCAAGTTTGACCCGCATTTCTCATTTTCTCCATATCAATGCGAGCATCGAAATGGAATGATTCCTTCACCTTTTCTTCCTCATTCTATACTCCATCACATGGGATCGATACCTCAATCTAAGAATACCTGCATAGAGTCTTCCACCTTGATTCTTCCCCCTGATCAGCCATCTTGTACATAAGCTCGTCCTTCCTCATTTTCAAAAGTTGAATCCCTTTGGCCCTCTCTCTCCCTTCCTTTTTGCATCCATAGGCTTGAGGATGTTGACAGCATCATCACTGAGCACTTAGGTCGATCAAAGGAGGGTGTTATAGGCAACTTCCACCATCTCCGACAGAGCACCATTGTGAAGTAGCATATCATGGCCTCCGGACAGTTGAGGTTCACTTTTATTGCTTTTTAGATCAGTTTTAATCCTAGGTTTAATTTCCTGCATTTATTTTAGCTTTTAATTGCATTAATTAGCGTAGATTTCCCCATTCGTAGTTTCTCGAAGCTCCGCTCCAGCGAACCCTTCCGCATGTTTCTGATCGTTTGCTGACCCGCCAGGCCACCTCATCTCTTCCCCATTCACTTCTCCTACGTATCAAAGCACCTCATTCATGTTGCTACCTTCTGGAGCAATCTTCTGAACCTTGACTCCTTCACCTCATTGGAGGTCCACCACCACGCCCCATCTGCCATCCACCCATGCCAATAAAGCCCCAGAATGCCCCCCTTTTGCTGGTGTGAACTTCATTGCAGGTGTTGAAGGCCAAAGGACCCTCTTGGGTTGATTTATCTCGTGAAGGAGGTACCTGGAGCCCATGTCCTTCCCCAAGCTCCTTCTACGTTAACAGAGCTTCAACGTACCTCCGGAGACCCTCGTCTGAAGCGGAGGAGTCCCTGCTTTATTTTGTCCTTGTTTCGAGCTTCCTCGACAGTCGGAGGAGCGAATGAGAGTAGATCGAGGCTCGGTTCTTCTGAGTTCTTAGCATGTTCTTCCAGAGCCTTTTCCAGCCATTGGATCACCTCGCCGCTCCAGTTTGATCATGAGACGTTGGATGAAGAGCACCTAAGTCGTGGATCTCCCATAAGAGATCTAATCCTGATCGTCCAAGGTGAAGCATCATCGATTGTTTTGTGCATGATATGTGCATTAGTGAATTCATAAGGATCATCTGCCCGTGTTTTGTAAGGGGTATTTTGCACTGTTAACCCCCCCAGTTTTTGTATTTATTATTTAATCTATAAACTTTCATTTGCCTTTATTATATTTTTTTAAAATTTTAAAAAAATACCCTCGCACTTTTTATATTTACAATCTAGTCTAGTACACATCACCTCACGTGTCGTGCCACGTGAGGTGGCATTTTTGCACTTGGGCTCCTACGGCTTTTGTTATTTCATTTTTGTCCAAGAAATTTTTGTTCCAGTTATATACTTTTGGAATAATATAATAAGGCATGGGAGTTTATTTTTAATTACATATATGGCCTTACTAGTTCATTGATTTTTTGTACATTTGTTTTATTTGTTAAATATAGTCTATGTGCTCCAAAAATTATAAAAAAATAGGGTTAAGATCATGATTGCAACATTTTCACACCATATTTTTATATTTACAATCTAAGACCTTTTTATATTTATTAAAAATTAAAAAGAACATATTTTTCCCCTATTCATGTATAAAATACCAAAAAATATAAAAATGTTTTGAAATACCCAAAAAAAATTTATTTACTTTAAGTATTTTTAGCCTTTAGACCAAAAGGCCCTAAAAATAGAAAAGAAAACTCATAAAAATTAAAAAGCCCCAAAATATTTTATAAAATTCTAAAAAATTCCTAATAATTCCAAAAATATCATTTTATATTATATAATTTTCTTTATATTGTTATTTACGTATTAAAATTTATTTTAAGAATTTTTTACATTATTTGATATTTTTCATATTCATTTCAGTTTGGCTTATTTTATTAATCCTTGATTTGGGATATTTTTTATTTTAAAATCCATGAAAATTAGCAAAAATACATGTCAAATCACAAAAATAGTAACCAAGTATTTAAAACCTAAAAATATTCAATTTTGCAATTTTTATTTATTCTAAATTGTATTTATATCTATATTGTACTATATTGTATATATAGCCTTATATATATTCTATATTATATATTTAAAAAAGAAAAAGAAATTTAAGATCAGAAAATATAAAAAGAAAATAAAATAAAAAATAAAAAAAACAATTAAAAAAGATAAAAATAAAAATTAAAAAATGTATAAAATCAAAACCCCACAAAAAATACATAGACAACAAGAATCGCACATTTTTGCATATATTTGTACCATTCTCCAGTTTGCTCCATGTGTTTGACCTTTACAGTACTTCCACCTATACGCATACATTGAAGAGTTATAATAAATTTTAACTCCACTTATTTTGCTTTTCATTGCTTGATAACTAGGATTTTTCGTGGATCAAGTATGTCTCGCACAAGGCGGAGACAAAGTCGGTGTGGTGACCAACAAGAAACCCTAATCAATCTACAATTAACCCACAAATAAATCAAGAAATGAGATAAAAGTGTGGAGTAATTGGCAATAAGGTGCAAAGATGATTGTGGTCTACTTGTCTTTTTTTATTTTTTTTGTGGGTTTTTAAATCTATATTTTTATTTTTTGTTTTTTTATTATTAAATTGATTTTGATTTTCTGATTTTTTTCTTTTTTGTATTTTCCAAATTTTTAATTCATTTTTCTTTTAAATATATATTATATAATATAAAAGACTATATATACTATAAAGGATAATATAGATAAAAATATAACTAAAAAATAAAAATTACAGAGTTCAATATTTTTGGATTTTAACTAATTTTTTATTTTTTTGTTATTTTTTAGCGAGTTTTGCTAATTTTTATATATTTTTAAAGTTAAAAATACCCCAAATCAGGGATTTAATAAGTGGTCGAAAATGAAATGAAGAGGAACAACATCAAATTATGTTAAAATTCTTCAAATTAATTTTAAATTATAGATAATAATATAAATAAAATTCAGAATCATAAAAATATATTTTTGGAATTTTGGGGATTTTTTAATCTTTTTTATTATATTTTGGAGTTTTTTAAATTTTATGAGTTTTCATTTTCTATTTTTAGGATTTTTTGGTTCTGGAGTTGTAAAATAAATAAATAAACATAATAAAGATTTTTTTGGAATTTTTCAAAAACTTTTTGTGTCTTTTGATATTTTTTGCTAGAAACAAGGGCTTTTTGTGTTCTTTTTTTCATAAATATTGAAAAGTTCTAAATTGAAAAAAAAAGTAAAAATATATCATGAAACTATGTGCAATCAGGAACTTAACCCTGTTTTTTGGTAATTTTTGGTGCACGGGAACTATATTTAATAAATAGATCAAACACACAAAATGTAATGTCCTGGTAGGGGCAAAAATGTAAATAAAATAAAACTCATGGGCCTTCTTACAATTTTCAAAAATAATATAACTGTGATTTAAAGTTTGTCGACCCAAAGGTTCTAGGGGAAGTAATGCAAAATGCCCACCTTACGTGGGACCATGCTTGAGGTGAGGTGGACTGGACTGATATGCAACTAAAATAAGTTTGATGTCTTTTCTACAAATATTACAAAAATTATAACATGGCAAATGAATGTTTGTATACTAAACAATATAACACAAAATTTCTTAGGTGAATAATGCAAAATACCCAACAAAGGCGTGTTGTTGGATGGTGATGTGCGATCCACTTGCCATAAATCAACACCTGGCACGACGATGACATTTCGTCGATGGACGGCTCTAATTAGATCCTCCGGGGAAGATCTACGGCTGAAGGCATGTAAAATCCGATGGTGGAGATCCAAATTGGGCGGTTGATTAGATTGGATGGCAGGGAGGGGTTTTAGAAGAACTGGCCTAGAACTCACCGACGACGATTTTCGATCAGCTCTTCTAAGCTCCTTCGGTCGTCTAGGATGCTAGGGCATAGAGCAAGATGGAGCCAAGGCTCCTTTGCTTTAGATGAATGCTTTAATACACATCCTGGAGCTCCAGTAACGGTTGACGAGCACGTGGAATATTAGGGAGCTTGAGGTACTTGTACAGAATACAAAATCGGCCCCTGAAGGGTCCTTTGCCCCACCAGTACCTCTAAGAAGCTCGAGCAAACAATGTAGAAGGTCCTGGGGGTTTTCCTTGGGAGAATGGGTGCAGAATGGAAGGGGGTGGCGGTGACTCCGACGAGGTGAGGAGTTGATAGTTCGATGAGTAAGGATCGATGAAATTGGAGTGTGGTGTAGAGAATAGAAGTGGTGAGGGTGTTTGATGGGTCGGTGATAGGTCGAGCATAGTGGAAGGGGTTCGTTGGAGCTAGCCTTCGGCGAACTACGAATGGGAAGGATTAAGCTAGGATATGCAATTAGACATTAATTTAAATGCGGGAAATTATTTTTAGGGAATGAAACTAACATAAAATACAAGTAAATAGACCTCGAGTGGTGCATGTCCGCAAAGTTAACCTCACGGCGGCGGAGCACCGAGATGGGTGGAAGTCGCCTTCGAGCGCCTCCCTCGATCCCACCAAGAGCGGGGAGAGCTCCTTATCACGGAGCTCAAGCCCTAGGATGCCAATGGAAGGAGAGAAAGAGGGAAGATCACGGAGAAAAATCTATGAAGGGCTCAACCCCAATCGATGATTACATCGACCAGTGGAAAGTGTAGAAGA
This sequence comes from Ottelia alismoides, assembly GCA_037367405.1. Classification (NCBI taxonomy): domain Eukaryota; kingdom Viridiplantae; phylum Streptophyta; class Magnoliopsida; order Alismatales; family Hydrocharitaceae; genus Ottelia; species Ottelia alismoides. Next base: position 136,767 of record JAZKJV010003632.1, on the reverse strand, counting down.
AAGATCAGAACCTAGGCCTGACAAGCTACAGGCTAGTTAGCTAGTTGACCGCTGGAGCGACCTATTTGGTCCACGTGGACAACCAGGAAAAATCGACACTAATAGTATTTGCAAATTAAATAATAAATGATTTTATTAATTTAAAGTTATAAAATAAAAAATGTGTACTATTTTCTATAATATTTTATTATGATTTTTATTTATTTTTTCGAGGTTATTATTACAAGTTCATTTTTAGGGTTTCCTTTATACGTATATTTACCTCTGTTTTGATACTTTTATTTATTTGTATTTTTATTTATATTTATATTTTGTTATTTTATATGTTTACAACTTACATTTATGTACATAAATATATTTTTATTATATTTTCATGATATAATATACACTTAAATAAATAGGTATATATAATATATAGGTATAAGTATAAGTATTTTATTTATATTTAGTATACATATTTTATTTTAATGTTTTATTTGTGGTTTTATTTTAGTTTTAATATGTGCATATATTATAAATAATATTTACAAAATAATAAAAATATAAGATTAGAAAAATAATAAAGAATAAATAAATGAAATTCAGGCAAATAGGAATCCAAAACATAACTTTCACATACTAACTCCAAATTCAATGAAACCACCTCATTAAATAGTTATTAAAAGTTATATACAATTAAATTTGATTTGGATGTATTTTAAGTTTTTATTTGAGAGATACGGGTCTGGGAAGTTGGGATTTGGCATTTTATTTAGAGTATAAAAAGTACACTGTATATAATTTTTATATGAAATAAATTTTGTATTTTTCTATATATTATTATCTACAACATTCATGTCTAAAGTTTCTTTATTTTAGGTATAAATAATAAAGAATAAAATAGGTCCCAAAAATGAGTTATTGAAGAATAAAAGAATGGGTGTTTTTAGGTGATTTCTTGCCCTTATCCCCCCCTACCTTATTCCTCGTCGACCCAGTCATCAAGATGCCATGGTCTCAGGATTTAGGGTCATAAAATACTTTTGGCATTTTATTCTTTTCTTTTTTTTATTCTATAATGTTGGCATTAAAAACAATATTTTATACAGTATGAATGCAATAAAGAGTGAATTTTAATTTCTACAAATTGATGGTATTTACATGCAATAGATACGGTTTTTAAGGCCAAAAAGATAGAATAATGGTGATGAAATGGAGATTCATCATCCTCCCTATACTTACCTTTGCTAGTCCCTAGCAAACACTTATGCAATAAGTGCAGAAAAATAAAATAAAGAAAAGAGAAAGAAAGTGGATTAAATTTAATTCTCAAACTTGTCTTCACAAAATCAAAGTTTGGAGCTCAAGTCGGGCCTTTCGAATTTTAGTACAGTCGGAACCTTATTGGGAATCAAATTTGAAACACAACAGCCTTCAAGAATCTCAAAACTCTGCTCAAGTCTCCTCAACATCCAGGTCAGAATATTTCAACTCATACGCAAACCCTTATGACTATGAGTCTTACTTGTATAGTGTGTGTGATAGTGGCTCCCCTCAAATGAAATGACAAAGGGATTGACTTCTCCAGTATGACAAACCAATGATTCCCAATCCAGCAACTCTTTCCTCGAGGAGCAGGGTATTCCCTTCTATGTTCAAGTGGTAACCAACTCTAGAGGAGGGGGAAAAGAGAAGAATGGATGGTAGCCAGTGTAGCTACCTATCCTAGGATGCTTGACCAACGTATCCAAGTCACCCAGCTGCAGGCTCACATGATATGACTTTGAAGCTCAAGCTTGCTTATTGATTATACAAATATGTACACTCCGGCATGTATTTTATTTTCAATCAGGCCAATCCACTTTTTTGGAGTTTTTTTGAAATACTATATACAACAGCATCTACATATGGAGTTTTTCTTTTTGAGTCAGTAGACTATCCCTCTTTTGAAGCATTATTGCAACCCACACTCTCTGATCTTTAGACATCTTTGCTAATGGATGGGTTGGGGTGCACTTCCCTCCCTAGACGAGGACAAATGTTTCCACTTGTATGCGTCACATATCGAGAAATCTAATCCCCTCACCACTCCTACTGAGGTGATCCAAGTTAAAGATGCAGGTGTCCAAGTTTGGTCATTATAAAGAAGAGATGTGTGTGTTTTTCGAAATATTCTACTTAGGCAGTCAAGAATACATTGAACCAAGTCTCACGATTCTCAAAGAATTGAGTCAACCAGGCCTGAAGTACCTCAATTACAATTCTTATAAGGTTCATGTGGTTAGATAGATTTAAGGTCCAACAAGTTTCAATCTTTGGATTTTACTTAGACTAGTTCAATTATCAAACTCAATATGAAAAATTCAAATGCTATGCACAATGCAATAAAAAAATTTATGATGCAATTTTAAAAGTTCTGAACTTTTTTTATCAATTTTTGAAAAAATGTTCTGCACATTTTTATGCAATTTTTGAAAAATATATTGCAAATGTTTTTGGGATTTTCAGAACAAAAGATTTTTGGAATAAAAGTAGGTACAAATATTTACACCAGGATGCATCTTATTATTTACAAGAGTTAGGGTTTTCAAGAAATTACAAGGGATAAATGAATATTTTTATAGATATGTATATAGTTAAAGAATTTTAGTGTGATGTATATATTCCTCAAACTTATTTGAAAATCATTTTACAAATTATTTGAATATTATAGTCCAAAATAATTTTACAAATAATTTTACAAACATCTAAAATTGTTTAGCAAAAGTTTTTTAAACATTATGTAAAGATTTTTCAAAATATTTTTGCAATCCTTTTTCAAAACCATTTGCAAATAGTTTTTCAAACAGTTTTATTTCATGTAAAGAAAAGTTTTTTTTACAAACAAAATATTTTTAAAATGGTTGAAAATATTTAACAAAACATTTTCCAACTAGTTTTCAAAAGATTTTTCAAAAAGATTTTCAAACTTTTTTTCAAATATTTTGCAAAAAATAATTTTACCTTATTTATTAATGAGTATATACAAAAAGAGTTTAAGGGAAAATAGACATCTTTTTATTAAGTGATTTAATGAATTGTATAGTATTTTATACATTAATTTAGCCATACTTACTAAAAATACGAAAGTACAAGTTTAGCTTAAAGTATATGCGCAGAATATACGACTCTCATATACTTAGCTTGAGTTATGTCCTCATAGATCAGAGAGAAAAAGAGAAGACATAACTCGTACTGAGTATACAAAATCCTAAAGAATAAATGAGTAAAGAATAAATGAAAGAATAAGAGATGAAATGAATGAGAAGTCGACCATCCCCCTCATACTTAGGATCAAATAATCCTAAGCATAGCAGACTGTACATAAGGTAGCGAGGGTCAAGGGAGGGAATGAACAGATCGTACTCAAACTGTCTCTCCCTATACTTAGGGTAAGATACGTATAGACAAAAAGAGGAAATAGTGGAGGGGATCAAAGAATGAAAAAATTAGGGTGTGCACCCCTCTATACTTTGGATAATGTACGTCCTAAGTATAGAAGACTGACAAAATGGGGCGATACCATTTCGATAGAAAAATAAAAATAAGAACGAAAAGAAGAAAAGATAGATGAAGATAGAATAAAGGATTGAAGAGAATGTACGCAATACCCCCCCCCCCCATAATACTTAGGGTAAAAGAGCCGTAAGTATAGGCAACGACAAGAGTGATGAAACGGAACGAATAAAGAACACTTGACTCATCCATCCCCCAATACTAAGCAAGGCACACACGAAAATGGGGTAGATGAGCGAAACGGTGGATAGAAAGAAGTAAATTAAAATGCATATTCAAAGAGGTGGATATACAAAGGATTAAGAAGGAAGAAAGCAAACCTTCTTGCGAGACCGCTGAGGAATGGATTTGACAAGGTGCGGGTCGATATCGAGGTCCTCAGTAGACACAAGCTAATCATAATCGACCTGGTGAAGATACTCAGTGGTGTCAAAGCGGAAAGGCACGAACGGGTCAGTGGAAGAAGTGTGGCTAGTCCAACTTGGGAAGTCTCTTCTAGGTCATCATCAAAATGAAATGGGATGGACTCATCTATGGAAGTGGGTAGGTCATGTTTGCCCTATGGAGTCTCGCAAATATCAAAGTGAAAAGGGATGAGCTCATCATCGGAAGAAGTAAGGTAAAGTTCGTCCTTCTAGGTCTCAACTGGATCATCATTCTCATCAAAAGGCCCGAATTCATTGATGAATGCAACAAGATCAAATTCAGCCTTTTCAGTCTCTCAAACGTTTGCCCTCTTCTCAAAGGTATCAATTGTGTAAATTCCGCGGATGTCATCAACACAATGCAAATCACAGGAAGAGGGAGCTCCAAGTCTATTCTTTCCGAGTCTTCCTCCCTACGGAGGAAATTCTCATATATCATCATCTATCATAGAGCAAACCCCTCTGATATCAACAGATAGGTCATAGGCCTCGAAGTCGGCTAACATGGGAACGCACTCGTGGGATGCGAGCCTTTGGTCAGTGATAGGTGCAGTGATAAACACATCACTCCAGACATCAGAGTGGAAGCTAATCTCTCCAGATCCATAATCAATAACGGCTCTTGTAGAGGAGAGAAAACGTCATCCCAAGATGATTGGAGAGCGCTCCACAGGGGTGGAGATCTTCATGGGCAATACTACAAAGTCCGTAGTGAAGCTCATGCCCTGAATCCAAATGATAGCGTTCTCTAGATTGCCCTTCAACCTCTTGATAGATCCATCATCAAACTGAACGATAATCCTGGTTTTCTTCAGAGGCCCAAAATGAAGAGACTTTACCAGTGAGAAGGGTATTATGCTAATTGAAGCATCACCATAAAGGAGAGTGTGATCACATGAATAGTTAGAAATGGTGCATCTAATAAATGGTGTAGCAGTTTTCCCTTTCCTAGAAGAAGGCCAGTGGGTGATGGCATGAACAGTGGCCATGGTCAAGATATGACGCTCAGATCTTCTCTTTCACTTTCTCTTCTAGGGGTGAGGAGCATATAAATGGGTCATGTCCTGGCGAAATGGGACATCAATGAACTCATGAATAGCAGCCACCACTTCATGTTCAATCAACATTTTTTTGAATTTTTGGACCTCTTCCATACAAGGGAGGAGGACATAATCATCATCTACACAAGGACGATGAAGAGTAGTATGTATAGTGTCATCCCTGGGGTAAAAGGTGAGACAAGGTGTGAATGTGTGTGCAGAAAATGATCTGGCATGGGTTCCCTCTCCTCACAGTCTGGATCAATAATGTATCTCCCAAATTCTTTTTAGATTTTTCAAATTTTTCTCATTTTTTGTATTTTGGGCGATTACAAACTCTCATGGGTGTCCTCAAATGAATCCATATCGTCAAATGGTGCAACGTCAATGTGGCTCTTATTTAGGCTAGTGAGGCTATCTATCCATTATCTCATATGCTCCATCATCGGGGTTAAGGTCTCAAGTGAGGTCTTTATAAGAGGCGATTCCAAAATCTCAATATATGGTAAGTGAAATGAAGTTGGTGGGTATGGACAAAAATCCAACTCCATAGCAAAGTCCTCCTGAAAAAGTGGATTGTCAAAATGTGAAGGTGATGGTGGTGGTAAGTCAAACTCAACATCCGATGCCTGAAATAGTGGGTTAGGCGGATATGTACAAAAGTCAGGAGTAAAGTCCTCCTGGAAAAATGGAGGTGGACAGGCTAGAGGGTACGAGGGATCTGCAAAGTCTGGATAAAATTCGCTCCAGTTAGCCATCTTTGAAATAAAAGGAAAATGATCAGGAGGAACGATGGCCAAGTCAAGAGATGTGAGAACATAGTGTTAATGCATAGAGACGATCGAGGATGTGCTTAAGCAATAACAAACAAATATACACAAAATAAACACAATTTCTCAATTCACCTACTCAACTCAGTGAGGACAAAAAATGTTCGGTCTTTTTATCTTGTCGGTTTTAGAGTTAGGTAAGGATCACAAAATTGTACAAACACATAGGGGCCTGGGATTTTGGCACTATTCCTAAGTGTGTACGTGAGCAATCTAAAATGAATACAATGAGAGGATTACTCGCCCCAAGACACTGATTTTTTTTCTTTTTGGTTGATTTTGAGGGTCGAGTAATAGTAACAGTCCCAATTTTATTTGTTATCACTTTTTTTGGATTTCTAATAAGAATGCACGACCTAACGAGGGATCAATTCTTTGTAGCTCCTAACTTGTCAAAATCAGAAGGAGAGAGTTGGAAAAGCGATGCAAGTGATAAATTAATGATGCACGTTAAAGAGTAAATGCTCATCTTGTTTCTAGCTCTCTACATGCAAGGATGCTAAATAGAATCGAAACCTATACTATATGTGAATGCAAGCCGATGAAATATCTCTAAGTATAGGAATTGCTATTAACGTGAAGAACAATATGCTAAACACCTAGAAAGGAACCAAAGAGTTCGATCTTCGATGCCACTCGGTGCCCTCCACAACGGGTCCTTCCAGCACTATATGGGACCTCTCTCGACATGTGGTTCCAAAACTAAGTGAATAGCAATTCAAAATTTGAATTAGTCCAAACAAGAACAATAGGTACACGCAATGATATTAGGTGTTTGGCCTTAATCTGTCAACATGCAATCATATGCTAGGGCTCAATCACACAAAATAAAGAAAAGTGAAAATTCGGAAAACAAATAAAAGAAAAGCAATGAAAATGATGGAAAACTGACGAGACCCCCAAGGGAACAATCCACCAGGCAGTGGACCTCGTGAAGTGCTGTAGTGTCCTAGAGAGTCCAATTTATTACAATAATATGTCTCTTTCTCACTTTAAATTACAAATCAAATAAGTAAAATAAACGAATGCTAATTGTCTTCAAAATTTCCTCCAAGATTCTATTGATGCTATCTTCTTATTACTCTGTCAAAAAGTTGGCTTGGCTTCACGGGGGTACGCAGGTGCTTCGAGAAGAATGCCTCCCTCGATCCGTGTCCCACACAACAAATTCAATAAAGAAGAGGTGATTATACAATTCCACAATAATATCAAATAAATCAGAACATAAATAAAGCAAAAAAAAGACAAAGAAGATACAATCAAATAAAACTAATCTATGTGCAGTTGCTCCCCAACAATGGCACCATTTGATAAGTAGGATTTTTTACTGGTCAAGTATGTCACGCACAAGTTGTAGACAAAATCGTTGTGGCAACTTACAAGAAACCCTAATCAGTCAACAATTAGCCCACAAATAGATCAAGTAATGAGATAAAAGTGTGGAGTTAAAATTTATTATAACTCTACAACAAAGATGTATATAGGTGCAAGTATGTGTAGAGGTCGAACTTAGGGAGCAGAATGGATAAATTTTGCAGTAAGGTGCAAAGATATGTTTGGTCTCCTTTTCTATGTTTTATTGTTTTGTGGGTTTTTAATTTTATACTTTTATATATTTAAGTTATTTATATCTTTTGATTTTTATTTTCTTTTTATATTTTTCAAATTTTTAATTCCTTTTTCTTTTAAATATATAATATAAGATAAATAAGACTATATATCAATATAGGATAATGTAGATTTCAATATAACTAAAAATAAATAAAATTACAAAATTAAATATTTTTTGATTTTAAATAATTTATTACTATTTTTGTGATTTTTTAGTTAATTTATGTAATTTTTATATATTTTCAAAGTAGAAAATACCACAAATCAGGGATTTAATAACTGACCGAAATTGAAATGAAGAGGAAAAATAGAAAATTAAGTTAAAAAATCTTCAAATCAATTTTAATATGTAGAGAATAATATAAATAAATATCAGAAACAGAATTTTTGGGGGTATTTTTTATCTTTTTATACAAGGTTTTGGAGATTTTAATTTTTATGAGTTTTATTTTTCTATTTTTAGGTTTTTGGATTCTAGAGTTGTAAAATAAATAAAAACACAACAAATTTATTTTGGAATTTTTCAAAAAAATATAGTTTTTGGTATTTTATTTTATAAATAGGATTTTTGTGCTCTTTTTTATTTTTTTACAAATAATAAAAATTCAAAATTGCAAAAATTAATATGGCATGAAATAAGTGCAATCAGAAAATTAACTCTATTTTTTTGGTAATTTTTGGAGCACAAGAACTATATTTAATAAATAGATCAAATACAAATTTTAATGCCGTGGTAGGGGCAGAAATGTAAATAAAATAAAACTCAATGGCATTGCTGCAATTTTCACAAAATAATATAATTGTGATTTAAAGTTTTTGAACCAAAATGAAACACCAAAAGGTCCAGGGGAACTAATGTAAAATGCCCACCATATGGGACACGTGAGGTAACGTAGACTGGACTAATATGCAAATAAAATAAGTTCAAGGTATTTTCTACAAATATTACAAAAATTATGACACAACAAATGAATGTTTGTAGACTAGACAATAAAACACAAAAATTATTGGGTGAATAATGCAAAATACTCAACAAAGATGCTGATGGACGGTGATGCATGATCCACTTGCCATGCATCGGCACCTGGCGCGACGATGACGTCTCCCCGATGGACAGCTCTAATTAGATCCTCTAGGGAAGATCTATAGCTGAAGGCGTGCAAGATCTGATGGTGGAGATCCAAACTAGGGCGATTGATGAGAGCGGACGGTAGGGAGGGTTTCTAGAACGGTTGTCCAAGAACTCGTCGACGACGAGTTTCGATCTGCTCTTCTGAGCTCCTCCGGTCGTCTGGGATGCTAGGGCGTAGAACAAGATGGAGCCAAGGCTCCTCCGCTTCATATGAATGCTTCAACAGGAGTCTTGGAGCTCCGGTGATTGCTGACGAGCAAGTGGAAGACAGGGGTCTCCAAGTACCTGCGTAGAATACAAAATCGACCCTTGAAGGGTCCTTTAACCTGCCAGTACCTACATGAACTCAAGCAAACAAAGGCGAAGGTCTTGGGGGTTTTCCTTAGGCGAATGGGTGCAGAATGGAAGGGGGTGGCGGTGACTCCGGCAAGGTGAGGAGTTGGAGTACCGTTGGCTCGATCCAGTAATGATCGAGGAAACTGGAGTGCAGTGGAGTGAATAGAAGTAGTGAGGGAGTGAGGTGAGGGCAATTGATGGGTCAGTGACAGGTCGAGCACTATAGAAGGGGTTCGCCGGAGCTAGCCTCCGGCAAACTACGAAGGGGCTGGATTAAGCTAAGATACACGATTAAACATTTATCTAAATGAAGGAAATTAAACTAGGGAATGAAACTAATCTAAAAACAAGTAAATGGACCTCAAGCAGAGCAGATCTGCGGAGTTAACCTCACAGCGCCGGAGCACCGAGATGGGGTGGAAAGGGATTCAAATCAAAAAGGAATAGGGAAGTGTGGTTTTGTACAAGCCAGCGAGTGGAGTCGAAGATCGAGGAAGATCGGGTGAATCAACAATCCAATCCCCAAGGTTTCATGGTGGCATGCATGAGGGAAGATCGAGGCGAAAAATCTGTGAAGGACTCAACCCCAATCGATGGTTACATCGACCTGAGGAAAAAGGAGAAGAAGTTCAGAACTAAGTCTGACGAGCAGCAGGCTAAGTCAGCTAGTTGACTGAGGTCAACTAGCGTAGCGACCTAGTTGATCCACGTAGACCAACCAGAAAAAACCAACCCTAATATTATTTGTAAATTAAATAATAAATGATTTTATTGATTTGAAGTTATAAAATAAAAAATGTTCATTATTTTCTATAGTATTTTATTATGATTTTTATTTATTTTTTCAAGGTTATAATTTACAAGTTCATTTTTAGGGTTTCTATTATATCTATATTTACCTATGTATTGATTATTTTATTTGTATTTTTAATTTTATTGTTTTATTTTAATATTTTATATATTTACGACTTAATTTTATGTACATAAATATTTTTTTATTATATTTGTAGGATATAATATATACACTTAAATAAATAGGTATATACAATATATAGGTATAAGTATAGGTATTCCATCTATGTATTTAGTATACATATTTTATTTTAATGTTGTATTTGTGATTTTATTTTACTTTTAATATGTACATGTATTATAAATAATATTTACAAAATTATAAAATATAAGATTATAAAAATAATAAAGAATAAATAAAATGACTATTTTATTCGAGTATATTGTACAATTAACCTAACATTCACATACTAACTCCAAATTCAATGAAATCACCTTCATTAAATAGCTTATTAAAAGTTATATATAATTAAAGGTGATTTTGGTGTATTTTGAGTTTTTATTTAAGAGATACGGGTCTGGGAAGTTGGGATTTTAGCTTTTTATTTAGAGTATAAAAAGTAAACTATATAATATTTTTGTATGAAATCAATTTTATATTTTTCTATATATTTTTATCTATAACTTTCATGAAAAATTTTATTTATTTGATGTATAAATAATAAATAATAAATAGGTCCCAAAAATGAATTATTGAAGATTAAAAAAATGGGGTTTTAGGTGATTTTGGCTCTTATCTCCCCTACTTTATTCCTTGTCGACCCAATCATCAAGATGCCTAGGTCTCGAGGTTTAGGGTTATAACATACCTTTGGTATTTTATTTTTTCTTATCTTTTCTTTATTCTATAATTTTGGCATTAAAAACAATATTTTATACAGTACGAATGCAATAAAGAATGAATGTTAATTTGTACAAATTGATGGTATTTACATTCATTAGCTACGATTTTTATGGCCAAAAAGATAGAATAAAGGTGTGAATTGGATATTCATCATTGTTTTATACATATTATGGGTTATTTGTTGAATTTAACCAATTTCTTGAGCGGACATCGTATTGACTGCGGTCTCGCCTTGTGAGACCGTACGACCCTCTCAATTTTCATTAATTTAAAAGGTCTGCATGCAAAATACCCAAAAGTTTTACACTTATATTATGAATTAAAAGACTAAAAAGAAATACAAAAAGTCGGAAGGTATTTTTGTGCAAAATAGATGGGTGCCTTAAGTGGAGGGGTACTTGAGGTGACCTAACAGATGACCTATATGAAATATTAAAGAAGTTCTAGGGGTCCTTATAAATTACACACAAAAATTTAAACTGTACTTAATAATTACAGGATTTGATACAAAACACCAACGAGTGGAGGGGCCTATGTAAATTACCCCATAATGATGCATCATCACGCGACCTAGCACGCTCCACGTGGCTCGATCAACGACTGCTAAGGGTGACACTTCGCCTCTTGAGTGGATGACCCTCATTAGATCTGGGTTGTGGCTTAATCCGAGAGCAATGGAGGCAGATGTAAGAACTACCAAGAACAAGTCATGGTGGCACTTCTATTGTCACGAACTTGTGACTCCGACGTCTTCGCAGCTACTGAGAAGATGAGAAGCTTCCTGGAGATTCCGCACACATGTAGGTTATCAATGATGGGTTCCAGGCACCCTCGAATAGGACCTGGGGTCTCTTTTAGCTCAGCCTGACCTAGAACAGAAGATAGGTACTTGTAGAGCTCCAGGTGGGTTTTCGAGATGGGAAACTTGCACCAAAAAGATCAGTGGCTCGAGACGATCCACCTCGACAAATTTTTCATGCTTGCAACACTGTGGATGAGTGGGGCAGAAGTTCGTCGGTGAAGGTGGAGGATGCGGACATGGTCGTCCTTGATTCTTACAGAATCGATGGTGAAAGATGAAGGGTTTTGAGGAGAAACAAATGAGGAACAAAGAGAAGGTGCGATGGAGGGTCGAGACACAACATTTCATGATGATTTCAAGATGGAGTTAGAGCTCCAGCAAGTGATGAATTGAGGAATTAAACTAATAGACAGGAAATTAGACAAAACTAAAGCTAAATCTAAGCTACAAATTGAAAATGCAACTAAAAGAACTACTCCTAACAACTCATACCCCACTACTTTATGGAGCATAGGAGGGACACAAGTGAATCTCTAGTGAACCATGGATCTTCTTCTCCGACAGCTTCCTCTCCTCACCAAGGCTCCAGCGAGGCTCATGCTGTCACCAAGATCCTCAAGCAAGTGAAGCTTGGGGTTACAAAGGGTTGAAAAGGGATCAAAATCAAAAATAGGGGAAGGGGGCTTATTTATAGACAAATAACAGAGGTGACTTGTAATGAGGATATTGGTCAGATCGATGAAGATTGATTTAATCTTAGACTTGGGTGATATTCATGGGACTCCCATCAACAACTTTCGTCCAGATTAAGGAGCCTAGTAGTGAGTAGATCGAGTGGGAAAATAGGCCAAAACCTAGGGTTCTAACATTGTAGGGATGCCTGGTGAGAAGGGGAAGAGATAGGGGATGTTGACCCGAGGTCAACAGTCCTTCGCATGTGAGTGGTCCATGGAGAACCACTAAAAGATAAAGAATATATTAAAAAAACTTGTAAATTCAAAAAAAATAATAAATGAGTTTATTTTAAAAAGCTAAAAATATAAAAAAAAAATGTTTATTATTTTACGTACTAAATTTTGGTAATTTTTATTTATTTTTACAACTTAATTTATTAGGTATTAACTTTTACAAGTAACATTATAGGTTTATTTACCTGTGTTTTAAGTTTTTTATTTTTATCTTTATTTTTTACTATGGATTTTTTTTATTATATATACAGAATTTATATATTTGTAACTTATTTATATATACATTTACATGTTTTTTTATTATTATGATTTTATTTATATATTTAAATATATATATGTATGTATTATATAAGTATCGTTTACTTATATATTTTAATTCCTTATTTATTTTAATGCATATTAAAGGTTTATTTTTTTCTTATTATTTAGATGTACTTTAAATAATATTTACAAGTATATAAAAATGTACGAAAGCCAAAATTACAAATAATGAATATTTTGAATATAATATACAGGTATACAATATAATAGGGACCTAAAAGCCAACTTTTGCATCCCAGCTCCAATTAAATAAAACCAACATAATTAAATATGTAATTAAAGTTTATGAATAATAAAGGTGATTTTGGTCAATTTTGAGTCTGTATAGAGAAGGTACATGTTTGGGAAGTTTTGTTTGCAGCTTTTTATTCTATGTGTCTTGGATGCACTGTGTATTATTTTTGGGTGAAATTAATTTTCTATTTATTTATATTTTTTGTGCAACATTCATGTTGAGGGTTTTACTATTTGAGGAATAAAATTGGAAAATAAAATAGGGCCCAAATGGACATTTAGTGATGAATGAAAATTAGGGTTTTGAGGTGTTTTCTGTACAGTTACTCTGCCCTATCACTCCCTACATTATTCCTTGCCGATCAAGTCATCATGATGATTGGGTCTAGGGATTAGGGTCATTCAATGTCTTTGATACTTCATTTCTTTTTCTTTTCTTTACTTTATCCTTTTATTTTGGAATCAAATACCAATATTTATACATCATTTAATAGTCAATTATTGAGTATTATTTTGTATGAATTAATGATATATAAAGAAAGTAAAGAAAATAAAAGGAAATAACTTAGAATAATTTTTACTTTTAAACTTGTCTTAATAAAATCAAAGTTTAGAGCTCAGTTAAGACCTTTGGATTTTTGGTTTATTCGGAACCACATTCAGGTTAGGAATTGTAATTCAACGTCCCTTAGGTTCCATGTTCCTTTATCCAATTCAATTCCCAGCCTGGTCAGAACCATCCTACCAATCACATACTCTCGCAACCTTGAAATGACAAGTACCATATGTGTGAATTGTGTTATCTCTTCCTAGACAAATAGCTAAACTATCAAGTGGTCTCCTCCATCGGCAACTCATCCTCGAGGAGATGGACATCTCCTCAGTTTAGGTGTGTGTTAATTAGCAACCAAAGGGGGGAGAAGTTAGGATAATGGGAAAAGAAGCAGAAATGGACCAGTGCAGTCACATTTTCTTATGAAGCTTGGCCAGTGTAAACGAGTCTTCATCAAGAAGCGGGCCTTTTTTGGAAGCTAAATATTTTTGGAATTTTTAATATAGGATTCTTTTGGATATTTTCTTGATTTGGCATTGCTCTGCATTCTTGTTTTGCCAAATGGATATAGAATCTTTTGTTCGGCCCTTGTTTTGGGTCTTGGAAAAAGTTGTGCTAGCATACCATTCCTCATCCGAAGCTTTTTTTCAATCTAATCTCTAGTCATTAGATGTCCATGCTACCAGAGGAAGTGGGATGAAGTATCGATTTTGATAGTCCTCGAGAATGGCTCATGAGCCACCCTTGACGAAGCAGCCTAGTATCATTCTGACGTAGACTCTGAGATCTTTCAACAATCCATCTGGATTGAGTTAAGTGCTAAGTGAGAGGTCTCTAGTCAAGCCATTGTATCAAGAGTCATATAGATGACATGAAGGATTCTAGATAGATACATTGAATTGAATTATGAGCACGATCTCATGGAATCCAAAGATTTAATTCATAGTGACATGAAGCGTCTCAATTTTAATCATGGACTGGTTCCTCTAATTAAGTGGACTAAGGTATAGTCCAAGCTCCAATCTTCATACTTTACTTAGACTTGCTAAATTGTCATGATCATTGTGAAAAATGCATATGCAAATGCAATGGAAGAAATCTTTTTGTAATCATATTTTATGATTTTGAACTTTTAAGGATTTTTTAAAAAGTTTTGTAAATGTTTAAGCAGTTTTAGAAAACTTTGGCAATTTTTTTGGGTTTTTGAAAATCTTAAAATTTTTAGAGATTTTTAATAAAGGTTAGTGAATGTTATATGTATAAATATTTACAAGGGAGTGCATGCTTATTTACATGAATTGGGTGAGGAATTTGCACTAAGAATTTGTACAGAAGATAGTTGGTACTTACAAGGTCTCTAAACAAGGGTTATATATAGAGAGAGAATTTTATTTGATATAATTCTATACAAGATTCTCAAAATAGTTTGAAAACATGTTTGCTAATAATTTCATTTATTTTTTACAAACATTTGCAAAAACTGAAAATCATTATGCAAAGATTTGTTAAAGGTATAGATAGATTTTTCAAGCTATTTTTGCAACCATTTTCCTAATCATTTGCAAAAGTAATTTTCAAAAATTGTATTCAAATAAATGAAACAAAATTTTGCAGGTTAAAAGGATGGTCGATCAGGGTTGGTCAATCATGAAAAATAATGTGGTCGATAAAGGGTGACTGATCATGGGTGTCAAGGTGATCAATCATAGGACTAAAAATAGATTTTGTGAAATTGATGATTCTGGGTTAACTTTACTTGCTAATCAAGAATATGCAAAACTATAATATTGTTTTTCAACATAAATGGAAAACTATGTAATATGTTACATCAGCATCTGAAGTCTTCATAACTTGAGCTTTTGGAATTGAGTCTTTCTTTGTTTCTTTCATCAATCTAATTCTGAGCCTTTAGCCCTCACATAGAGTATTTCAGAGTCACTTTTGGCTTTGAGTCAGCTTCTAATTTTCTACATTTTTCATCAAAGAGCTTTTTATCAGGTTCTACTTGAAAAGTTAATCAAGCTACAAAATAAATATACAACTGGGTCATTAGAAAAATCTAAGTTACTAACAATGAACTAAATTTCAAGTGGAGCTAATACATTTATCATTTAAATAATTATTAAATTAAAATCATCACTAAAAAGTGATGTTAAATAACAAGATTACAACAAAATAAATGCAAGAATACCTTTTATTCTTGTTAACTACGAATTTACTTTAAATACGATGAGTCCTCATCGAGCGGATATGTAATTGAGGATGAAGTTCTAGTCATCGGAAGAGGAAGAGGAGGTTTGTGTACTGGACACTCGCAGATGTTGAAGGTTTAATCGATGGAGGGTAGGAGGAGGACAATGAGGTATATGGGATGTGGTGGTGGGTGGTCGCAAGCGAAGGAGGAGACAAGGGGGCATGAGCGGAGCTAAAAGTTGTGGCTAATCGCCGGATGAGTAGGTAAGGTTGCTAGTTGAGGGTAGAGGCAGAAGAGGCATGATGTTGTAGATAGATGAGGAAGTGTGGTTGATGGTTAGAAAGGGAGGAGGAGGCAGTGGAGGTTGGTAGGTGAAAAGCCATAAATTCTATAGGTCGGGTGTTCCACATAAGGCGGGAGCACAGTCGTTGAAGTGACCGACAAAAACCTCTAACTAATTCAACAATTAACCCACAAATAAATCAAGCAATAAAATAAAAGTGTGGAGATAAAGTTTATTTTATTTAACTCTACAAAAGATGTGTATAGTGCAAGTAGTGCAGAGTGTCGAACATAGGGAGCACAAAGAATAGATCAGGTAATTAAGCACAAAAATGATTGTGTGATTCTTGTCTATTTTTTATGTGGGATTTATATTTTATTTTTTATTTTCATTTTTATATTTTTTATATTTTTATAATTATATATTTTTATATTTTCTTTTTATATTTTAGATTTTTAAATTCTTTTATTTTAAAGTATATAATATACGATATATAAGACTATATATACAATAATAGATAATATATATAACTAAAATAACAAAAAAATACATAATTAAATATTTTTGGGTTTTAAATAATATGTTTACTATTTTTGTGATTTTTAGTGAATTTTGCTAACTTTTATATATTTTTAAAGTTAACAATATCCCAAATCAAGGATTTAATAAATATCTGAAATGGAAATTAAGATAAAAATAGCAAATCATATACAAAATTCCTCAAATCAATTTAATATATAAATAATATTATAAGAAAATTATAAATTAGAAAAAAAATATTTTTGAGAATTTTTTAGTTTTTTTATAAAGGATTTTGGGGGTTTTTATTATTAAGATTTTTCTTTTTCTATTTTATGGATTTTTGGTCTGAAGGCTCAAAACACATAAATAAACAAAATGTATTTTTTGGGGATTTCTCAAAATGGATTTATATTTTTTGCAATTTTATAAGTTAAATAGGAGTTTTTTTGTGCTCTTTTTATTTTTAATAAATACTAAAGTTGCTAAATTGCAAAAATAAAAATGTGCGTGCAAGTTTGTTTAATCATAAATCAAACATATTTTTTGGTGATTTTTGGAGCGTAATATCTATTTTAAATAAATGCAACAAACACAAAAAAAATCATGTTCTTGTAGGGGCATATATGTAAAAATAAAGTCCAGGGGCCTTTTGCAATTTTCACAAAAATATATAATCCACGATGGTATGCTTGCAAAAATGCCACCTCGTGTGGGACGACACGTGAGATGACATGGACTGGACTCAATTGTAAATACTTAAAGTTTGAGGGTTGTTTTGTAAATTTTACAAAAATAAATCAAGGATCGATAAATGTTTGAGTGTTATTTGCTAAATACGAAAATGCACTGGGTGGAGTTGCAAAATACCTAGACAAGGGTGTAAATGAATTTTGCAGATGCGTGTCACTTAAACACGATGATGGTTCGTTATCCAATGGCTTGGATTAGATCCAAACCAGGATCTGATAGTAATGGCTGCGGTACGATCAGACGATATCTACGAGATCTGGAAGGCTGTTCTAGATCCAACGGCAGAGAGGGGAGCTAGATGAACTAGGAAGCAACCCATGTGAGCCGAGCTTTCGCCGGCCAAAACACACTCTTTCGTCGAGCTATGCTGCTCTAAAATGGCCTGGAGACTCCTAGTGTAGTCCTCTATCTGTTGGAAGCTCCAAAAGACTCTAGCGATGGTCAGAGGGATCGCACAAGATTGACGAAGCAGTGACGCTCTAGGAGTCTCAAGCGGGCAACGAAAATTTCTCCAGCGGGTCCTTTAGTGCTTGTACCTGCGCAGGGAGATGAAAAGGTTTGCTGGAGCTCAGCTCTGGCGAACTATGAAGAAGATTTCTACAGTTAGATCAGGTGATTAAATCACAAAATAAAGGTAGGGAACTACAACTAAGATTAAAACTAAGCTATGCGATAAAGAAATACCACAAATGGTGGTCGAAACCATGAAGCTAGGGACCTCAATGGCCGGTGGCCAGAGATGATGGTGGAAGCCACCTTCGACTCTCCTGACTACGCCACCAGGGATCTGGAGAGTGACCTGTCACATCCCTCGATCTAGAGATCACCAGCAATGAGCCAAAACAGGCCTAGAGGAGGTTCGAAAATGGAAGGGGGTTCGAATGGGCTTATGTATATGATGGTAGATGGGGTCCAAAGACCGATGTACAACGTCCGAATCGATGTTGCACTGCCCTAGGAAATAAGTTGGCGTTGATCAAAGATGTACAGGGAGAACATCTTCTTAAGAGTCTACATCCCCTCGATTGATGTATCGAGGGGGGGAAATCGGGAAATGGGGGCAACACTAGGTTTCTCAGGGCTAGGCTAGGTGTCAGAGGAGTGATCAAGGTCAAACCTTGACGTCGACCAACCAGGAAAAAGCCAGCCTGAAATTAATTAGAAACTAAATAATAAATAATAAATAATTTTATTAATTAAAAGTTATAAATTAAAAATGGTTTCTTATTTTCTGTAATATTTTATTATGATTTTTATTTGTTTTTTAGGGGTTACTAATTTCAAATTTGTTTTCAGGGTTTTATTTATAAGTATATTTACCTATATTTTGAGTACTTTATTTTTATTTTTATTTTGTATTTTTGATTTTATTATTTTAATTTGTTATTGTATATATTTATAAATTATTTTTATATACCTAAATATTTTTTTATTATATTTTTATAATATAATAATTACACTTAAATAAACAGGTATAATAAATATATAGGTATTAGTATAGGTATAGCATCTATGTATTATATATACATATTTTATTTAAATGTTTTATTTATGGTTTTGTTCTAGTTTAAATTTCTACATATATTATAAATAATGTTTACAAAATTATGAAAATATAAAATTATAAAAATAATAAATAATAAATTAAATAATTATTTTAATCGGGTATATTATACAATAGGGGTCCAAAACCTATGTTTCACATCTTTACTCCAAAAAATATGAAACCACATTTATTAAATAGCTTATTAAAAGTTATATACAATTAATGTGATTTTAATATATTTTGAGTTTTTATTTGAGAGATATGGGTCTCGGAAGTTGGGATTTTGGCTTTTTATTTAGAGTATAACTTTTACACTATGTATTATTTTTGTATGAAATCAATTTTGTAAATTTACTTATTATTATCTAAAACTTTCATGTTCAAAGTTTCTTAATTTGAGGATTAAAGAGAAGAAAAGAAAATAGGTCCCAAAATTTATAAATACTAATTAATAAGTGGGATTTTATTGGTGATTTTGGCCCTTATCTCCCCCTACTTTATTCCTTGTTGGCCTAGTCATCAAGATGCCTAGGTTTTGAGGTTTAGGGTCGTAAAATCCCTTTGGTATTTTATTCTTTTTCTTTTCTTTTCTTTATTCTATAATTTTGGCATTAAAAACAATATTTTATACATTATTTATACAACAAAGAATGAATGTTAATTTGTGCAAATTAATGGTATTTACATGAATTAGCTAGGGTTTTTAAGGCCAAAATGATAGAATAAAGGTGATGAAATGAATATTCATCACCCCCTATACTTGCCTTTGCTAGTCCCTAGCAAAAACTTATGCAATAAGTTCAGAAAATGAAAATTAAAGAAAAGAAAAAGAAAGAAAATGGATTAAGTTTAATTCTCAAACTTGTCTTCACAAAATCAAAGTTTTGAGCTTAAGTCGGACCTTTGGAATTTTATTGTGGTTGGAACCTTATTGGGAATCGGATTTTAAATACAACAACCTTCGAGAATCCCAAAACCTTGCTCAAGTCTCCTCAATAGTCAGGTCAGAATATTTCAATTCATATAAAAACCCTTATGACTATGAGTGTCACTTATATAATTTATGTGATAGTAGATCCCCTCTACTAAAATGATAAAGAGACTTACTTCTCTAGCATGACAACCCAATGATTCCCCAATCCAGCAACTCTTTCCTTGAGGAGTGAGGTACACCCTTCTAAGTTCAAGTGACTACCAGTTCAAGAAGAGGGGGTGAACAGAAGAATGGACGGTAGCCAGTGTGGCTACCTACCCTAGGATGCATGACTAGTGTAGTCAAGACATCCCGCTGCAGGCTCACATTAAATGATTTTGAAGCTCAAGCTTGCTTATTGACTATAAAAGTATATACACTCCGACGAGCATTTTATTTTCAATCAGACCTGTCCACTTTTTTGGAATTTTTTCCTTTTTTTGAAATACTATATACAACAACATTTACATAAGGAGTTTTTCCTCTTGAACTAGTAGACTATCCCTCTTTTGAAGCATTATTGCAACCCACAGTCTCCTGTCTTTAGACGTCTCTGCTACTGGACAGGTTGGGGTGCACTTCCCTCCCTAGACGAGGACAAATGTTTCCACTTGTGTGCATCTCATACCGGCAAATCCAATCCCCTCACTACTCCAACTGAGTTGAGCCGAGTGAAAGGTGCAAGTATCCAAGTTAGGTCATTATCAACAAGACACATACGTGTGCTCTGAAATACTCTACTTAGTCAGTCAAGAATACATTGAATCAAATCTCACGATCCTCAAAGAATTAAGTCAATTAGACATGAAGTACCTATATTATAGTTCCCATAAGGTTCCTGTGATTAGGTAGATTTAAGGTCCAACCAAGATCCAATCTTCGAATTTTACTTAGACTTATTCAATTATCAAACTCAATCAAAAAAATGTGAATGATATGCAAATGTTATGTACAATGCTAAAAATATTTTTGTGATGCAATTTCAAAATTTTGAACTTTTATGGATTTTTGAAAAAGGTTTTGGAAATTTTTATGTAATTTTTCGAAATGGAAATGTTTTTGGATTTTTTGTTTTGCAAATGTTTTTGTGATTTTTGAAAACAAAAGGTTTTGGATAAAAATAGGTACAACTATTTACATGGGGATGCATCTTATATTTACAATAGTTGGGATTTTAAGAATTTACAAGGGATATGTGATACTCTCTTTTTTTATATATAGTTAATAAAGAATGTGAGTGTGATGTATATATTCCTAAAAATTATTTGAAAATCATTTTACAAAAATTTTGAAAACTATAGTCCAAAATAATTTTACAAATAGTTTTTACAAACATTTGAAAAATATTTTGCAAAGGTTTTTCAAACAGTATGTATAAGTTTTTCAAGATCTTTTTGCAACCATTTTCCAAACCATGTGTAAATCGGTTTTCAAAATATTTTTATTTCACACAAAGAAAAGAAATTTTTACAAACAAAACAATTTTATAAAGGTTGAAATTATTTAACAAAATATCCCTAAGTATAAACAATAATAGAAGACAGTGGAGAGGATCAAAGAATGAAAGAAATCAGGGTGCACACCCCCCTATACTTAGGACAAAGCACGTCCTAAGTATAAAAAGACTGACAAAAAGAGGACGATGCCTTTTTTGGTAGAAAAAGAAAAATTATAACGAAAAGAAGAAAAGAAGAAAAAGAAGATAAAGATAGAAGAAAGGATCGAAGAAAATGTACACATCACTCCCCCTGTACTTAGGGTAAAAGAGCCCTAAGTATAGGTAACAACAAGAGTTATGAAATGGAATGAAGAAAGAACATTGAGCTCATCCAACCCCCCCCATACTTAGGACCAAGTATGTCCTAATCAAGCCACACACAAAAATGGGGTGGATGAGCGATATGGTGGATGGAAAGTAGTAAATGAAAGTGAATGTACAAGAGGAATGGATGTACAAAGATCAAGAAGGTAGAAAGTGAGCCTTCTTGCGAGACCGCTGAGAAATGGATCTGACAAGGTGTAGGTCGATATCGGAGTCATCAGAAACAGATTGATCAGGGTCGACCTAGAAGGTATCCTTAGTGGTCCTAAGGTGAGAAGGCACAGATGGGTCAGTGGAAGAAGTGTGGCAAGGTCTGGCCTTGGGAGTCTTGGCTAGGTCATCATCAAAATGAAATGGGATGAACTCATGTATGGAAGTAGTCAGGTTAGGTTCATCCTGTGATGACTCACACATATCGAAGTGAAAAGGGATGGACTCATCATCGGAAGAAGCTAGGTAAAATTCGTCCTGTGAGGTCTATACTGGATCACCATTCTCATCAAAAGGCCCGAATTCATTGATGAATGCAACAAGATCAAATTTGACCTCATCAGTCTCACAAATGCCTGCCCTCTTCTAAAAGGTATCAATCGTGTAAATACCGCGGATGTCATCAACACATTACCAAGTACCGGAGGAGAGAACTCCAAGGTCTATGATTTTCGAGTCTTCCTCCTTGGAGAGGAGTTCTCCGATCTCAGTAGAATCCAACATACAGCAAAAATCTCTGATAGTCGCATTAAAGTCATAGTCCTAGAGGTTGGCTATGATAGGTATAGTCACATCAGATGCATGTCTCTGGTCAGCAATTGGTTAAGTGATAAACACATCGCTCACATCATCAGGATGGCAGCGAATATCTCCTGATCCATAATCATTAACGACTCTCGTAGAGGCGAGAAAGGGTCTTCCCATGATGATTGGAGAACGGTCCCTAGTGGTGGGGATCTCCATGGGAAATATGACAAAATCAGTAGTGTAGCTCGTGCCCTGATTCCAAATGATAACATTCTCTAGAATACCCTTCGACCTATTGATAGAACCATTAGTAAATTGAATAATCATCCTGATTTTCTTGAGAGGCCGTAAGGGAAGAGACTGTACCAACAAGAAGGGTATTATGCTAATTGAAGCATTGTTGTCAAGGAGAGTGTGATCACATGAAAATTCAGAAATGATGCATCTAATGAATGATGCAGCAGTGTTCCCTTTCCTAGAAGAAGGGCGGTGGGTGATGGCGTGGGAAGGCCATGGTCAAGATATGACGTTCAAATCTGCTCCATCACTTTCTCTTCTTGGGTTGAGGAGAAGATACATGGGTCATAGCCTAGCAAATTATCTCATGAATAGCAGCCACCACTCCAGGTTCAGTCAACATTTTTTGAATTTTTGGACCTCCTCCAAACAAGGGAGGAGGTCAGAATTATAATCTACACAAAGACAATGAAGAGCAGTCTATACAGTGTCATCCTCGAGGTCAAATGTGGGACAAGGTGTGAATGGATGTGTGGGTATAGGATCTGGTAGGTGGGCCATCTCCTCATAGGGTGAATCAACCATGTGTCTCCCGAATTCTTTTTGAATTTTTGAATTTTTCTCATTTTTTTTATTTTTGATGATTGCAAGCTCTCATGAAGATCCTCAAATGAATCCATAACATCAGATCGTGAAGCACTAATATGGCTCTTATTTAGGCAAGTCATGTTGTCGATCCTCAACTTCATATGATCCATGAACTGAATCAAGGTCTCAAGTGTAGACAGCATAAGAGGTGACTCCCAAAGCTCAATCTCAAGTAGGTGAGATGATGAAAAATGTGATGGCAGTGGTGGGTCAAAGTCAGAGTCTTGGAACATTGGGTTAGGTGGATATGTACAAACAAGAAATCAGGAGCAAGATCCTCCTGATAGCAGGGAGGTGGGCCGACCTCAAAATTTGTTTCCTGAAATAATAGACTCACCAGATATGTACAAAAGTCAGGAGCAAAGTCCACCTGGAAAAATAGAGGTGGACCGGTTGGAGGGTATGAAAGATCCGCAAAATCCGTACAAAAAATTCTTTAGTCAGCTGATGAATCTGTGATTTGTCATCTTTATTCATTTATTTTAGCTTAAAATTTCTTATAAAACACCTGCATATAACACTAACTCCATATTCTTACTAACTTGCATCTGTGTAAATATTGTACACTTCTTACTAATTTTAACCTAAAATAAATAAATAAATAAAGGAAAAATAAAGAAAAGAAAATTAAAAAAAGGGAAGACTGTATATAGGCAGAACCGAACCCCGAGAGAAGGTTAAGACTTGACCTGATCGACCAGGAATAAAGTAGGGGGAGATAGGATCCTTAAACAGAAAAATAAAAAAAATGTGTGTGTTGTTGTAAATACTTCTCACTTATTTTGTGTATATCGGTATTAAACGGACACTATTTTATTTGTAGTTTAATTGATCTCAAATCAAATTATTTTTAAAATCAAAGTTGTAAATAAAAATGTGTCCTAATTAATAAAATTAATTGAACAATTAAATCATGTACAGAATAAAAGTAGCCACAATTAGAAAAATCCACTAAGCATTAATTGAAAGACCAATTCCAACTCCATATGAACTCAAATTGAATCAATCTTACTTCCATTGGATTATAAATTAAATTATCTTTAAAATTATTGTGATTTTATAATTTTTGGAGTTACGAGTAAAAAATTGGGATTTCCAGGGTGGTTTGTGCAATTTTCCCATGTTTTTTGTATATATTGTATTTATATATATTTGCAAATATTTTTACTAATTATTTAAAATTAAAATTAAAAATAAAAATAAATATTTTTTAAAAAAAATTAATTTCCTCAATTACCCTTGTATATAATGTCATATATGTATATAGTATATATAGTAGCTATTTTTAATTAACCACCAAAAAAATAATTTTTTTTAATTCAAATAAATAAAGTGACGAAAATTCAAAAAATTAGATAATTTTATAAATAGTTTTATCTCTTTTAGTTTATTACATTTCATCTCTCTTATCTATTCCACCAAAAAAATTCGAAAATTCATTTCAATTTCCATCTCTCTTATCTCTTTATCCAAAAAATTCAAAAATTCAAATTTCATTTCTTTTCTATTTATATGACTCCTTCTCCCTCATTCCAACTTGATCAATCTTTAGATAGAGGAGCCCGATCTCCGAGAGAAAATTTCGTCGAGAATAGTGCCTAGCCTCCGAGCCGTCCGGTGACAGCGAGTCGGCCTTGTCGAGGCGATCACGGTCCATTTCCGCTCCTAAGGTGAGATCCACATTTTTTAATCTAGGTTAATCGTAGTTTTATTTCTCGCATATTTATCTCGTTGTCATTTTTTATATAGATCCTAAAATCCATCACGTTTTTTATTCAACATCGATCTCGAGTTTTCATCTCATTCTCTCGATCTCTCCATGTTCTATTTCTATCATCCATGATATCTCAACTCCAGCCGCGTACGGTGGCCAGATATCGGATTCGAATCTCATATTTCCGCCGGATCCCCGTTCATTTTCCGATTTGTAAATAAATAATAATAATAAAATAAATATTTGTTTCTTTTTCTCTAACATTTGTTTTGCAGGATCATTAAAAAACAAAATAATAATAAAAATAATAAAGAATTTATATATCCTATTTTTTAAATTTCTATTTTTCGGATTTACAAAAAAATAAAAAAAAGATTTTTTTATTAATACTGTTTACATTCGACTTTACAAAAGAAATACAATTAAAAAAAACGCAAGCGACAGTGCCACCCCGCACCTTCCTCCCGCAGCATCGCGCGCCGCCGCACCTAGCCAGCCGCGTACGGCCCTTCCTCCATGCGCGCACTGCCACAAGGACGCATCCTGCAACTCATCCCTTTCCACGGCGGTTGCGTTGCCTCCAACCTAGGCCGCAACCCCCCTCGATGTCATCCAACCACTGGCGTCGTCCGCGCACTGCGGCGCCCCACGTGGCCGCACTTCGTCTATCGTACACCGTCCACACCTCCTGCCTCCGCGCGCAACCCTTCCACGTGCCACACCTACGCGCAGACTACCTCCTTCGACCTCGTATAGCACGGTGGCTCCGGACCTGCTCTACAGCATCCATATCCCTCTGCTGGTGCCGTACCGCCTGAGCCCTCGTCCATCACCGCTATCGCCCACCGAAGAATAAGGGGTGGCAGCCAAGCCCTTTGCGGCGGTACTCCCCTCTATTGAAGAAGAAACGACGAACCAAGGAAGCCCTAGGGAATTAATTTATTCAGAAAAATTATAGTTTACCCCCGGACGTTCTCAACTTTACAGAAAGACCCTTGCCATAATCAAGCGTACATTTGGGCAAAATTACATCTGAGCCTCCAGAAATTTCAAATTTGCCAAAAAGCCCCCTGTGCCAGAACAGAGCATGTGCTTTGCATGCATTACTTGGGTAATTTACACAATTCTTGCCTTTATTTATTTCTTGTTATTTATTTATGCGAGAACAGTAAATATTTGCAGATCGGTCCTTATTATCCAGACATTATCTTTGCAGATATTTTTGAATGAAATAAATATTATTTGTGATTTAAAAATCTTGCAAAAATTATGTTATGCTCCTGATGTGATTATCTTCCTAGCATAAATTTTTCATTGCATTTTATCTTCATTTATTATTTTTTAAAAAATAAAAAACATAGCCATTTTGTCTTCCTGAAAATCAAAAATTCATGAAAAATCAAATATTATTCCAAAAACTCCAAAAAAATAGTGTAGTTTTACTTCATTGTCTTTTAATTTCTGACCAATTTTCACGCATTGATTCTTTATTAAACCCTAAAAATTGAAAAATACTAAAAATCTTATAAAAATCATAAAAAAATTCTATAAAAATTCAAAAATTGTGATTTCTGTTTCTGAATGTAGATATTTACCTATAGTTTGTCATAAAAATAATTATCAGGAGTTTTTGGCAATTAAAATATTTTTATGTTGCAAATTACTCCAAGTTGTGCACATTTTCTCACTGTTTGATTTTAAAAAATACAAAAACATCTGAAAATTCTACAAAAATACTCAAAAATATTTCAAAACATTTAAAACCCAAAAATATTTTCTTTGAGTTTTTCTGAGCATTGTTGGTATAATTGAAAATTACAAAAAAAAGTGGTGTGCATATTTCTGATCTTGTGAATATTGTTCGTTACTTTTGAAAATAAAAAATTACAAAAATTAAAAACCACTAGAAATTTGAAAATTAGAAAATTAAAAAATTAGAAATAAAAAAATTATAAAAATAATCAAAAATAAAAAATCACAAAAACCAAGGATAGTTGTCCTTTGAGATTCATGTTTTCTCTTAATTGATTTCTGATTAATTGAATAACCCTTGGGAATTGTAGCCTCCCTGTGTTCGACCATGTCCTCTATACAGGTTAATAAGTAGCAAAATTAAAAAAATATTGTTTGTTTATCACGGAATTTTTGGGGATAGCAACGACCAACATATTTATCATTATTATCCGACCCCGAGGGTTTACGTGTCAACAAAATGGCGCTGTTGCCAAGGAGGCACGGCGAGGGTAGTTAGGTTTCTCTTTTGACCTGCTATTATTGGTTGTAAATATCTGTTTATAATTTGCAACATTATTCAATTATTCATATCCATGCTTCTATTTCATTTTTCTTTCTCATATTTGATAATTGTATTTCTTACACATTCTCTTTTCTTTTTCTTGCGAGGGCCCGCGGAGTGAAGGAGGCGATCCTAAGAAAGCCGAAGCAGCCAAGCGACATGGAGGCGGCTTGATTCTTCACCAAGCTGCAGGATAGCTTCCCTCTTATGGTCTTCTCCTTACTTGGTTGATGTCATTGAGTCATTATTTTTTAAAAAAAGCATGGGAGAAAGGGAGAGTATTACGTAGGGTTTTACGAGACATATTCAGACTCTTTAGTTCAGATCCACAAGTCCAGATTTCAGACTCTACTAGTTTTATGTGCACATGTATGCAATAACTATTTGAGAGGTCCCCATTGATGAATCGCTAAATGCATATATTAATTTGTATTCGTTGTAGATGGGCACTTATTGTATCATGTAGAACCAAATAAAAATATTTCCGCAAGGAGGATTTGACTTGAATTTATAACTTGGGAAGTCCAAGGTCGAACACATGAATGTGAGCAATTTGATGAATAATTTTTAAGTTTCAAATATTTAAGGAGAAATTTTTAGGATAATAATAATGAGCTGATGCACAAATCACAATAAGATAGATTTTTAATACATTTTTACGAACTAAGTTAGATTAAGATAATAATGCACAAACAATACGATTTATGACAATCATGATATGATTAGACATGCAATAGACAACTTGCATTAATCACAAAAATACCCTGAATCTATTTAATTAGATTTATAACATTTATTAGGCAAATGAAAGTTGAGTCTCAAAAGCATTCAATAATGATTTGTCCTTTAACTTCACTATGATGCCTAATTGTTTAGTAAGTAATTAAATAACTTAATGACTTAATGATATTAATAAGAAACAACTAGCAAGGAGTCACTAATATTCAGCATCCATAACATGTTTAATTTATCAGAAAAAGTGCATTTTCAAGTGCATTTATAGCTCAAACTAAGCACTTAGAAGAAGGAATGGCTGAAACGTGATTTTCAAATCAAAATTCAATGTGAAGCATGCCAAGAGATAGAGCATCAAATTAGCTTTCAAATGAGATCAAAATCACTTCATTTGGATATATATATATATGAAAAGATATTCAATAATCAATCCAAGGGTATTTTTGTAATAAAAACTACAAGTTTTTTATAACAAAGCGGGACAAAATTGGATTTAAATATAAATAAAATAATTAACAAGGGCTAATATGCAATTTTACACAAAGTGGGAGGACTTATCTATGAATATGGGAAAGTAGAGGACCATCGCTACAATTTACCCAGTCACGTGCACGTTGCACATGACCTGGCTAGGTTCGGAGATGGAGGCTCGATCCACGTGGTTTATTCTGATGCTTCGCTCGAGGCTTGGAGATGGGCTCGGAGTTGAGCCTTAGTCTTGAGACGTTGCTTTGGAGAGGAATATGCAGCTTGATTTGGATCGTCGGACTCACCTAAAATGGATTGATCAATGGCTATTGCTCCTCATATGTTCTTCGACTCCTCTGTGTGCAGCGGCTCTCGGGATGTGCGCCGATGAGGGTGCCTTTCCTCCACCGTTGGTCCTCGGGTGCTTAACAATACCCGACATAATGCTTAGAGGCTGGTGAAGACGAGAAGAACTCAAGCGAGCTCCAGAGCACTATGGA
Organism: Ottelia alismoides; assembly: GCA_037367405.1. Taxonomy (NCBI): domain Eukaryota; kingdom Viridiplantae; phylum Streptophyta; class Magnoliopsida; order Alismatales; family Hydrocharitaceae; genus Ottelia; species Ottelia alismoides. The sequence continues at coordinate 107,859 of JAZKJV010003632.1, read as the reverse complement.
AACTTCAGACGTGATCTGCTTTACGGGGAAGAAGAAGGTGAACAGAGATGCGTCTCAATCTCCGACCATTGAAGCTCACTTGGCCTGCAGTGTTAGTCCAAGACAAATATGAACAAACAGGAACACACACGACTAATTTAAGGGTGATATGAGGCAAAATGGAGGGCTTCATGAAAATGGAGGAATAAGCCCCAGATGGGTTCTCGTTCGTGCACAATAAGAACCTAGATCAAAGCGAATACAAAAATGATGAACTGAGAGGATTTAACATGATATTATATGTGATTATGGATTGTATAGAGATGGATTTTGAGTCTTCAAATAATAGTTTAAAGGTGATACTCTTATGAGAGAAATTGGTAAAGATTTGAGAAAATGAAGATAAGGAGATTTACCCGGAAATGGAAGGACGAATCAATGGGTTGAAGAGGAATAGTGTGCCTGAATGAAGCTCCAAGCTTCAAGTATTCGCTTTAAGTCTCCGACGAAGAGACTAAGCTCAAGCAACCTGCCAATGGAGGTCTGCAACATGGTATAAATACCTTGGATCTCATCGAGATTTGCGCTCCTTCTTCGCTCATTTTCTCACTAATTCTCTGTCACATGCCAATGGAAAGGATGGGAGGAATCTCGCTAGTGGCGGGATGTGGTTGTTGATGGATGGAGTTGAGGTTTTGAGGGGGTGGAAGTTCAGTTATTGGTAAAGAAAGGTGGTGGTTTAACCCACCACCACTGGCTAGGAGAGAGGAAGCTGGTGATTCTAGGTAGTTGGTGAGGATCAGGATCGAAAGGCGAAGCTTTAGGCGATGGAAGTTGGTGAATGGGTTGACAGAGGTGGTTGTGATAATATGGAGAAGTTGAGAGGTGGCGAAGAGGTGCGTCTCTTGGAGAAGAATGCGTTGGACGTTGACGATGCTTGCAGACTGTTGGATTGAGATACAACGGTCCTGATCATGGGCGACTTGGACAACAAGATGCGGCCACTAGGTGACCGTGAAGGTGCCACATGGCTCAATAAGAATTAAGAGAATAATAGAAATGTGAAATAATTTGAAAAGATTTAGTTAGAGGAATAATTAGGAAAAACTAAAAACAAGAAAGTTGTAGATCTACAACTTTCATTTAGAAGTCAAAGAGATTAGAGGTCATTTGTACATAGATAAAAATTAAATACATAATAAAACAATATAAAACAATTTCCTTTTAATTTCTTTTATTTTTTATTTGTATTTTGACATCATTTTATGTTAATTTTTTTATTTACAATATTATATAATAATTTTTATTTGATTTTTATTAATAAATAAATGCATAAACATTAGCATAATAATAGAGTTATAATATATATTAATTAGTGTTGATTGTATACAATACACAAATTATTAATTAATCTTAATTGTAAATGAATCTTGTTGATTTACTTAAGCAAGAGAGATAATATTGGTGAATAATGATGATAAATATGGAATTTATCACCCCACTATACTTAAGCTAAGCTCGTCCCCGAGCAAATAAATAAAGAATTTGTTAGAATGTTAGCTTAATTAATGAGATCCCTGACATGTGCAAGTGAGTATACAAAGCTCAATTTGATCTAGAACACTAGGTTTTAGAAATCCTAAAACTCTAATTTGATCCAAGTATTAATCAAAAGGAATTCAACTCCCCCAACTGTCAGACTCTCAAAATACATAAATATATAAGATGTAAGCCTTATTGTTGACTGCATCCACAAGAGTAGAGTCAAAATTTCAACAAAAAGTTCCAATCTAAGAAGCTTTCCTAATGATCCAACCCTCAACACTAGGGAATAAATCTAATCTTTCCTCAATCCACCATCTTTTTAGTTCGTCGGACTTTCAAGGCAAAGATGGAAAGCCAAGTTATGGAGGATATAGGATTGTGTACTTATTTTCTTTTCCTCTCATTGGAACAAGGTTCCATCAAGGGCTAATACTCAACAAATTTGTATGTTTTTTAATGTCAATCAATGTGTTCGTCAAAAGAGATTGAGCTGTTTGTACTTGTTTTCCTGGGAATACACTGGGGTGCGTCTAAAACTATCTAATATACTTGCACCCAAACTTGTAGCGCTAACTATGCAGAGTCCTTTTTGAGGTACTAACCCGACTCATAAAAGCCTAATGATTTGGTCCAAGGGGACACTTAAAGGTTGGGAGCGCAAGCCTTGAGTGTAAGATCATATGATGTAGTTTTGTAATGTAATGAGATTTTCATAATCGTTTTTATCATCATCATCATTTTATTTTGTGAGGGAACTTTCTTTCTTTTTGGCTAGCTCTGCTGCTTTTACAAGGACACTTCTGTAAGAGATCCTTGAATCTCTCCCATATATCTCAGAAACTTCATTAGGAAGTTGGGAGAAACTCGTGATGCGTGAACGCACCAAGTTAGTTCTACTTGAATGGTAGAACTTCTTCAGGAAGAGGTACTTGAACTGCACAAAGGTACAACTAACCCCAAGTTCTTCATCCAATAATCAACATTATCTGTTAAGGCAAGAGGAAAGGCTTTGAGTCCGATGTAATCTTGGCTATCATTAGGAAGCCTAAGGATACTACATACCAACTCAAAGTCCCTAAACAATGTGTATGGCTCTTCGTGTGCATTTCCATACAAAATGAGGCAAAAAGCTAAGAAACTATGACTTCAAATCATATTCAACTTCAGATTCATCTGGGTTCAACCAATTAGCCATATGATACTGCCCAGGGTTGTATGCCGCGTCCATTGGTGCATCTCAACCCAACTATAACTAACCAAGTTGTGCTCTCATAAGTACTTGTTCTACTCGGATTCTGCTAACCTGGCCAACACTGCATGCATTTGGTCCTCTCGTTCTTCCTCCTCTCCATTATGTTTCTTAGGAGGCATCTCAAATGTGGCTTCGTCACCTTCATCAAACAAAGAATTGGAGTGAGATCTAGATGGAGATAATGAAAACAAATCGGTCTCACCAATGAAATGATCTTCCTTAGTGAGTAAAGAAGAAAAGGGGTTGGTTGGCATGTAACCATCCCCAAGGAGGGAATCATGGTACATCAGTTCGAAACAAGGGTTATCTCTAAACTGGGATGGTCCAGTTAAAGAAGAATAAGAAGGGGATTGGACCGTTGAAGACATGATATTTGGGCGGTTCAACGATAAGCTCGCAAAGTCAGAGCAAATATCCGACCAATTATCCATCTTCGAATATCAAGAGATATGGAAATTGAGCATGCTCGATACAAAAAGATATAGTACAATCAATACAAACCCCTTTGAATTGATTCACCAACTCAATACCGAAGGCAGACATGATGGCCCTATTATCTTGTCAATTTTAGTTTAGTGATTCAAAACAATCTTATGCAATCTCCCAAGTGTAGTCCCTAAAGGTAGTTTAAGTTCAAGCTGGCGAAGCACATCAACATGAACAAGACTACTTCTTCAAATGGTTGGAAGCAAGTGCTTGCAGCAATAACAAGACCCTAAAAGTGAGTCCAAGCACTTAGGGCACAAGTCCAAGGATTTGTGGCTCAATTCCTTAGGGGTTAAGCCCTTACCCACTCTGTTTGGAGGTAAGTACCTGCAAACAATGAGGTTTTTACTGTCCGTAATACAAGCTTGCTTTTATTCCAAATTAATTAGGTCAACTTTCAATAATTCAGTCCCAATTTTAAGAGTTAGGTTACCGCTTTGAGTTATGTAACCACCAGCATCGTCGAACGTACAATCCCTTTTCTTTTTTCCTAAAGTTGATAAAACTGAGGAAGAAAGTGAAAAACGAAATGCAAATGAAAATCAATGATGCATGCAGTCATTCAGAATTAATTACAACACTTCCCAGCACTCTCCATGTGGATGGATAGACTGAATTTTAAAATCTAACTAAATGATACAAGTCGAGAAACCGCACATAAGCAACAATTCTATTAGCAGTGAAGAAATCAATTTATTTTGACTAAATAGAATGTATGGTATATGCATCTATCAATCTCCTAATATTTTTGCAATTGTGAATCTTATGAGATTGTGGTGTGTCCTAAATTACGAAATAGATCAAGTAAAAGGACCAAAGATCTTTCTATTTGATGTAGAGAAATGATCTAAAATGTTACTCAAGTGAAGAACCACTCTCAACACAACCACACAAAGAATAATAAAGTTAACAGGCCTTCGTTACACACGCGAGGTCTCAATCGAGTCTCGCTGTAAATAGGAAATTAAGTTACAAATTAATTACAATACCACAAAATGGACTTAATTAACTAAATTAATTCTCTCTAAAATCGTACTCCTTGGACTTTCCAGCAAGATACTCCAAGCTCCTTACCTCTGCGGTCATCCGGAAGTAGTCGACTCCACGAGCCTACCACAAAACAATTTGATATTAGATAATTCTTGAGAGCTTTAAAATAGTTAATTAGCGAAAACAACAACAATTTACAAAACAAACAAAAGAAACAATCCAGCAATAAATTCTCAAAATAATAAACCAAAAATCACTAAATAAATATTCTGACCTAAAAATAATCACAGACTGTGTCGCGTCCCTGGCAACGACGCCATCTAATGAATCGCTAAATGCATATATTAATTTGTATTCCTTGTAGAGTGGGCTCTTAGCGTATCATGCAGAACTGAATAAAAATATCTCCGCGAGGAGGATTCGGCTTGAATTTTTAACCTGGGAAGTCCATGGTCGAACACAGGAACACGTGCAATTTGGTGAATAATTTTTAAATTTCAAATATTTAAGGCAGTATGATGCACAAATTACAACAAGACATATTTTTAAAACATTTTTATACAACTACGTTAGATGAAGACAATAATGCATAAACAATACGATCATGACAATCATGATAATATTAGACACACAATTAGACAACTTGGATTAATCACAAAAATACCCTGAATCTAATTAATTAGATTTATAGCATTTATTAGGCAAATGAAAATCTGAGTCTCAAAAGCATTCAATAATGATTTGTCCTTTAACTTCACTATGATGCCTAATTATTTAGTAAGTAATTAAATAACTTAATGACTTAATGATATTAATAAGAAATAACTAACAATGAGTCACTAATATTCATCATGCATAATGGGTTCAATTTATCAAAAAAAAGTGCATTTTCAAGTGCATTTATAGGTCAAACTAAGCACTTAGAAGAAGGAAAATCTGAAACGTGATTTTCAAATCAAAATTCATTGTGAAGCAGCCAAGAGATAGACCACTAAATTAGCTTTCTAGTGAGATCAAAATCACTTCATTTGGATCTATATATGAAAATATATTCAATAATCAATCCAAGGGTATTTTTGCAAAAAAAACTACAAGTTCTTATAACAAAACAAACAAAATTGGACTGAAATATAAATAAAATAACTTGCAAGGGCTAATATGCAATTTTACACAAAGAGAGAGGACTTATCTACGAATATGGGAAAGTAGAGGACCATCGCTACAATTTACCCAATCAAGTGCACGTTTCACGTGACCTGGCTAGGTTCGGAGATGGAGGCTTGTTCTACGTGGCCGATTCTGATGCTTTGCTCGAGGCTTGGAGACATGCTCAGAGACCAAGCCTTAGGCTTGAAACGTTGCTCGAAGAGGAATACACAGCTTGATTTGGATGGTCAGATCTTGCCTCAAATGGAGATATCAACAACTACTACTCCTCATATGTTCTTCGACTCCTCCGTGTACGACTGCTCTCAGGATATGCTCTGGCGAGGGTGCCTTCGCTCCGTCGTTGGTCTTCGCATGCTCAACAACACCCTACATAATGCATAGAGGCCGGAGAAGATGAGAAGAACTCAAGCGAGCTCCAGAGTGCAATGGAAACTTTAGACGTGATCTACTTTTAGGGGGTAGAAGAAGATGAACGGATATACATCTCAATCTCCAACCATTGAAGCTCATTCAGCCTGCAGTGTTAGTCCAAGACAAACATGAACACCCACGACTAATTTAAGGGTGAAATGAGGAGAAATGGAGGGCTTCGTGAAGATGGAGGAATATGCCCTGGATGGGTTCTCGTTCGTGCAGAACAAGAACCTGGATCGAAGCAAATACAAAGATGATGAACTGAGAGGATTTTACAGGATATTACACATGATTATGGATTGTATGGCGATGGACTCTGAGTCTTCAAATAGTAGTTTAAAGTTGATACTCAGATGAGAGAAATTGGTAAATATTTGATAAAATGAAGATAAGGAGATTTACCTGGAAATGGAAGGATGAATCAATGGGTTGACGAGGAATAGTGTGCCTGAATGAAGCTCCAAGCTTCAAGTCTTCGCTTTAATTCTCCATCGAAGAGACTAAGCTCAAGCAGCCTGCCAAAGGAGGTATGCAACAAGGTATAATCGCCTTGGATCTTGCTGAGTTTTGTGTTCCTTCTTATCTCACTTTCTCACTAATTCTCTGTCACAGGCCAGTGGAAAGGCTGGGAGGAATCTCGCTAGTGGCAGAATGCGATTGATGATATCCAGAGTCGAGGTTTTGAGGGGGTAGAAGTTCAGTGGTTGGCGAAGAAAGGTGGTGGTTTCAACCACCGCCACCGGCTAGGAGAGAGGAAGTTGGGTGATTCTAGGTGGTTGGTGAGGATCAGGAACAAAAGGCGAAGCTTTAGGTGATGGAAGTTGGTGAAGTGGTTGATGGAGGTGGTTGTGATAATATAGAGAAGTTGAGAGGTGGCGAAGAGGTTGGAGAAGGATGTGCTGAAGATTGACGATGCTTGCAGACTGTTGGATTAAGATCCAACAATCCTGATCATGGGCAATCTGGACAACAAGATGCGGTCACGTAGGCGACCATGAAGGCGCCACATGGCCCAATAAGAATTAAGAGTATAATAGAAATGTGAAATAATTCAAAAAGAATTAGTTAAAGGAATAATTAGGAAAAAAAATAACATAAAAGTTGTAGATCTTGATGAGATATACAACTTTCATGTAGAAGCCAAAGAGATCAGAGGTCATTTGTACATAGATAAAAATTAAATACATAATAAAACAATATAAAATTTTTTTTCTTTTAATTTCTTTTATTTATTTTTGTATTTTGATATCATTTTATGTTTATTTATTTACAATATTATAATATTTATTATTTGATTTTTAGTTATAAATAAATACATGAAATATTAGCACAATAATAGGGTTATATAATATATATTAATTAGTGTTAATTATATACAACACATAAATTATTAATTAATTTTAATTGTCAATGAATCTTGCTGATTTACTTAAGCAAGAGAGATAATATTGGTGAATAATGAAGATAAATATGGAATTTATCACCTATCTTCGATTTGGACTCAGGGTTTTCATGTGATCCATAGGGACTCCAGAGTATAGATCCCATTCTACAAGCCATTGTGGGCTTAGGGTTTTCATGTGGATTCATACAGACTCCATAGTAGAGATCTCACTCTCTGAGCCAGTGTGGGATAGACTCAGTACTATGACGAGGAGACTTTCAGACTTCCTTCTATAACGACCATGGACTCTGATGAGGATGTTTCCATAGCCTTTTCTCATTTGTCCCTTCAGAGAGATGTGGCAATTGCAGACCAGAGTTCTCCATGTGGAGAATCATTCCAGTTTCAATGACTCTACATAGCACACATAATCCGATGAGGAGGCCTAGTTCGGTTCACACTGCAACCCTTTAGTACTTCCTCACCAACGCAACATGAGAAGCAATGTCCTCAGCGGACAACCAATAGAGTATTTGTTGAGTTGATATAATATGTGGTATCATGTATTATGTGAGAGTGATTTATTTCTATTTGTCCAAGCTAAGCATTGCATGCTCCAGCTTGAGGGGGATTGTTAGAGTATGTGTCATGTGTATAGATGGGTAATTAGATCCCTCGAAGGTCCAAATACCACATCCACGGGTTAGTCCCACATCTATCGTGAGAGTACGTGTTGAGTTGATATAATATGTGGTATCATGTATTATGTGAGAGTGATTTATTTCTATATGTCCAAGCTAAGCATTGCATACTCCAGTTTGAGGATGAGTGTTAGAGTATGTGTCACGTGTATAGATGGGTAATTGGATCCCCCCAAGGTCCAATTACCACATCCACGGGTTTAGTCCCACATTTATCGTGAATGGGACTCGGATTTACTAGTGGGGCTAGATAAGAAGTCCTACACCGCCTGTAATAGGTGAGAGAGAATTTTCTCTCTCTCTCTCTCTCTCTCTCTCTCTCTATATATATATATATATATATATATATATATATATATATATACAGTCCATGAGAGGCCTTCTCACGTGGCTCAATCCCGCTCCTTATGAAGGGTGTTCCACATTGAAATTCCGATGTTCTTTCACTATTCTTTATTTTTTATCTATGATATTACGCTTCTGCATTATCATTTTCTACAAAATGAAGGATCTCACTAACTCCCTAAGATGAGAAGTCAAGTCCCTAAAGGTAAACATCCAATTAAACTAACCTTATAACATACAAAAGCACTATTTCTTCAACTTACATCTTGCATCCCCCACTCCTTATGCGTCATACCCACCAACACATCCACAAACCCAGCTCCCCACCTTTCCCTACGTTGATGCTGTCAGCATCTCCCCTCCCTCAAGCCACCCTCGCCTCCACCACCCTCTACTAAGTCTCACCCATGCCGCATCCATATGCCTCACGTGGTTGCAGAGATGACAATCACGAGGGCAGTGTCAATGTTGGGTATCTTAGAAATCCAGAAGGGATGAGAAGAGGAAAATGAAGGGGAATAGGATAGGGAAGGAGAGAGGGAGGAAATGTTGTGGGTCAGAAAGATTAGTTATAACGTCACAGACCCTATAACTCGATCTATTAACTAGGATAACTGGCATATACAACTTGTTGGGCTTGAGTCTAATTGGACCATTGACCTTAATCTAAAATGCTTAAGCCCATGTTATTTAGTGGTAGTCTCCACTATTTATAGCCCACTATTACACTTTTGTTATTATTAAATGTGGGGACTATATTTAGTGTGCTAAATTAATATAATAAAAAATAAATAAAATAATATTAAACTTCAATACCGGACACTAGATTATATTTTTGGGTGTGTATTTAGTTGCATTTACTTGTGAATGGGTAAAGTTACTTGTGGTAAGTTGATGGTATGAGCCACAGTATTAAAAAGAGTAAGATTACAAGGATCACGTGGTAAATAGATGACATGAGCTGTGGTGTAATTCTTCCAGTTTATAGAGGTCACGATGTAAAAATACCAAAATAGAATGATGTTAAAGCCCGTATTTGAGTTGGTAGAATCTGTCAAATATTTTATGTTAAATGTCATTAAAATTTCATTAAAATGGAAATATAATAATAGAGTCTAACTCGTCCATTGCACGGAGAAAGAAAGTGTGTAAGCGACAATTGTGATAGATCATCGCAAACCAATTGACCATCAGATTAGTTTTTTTAGTGTATGCACTATGCAATTATTTGATTAAACTTCAATCTAAATCATCCCGAAGAAGCACTAGGACGGGTTAATAGTGTTTTAAAGAGAATGTGATCAATTTAAAACAAATTATAGTTAAAATAGAAGAAGCAAGCAAGCAAATAAGCAACCCACAATATACAAAGATATACACAGGTTCAGTCTGCACAAGAGTTATGTCATGTTCTTGAGCTCGGCCTACTCATGGCTTTCTAATTCCCACCTATGGACTACTTTTGGTATAGTTCAAACCATTTACAAACCATACAACTCACCAGATTTATCTTCCAAAATGCCTCAAGATACATATCATCATATTGGGGTTTATCTTTCATTTGAGAAGATAAAACTTCAAACAAAATGCCTCTTATCCAATAATAAAGTAAACTACAATATTCTAATAAGGCTTTGTTAAAACCTAAACATAACATGAATTCAAACCAAAATGAATCATAGCAGAAGTCTTGAGATAAAAGCTGGAGAGCATGAAGAATACAAAAACGGGGAACACTTTTTAGAGTCGTTTCTTTTTTACATAGAAAATAGCTCGTTGAAGAGTAGACTGAAAAGTTATTAAGGTGTTGTGCTCTTCATGTGTTGAAATGGATAAATATAGGATCCTTTTATACTTCAGGGAGCCCTGCCCTATGTATGGTAAGTACTAAAAAATATTCACTCAAAATGGTTAAAAAATAACCCAGCTACCAGTAGAGATTCAAATGAATGCAGTAATATTTGTATTCATTCGTATTTGTATTCGTTTTTAAGATGATATGGTACTTGATTTTCTTAAACAGGCGAATACGAATTATTTTAAACGATTTTTTTGTAGATATGAATCCGAATACGGATCTCGAGTTAACGAATGCAGATACGAATACAAAAAAATAAATCCGATTATGAATACGGTTATTCGTATTATATATTTAATATTTTAAAATAAAATTAGGTTAATGATACCAATACAAAAAAATGAATCCAATTATGAATACGGTTATTCGTATTATAAATTTATTATTTTAAAATAAATTTAGGTTAATAACCTCCCCCCTCAAATCTCCTCCCCCCACCCCTGACGGCCACTTTCTTCCCCTCTCAGGCCGCCACCCCACCTCCCCTTGACCTTCTACTCTTGTTGGTTGCCGTCCCCAACCCCCCTGCCGACCTCTACCTCCCCCTTCTCCCATCACCCCATGCGCCCTCTGCCTCCCCCTCCACCCCTGCCTCGCCCGCACCCTCCACCTTCCTGAAGGATACGGGAGGATCCTTAAGAGCATCACAGAAGCGTGATGATCGTATCATATACGATCAAGAGCGACTAGTCATACAGTTGCTCGATGTAGTGGAATTTAAAAATTTTAATATGATGAAATCACATGATCCAAGAACCTTTCTCGAATCGTTTCATCTAAACCACAATTAGGTATAAGGTTTAACTCTTGAAGCGTGGTTGCGATCGAGTCTCTAAACCAAGAGAGCTCCTGTCTCAAGTCCGATCCAATGGAGGAGACGCTTGCGAGCAGGGGGGTGAATCGTGATCCAAGCAGCGGATCTCCTATTCTCGTCATGAGATCCAACATCTTCTTCACGAGCGAGACGCACCGAAGGAGATGGAGATCCACGAGTAGATGATCCGGCAGTAGAACGATGATGCTGCGTCGATGATGACTCTCACAATGGCTCCAAGGTGGACGGCCATTATAAGAGAGAGAGAGGCTTTCATGTGGAGAAAAAGAGAGAGCATTCATTATCGTTTATCGAAGAGCAAGGGGTGCCTCTTCTTATATAGGGTTTTGGGAGTCCATGGATCTCAATCCATAGAAAACACACAATCAATGGTTGAGATTGATTTCTGTTTCTTTCAATGGCTAAGATATTGTTGTAAAAAACATAACAACAATTGATTTAATTTGAATTAATTTATATTGATAAATCAACATAATTAATCCTAATTTAAATCACTTTGACTAGATAAGAGATAATGAGAAGACCAAAATCAATCACTTAAGAAGAGGGGACGACAACTCTTCTCCTCATGGAGAGTTATAGCCGTCCACTTCTCATGAGTGGACTTGGTCAATCTCTTCTAATTATCACGAGATCTCCTTATCTCATGATATATCATGATCTTTTGTCGATAATATTTTTACAAAAAATAATTCCAAATTATCTTGTGGAAAATATCAACCATGCCATTGAAATTATGTAAATCTCATTCACAACCCAAAACAAAATGTAAATATATTTTCAATTAATCATTCAAGGTGAATCCAATTCACATTAATAATTAATCAACAAATATAAATGACAATATACTATCTTTAATATATTATAAATCACATTTATAATATACCTAAATAATATAGATAGTGCTATCCACATTATTTATATCCATGGTAATTAATTCACATTTAATCACCTTGGATATATTTTTCTCATGTGCCCAAATAACATGAATCATTCACGTTATTCACATCTTTGATAATTAAATCACATTCAATTGTCTTAGATAACTCTCCTATTAATATGAATCGAATTCGTATTATTCATGATAGTTCAATCACATTTAATTATCCACTTTCTCAATACTCGAATACATGTATCACAATGAAATTATCCATGAACTCTTTCAAGGATAATGCGCGGTGGAATGAGGATCCACTCGGTCATCTGGCTATCTCCCAAATTGTATGTCTCTTTAAGTGTAGGCTTGGGTGGTGGTGGAAATTCTAGATCATCATCTGGACCACCACCTCCACCTCCACCTCCTCCTCCTCTGCCTCCTCTGCCTCTGCCTCCTCCTCCCTCGTCTCGGTTCATCATATCATTCAACATATCTTGGAATGTTGTCTGCGTGAGGGCCTGCTCGGTCAGCTGCTGCTGGATGGACTGGATAGATGCCAGTAGTTGTGCATTGACTTGATTCTAGTCTGGCACCTGTCCCTCTGGTTGGGGTGGCTGCTGACCCTTGCCCTTTCCTCCGGGAGCCATGTCAGGGTCTGAGTCGGACGAAATGAACTCCGGAGTAGTCTCCAGGGCTCGCACTGTCTTTTATCTGCATAATGAGATAGTTCAAGTCAGATCACTTGCAATTGTGTTCAGCTGCCGTGATGAAGCTGGAATTCAGGTCAACCCCAGCATGTTGTGAATGGAAAAGGATGTAGACTGTAATCGACTTCCATTCACAATGGCGAAAGCGGGACAAAAGTGATCTCAGTTTATTGGGTGGCCAAGAGGAAGGTAGAAAATGAGGAGTCTGGAGATCGATCCACAAAGTCCGGATTGGGTTCTCGGGAATCGCCTCGAATTTATTGGAGGAGTTGAGTTCACGGAATCGATGTGGGTGTCGGCAAGGTCCCGACGAAAACCATCCATGGATCAACTTCGCGAAGCATAAGAGAATGTTGGATGTTGGAAGAAAGATACGATGGTCGACGAGGAATAAATGGAGTGTAAAATAGTAGAGAGGCTCGTTTGAGCGGGGTGGTCAAAGGGAGGAACAACAAAATGTGCGCAAAGGCACGGGACTCGATCTTTGAACCTTAATCTAGATCCATACAAACACAATACAAAATCGGGTTCACCAACTCACGCCATGTGAAGCCGTGAAAGTTCGGCTATTTATTATCTTTTCATTTTTAGAGTTGTGATTTCAGGCATATCTTATAACAAGTCCTTAGTACGCTACCCTATAGGAGAGAGAGTACTACCAGAAGAGTATCTCGTACTTGTCCTCCTCTTGTGTAACCTGTAGTCTGTACTTTTCGGAGTCCTTGTAACCCTTCCTGGATCCCTACTCAGCCAAAGAAATAAAGAGAGGAAGCCGATAGGCGAAACCAATACATCGGTTCTCGCTCACAACGGAATCCCCGTGAGCATGCAAGAACCTACTCGGACGCAGGACAATGAGACAGACACCCCCGTGAAGGCGTGGCCTATGCTCAATACTTCGGACAAGGTCGATGCTCTACACAACAGAGAGTCATCATTGGTGACCAAGCCCTACTCGCCTACGTACGATAGAAGCGCCATTACTTCGGAAATCCATGCGATACACAAGGCAGTTGCAGACTGGGTTTTTGACTTTAATCCTTAGGGGGTCGCACTCGCCCAAGGGAGTAGGGTTTTGGTCCCCCTCCAAGGTACCTAAAAACAATGAGGGCTTTATGAACCCGATACAATGATAGTCCATTACAGATTTTATTTAAGGTCAAAGTTTATTTAGCAGTCCCCTTGTTTTAATTTTTGGGTTTTCACTTTTTTTGAGTCTGTTTTCATACCAGCGCCTAACATTTTTGTAGATTCTTATTTAAGTACTAGGTACTCAAAATTAGAGGGAGATAGCGGAAAAGTCGTGCAAGTGGTTCCATGGTGGAAATCTCACCATTGAACCGAATGATGCATGCTGAGTTAGAAGACTTACAGTGCATCCCAGCTCTCTCCATGCGGTATGCAAAACATAATTTTTAAACCTATCTACATGTCGGTATGCAAGGCACAAAATCATCCTAAACATTAGCTGATATTAGCGTGAAGAACCATAAGTCGCTCATTCATCTCTAGCCCAAAAAGGTCCGGTCTTGGCTCACCCCTCCTCTTCTCAACACACTTGAGTTTAGGAGATAGCGCTTTGCGGGACTCGCGGTGGCACAAGGGCTAAGAGACAACTGAACGGCTTGTTTAAGTTTGACTAGATCCATACGAAGTAGACTATAGGAACATGCGTTCTTATTAATGTTTGGACCTAGCTACTGAATCAAGCAACCTATATCTAGGGGCTCCAAGCACGCAAAACAAAGTAAAATAAAGGCGGAAAGCTCAAATCTTCGGGAAAACAAAGAAAAGAAAGCGATGAAAACTCGAAAAACCGCGATGAGGCCCCCAGGTGAACAATCACCCGGGTACTGGACCTCATTGTGAAGAGTAGAGTCCTGTTAATTATTACATGCCAAAATTGTCTCTCTCTCACCATAAATTACAAAAAATAATCCTAATTGTTGTAACCCAATCTAATCCCCATCTCTTTGCTTCCTTGGTGCTCTCTCCAGATGGTCATGAGGTGAAAACCACCCTCCTCCAAGCTCGGCTGCCTTGGCTCCCTAAGAAGCCATCCTCGCGTGGCGGGCCCTCGCATCAAAGTCACAAATAAATTGAATTAGTATAGCTCATTCAATCAACTAAAACAGATATAAATTAATCACAATAAATAAATCAATAAAGCATGGTGATTAATTACAATAGAAATAGCTGCTCACAAAATCAATGATGAATCAAAAAATTTTACACAAGAATGACAAAATAAGGTAGGCTATGCTCATTGCTCCCCGGCAACGGCGCCATCTGATAACCGACATTTTGCGAGGGTCAAAATATGTTGTCGTTGAGGCGATCGCTCACAGAACATCGGTTAGTCAGCAATTAACCCACAATAAAAGAATGAATAGATTAAGTCCCAAAAATGTGAATTAATATTTATTACTCTACCACAAAATGCATAGTGAACAAGCATGTAGAGGTCGAACCACAGAGAGCAATACAAAAATGCATTAGTCTATGATGTGCATGTACCACAGAGTCATCCTTGTGTGAAGCCTATTTTTGTGGGTTTTTATTTTTATTTTTATTTTTTTATTTTTTTAATTTTATTTTAATGATATAAATATATAAAGATATATATATACCCATAGAGGGTATGTATAACACATAAAATACATACATATGTATATATTTATAGATATATAGATATAATTTTTTTTTAATTTAATTCTCAGATTGTTATACATTAATAAATATATATATAATATTTTTTATTTAATTTGGGAATATATATATAATGTGGAGAGAGGGGTGATACAATATTTATAAAAATATACAAAAATAATAAAAAATTCAGAAATAAAGTCTTTTTGGTATTTTCATGATTTTTTACTGTTTTTGTGATTTTTGGGCATTTTTCAACATATTTTTTGGTATTTTTAAATACTGAAAAAAATAGTGGAGTAGCTACTAGCTAGGGGTAAAAAGGGAATTAAAAATATCTCACAGCCACAAAAATTTTCCAAACCATTTTTAAAGTAAAGAGTTTAAAATATAGAAACTACAGAATTTGAATTTGCAATTTTTGGGGTTTTCTAAAATTTTTTATATTTTTTAGAAGTTTTTGAGTATTTTTGAATTTTTAATGTTTTTCTTTTGAGATTTTTAATGATTTTTGGGTTGACACTTAATTAGGATAAAATAGACCATAGTTAATTTAATTGGAATTTTCGAGGTGTTTTACTATTTTTTTGGTATTTTATAAACTAGACAGTAAATAAAATGCATTTTTTTATTTTTAATAAATGCAAAAATGCAACAAAATTAAAAATTAAAAATATGGCATGCAAGAGCAAGCTAACGTGAGCTTATTACATTTTTGCAAAATTTTTCGAGTTAATATGAGCATGAAATAAATGGACAAAGCATACAAAAATATCTGGCCTGACAGGGGCATTTTTGCAAATAAAAATAAACTCAGGGACTTCTGTGAAAAAACACCAAAAATATTATACGTGAACTACAATTTTAAGGGCTAAAATGAAATACAAAATCCACCAGGGGTTTGACTACAATTTCTACACGCCTCACGTGGGACTGCACGTGAGGCGCGGAAGGACCTAATAGCAATTCCGGAAAATATAGGGGTCCTACTGCAAAATATACAACTTATTTACAACGTGCGAATTTATTTACGATATTAAACATTAAATACAAAAAGTTCGAGGGGGCTCAGTGTAATTTACCCCCTAAGGCGCGCAAATGGACGGCGATGGGCGCGCCACTTATCCACGTGTCGGGCTCTCGAAGCCCGATACCCCTTCGACGATCTTCGGCCAAGATTGCTTCTAATGTCTGATCGAACGACCGAGGCAGCTGCTACATGGTTGGCCCTGATTAGATCTGGGGCCGTCTCCTTCATCCGACGGTGGCTGCTGATCACGAAGAACAGGGAAGAACAGCTGGCTTCCCTGGCTTCGATCGTTGATTTCTCCGCCTCCAGACGCTCCTGGTTGATGGCGATGGGTTCCATACGCCCGGCGAGGTGGTGTGCACCGTCCGAGGTACTCCAGAAGGTCCAGGACCCCCTAGATCGGTTCAACGATTTTGGAGAAGAAAGGGGGGTCCTGGAACCTCTCAGTGGATCGTTTCGAGCCCCAGGGGGCTTCGTTCAGCTTCTAACCTGCACCAAAAGTATGAGGGGCTCGAGGGGGTCTTCCTCGACCAGGGGTTAAGGCTAAAAGGATAGGGAATGACTGGGGGTGGCGAGGTCCGGCGAAGCGGAGGAGTTGGACCTCGATTCGCAGAGCTGTAGAAGCTCTGGTTGATCTGATGCGTGGGTTAAGCGTGGAACGTGTACGGGAATGAAGTGAGGTGAAGCGAGGGGTCGGATTGTGCGGAGATCAGGGTAGAGAGGTTCGCCGGAGATGAACTCCGGCGAACTTCGATCTGGGTCTAATCGCGCACCTACGATCCTACTGATTACTCTAAAGACTGGATTAAAGATTAAAAACTAAAACTAAGCTACAAAACGAGATAAATCAGCTCTTATACCTGGTGGTCGACCAGGGAGTAGGACCTCCGGCGAGCGGCGGCTGTGGGCACTTCCTTCGACTCCTCCGACCAACTGAGACTGCCAGGAGTACCCCCCTGTCACGAGGATCCTCCAAGGGCTGGATTTGAGGGTGGAAAGCGACCGAAGGGAGACCAAAATGGGGGAGGAGGTCGAAGGGGTTATTTATAGACATGATATGCACCCTTATTGACCGGGGCACCGCGAAGAATCGACATGATAGATGGTCGATCTGGGTTGGTGGCGGTGATGTACAATGATCGGGGATCATTTTGTCGGAAGACGTCGATGGCCGACGATGGACGAGTCGAGCGGGAAAAAAGGAGGAAAACGGGGGACTGGACAGTTCTGACGGGAGTCAGAGGCGTAGGGGGAGTTGACCGGAGGTCAACATTCCCTGGCCTCTGATTGGTCCACATCAGCCCGAACGTGACCTATTTATTACACGTAGCAAATGAATTAATTAGATTTTGCTTAAAAAATAAAAAATGTTTATTAATTAATGTAGTATTTATTTATGATTTTTATTTATTTTTTTGATATATTTTATTATACTTTTAATTTAATAATGTATTTATAAGTATATTTATATGTATTTATTTTTATTTTGTTTATTTTTATTTTATTATTTTATTTTCTTATTTTATAAATTTATAATTTATTTTTGTGAGTATAAATATATTTTTGTTTAATTTTTAAGAGTTTCTTTACATTTTTAAATAAATAGGTATATGTATATGTAGGTATACTTGTAGGTCTTTTACCTATATATTATATATACTTTATTTATTTAATATATTTTATTTATTTTTATTTTAGATTTGTATTTTTAAGAAATTATATGTAATATTTACATTATTATAAAAATATAGATGAATAAAGAATAAATGAATAAGATCCCTTTTTATTTATATACATATAGGTAGCATAGGTATTTTGTCTATGTATTTCATAGACCTGTTTTATTTTACAAATTCTTTTTTGGTTTTCTTTTAATTCCAATATGTACATGTATTCTATACATTATTTACAAAATTCTAAAAATATAATGTGATAAAAATTATAGACAATGAATATATTGAATATTTTAATCAGGCAGGTTGCACAATGGGGGCCAAAACCTAACTTTTGCAGATGGACTCCAAAAATTATGAAACCAATTTTATTAAATAGTACTTGGAAAGCTATATACAATTAAAGGTGAGTTTGAGTGATTTGGAGTTTTTATTTGCAAGATATGGGTCTGTGAAGTTGAGATTTTTGCCTTTTATTCTGTGTACAACATGTACACTTAGTATTATTTTTACACAAACTCAATTTTGTATTTTTATTTATATTATTATCGACAACTTTCATGAACAAAGTTTCTTTATTTGATGAATGAATAGTTATATACAAAATAGGTGTCAAAAATGCATAAATAAATGCATGAATAAATGAGATATTTATTGTACACTAGCCCTTATCTCCCCCTACTTTATTCCTTGTCGACCAATTCCATGCTGGCCTTGGTCTCGGGGTTCGGGTCATAAAATATCTGCAATATTTTATTCCTTTTTCTTTTCTTCTCTTTATTCTATAATTTTGGCATTAAACACCTTATTTAATGTATAATTAATACAATGAATGATGAATGCTATTGTGTACAATTTGATGCTATTTACATGCATTTGCTGGGGTTTTTGAGGCAAAAATGATAAAATAAAGGTGATGAAATGGAGATTCATCAATATTGTTGATGGCATTGATGGTGTCCATGGTGAGGATGTGCTTTTCATGCTTGCCATCTTGACTTTTGGGGTTGTGGGGATGAGATTTGTGCCTTGTCGTACATGCATCCTTGAGTCCCTTCTTTACAACAGGCATGCACTCAAGACCCTTCATCAAAGGCATATTCAAGATCAAAATTTGTATAATTTCCACAATTGCCGGATTAGACAAAGAATTTTACAATTTTTTTGATTTTTTGAGTTTTCTCGTTACTTCGGGAAAAGGTATATTTAGAGAATTTGAAACTATATTTTGTCAAAATTTTGCACATTTCAAGATGTACAAGTAGATGGCAAAAATGTAAAAAATCATCAACAAGTGATGGGCCAAAAAAATCTGGCTCGGCTTAAAGAGCTAGCTTCGGGCTGGTTGGTCACCACTGAGGATGGTGCTGTTGTCTTCTTTTTGTATTTTTGAATTTTCTTAATTTTGGATTTTTGGTTTTGGTGCTGCAAAAATGGTGCTTGGTCCTTCTATCGGTTGGGTTGCTGACTCATTTTCAGATGCAATGTTATTCCTGTTTACTGTCACCGATGGCCGGAGTGTCCTACCTCTCTTGAGAGTAACAACATTATGTAAAAAGCAATTAATATCACCTTTGTTGGGTTGGACAGTACTATCTACCTGCTCCTTGCGACGGAAGTTACTCGGGTTTGCCTCAACCTGAGATGGTATGATTGTCTTTGTAGTTGTTAGGTCATCGATATTTTATCTCATCTCAGCCATGTTCTTGATCAACTAAGGAAGATAGTCCAGGGTCGGGTTAACTGGCACAACCTTAGAAGAGTCACCTTGTGTGGGTCTCTGATGTTGCGGTGGAGGTTGTTGTTAATAACCCTGATGGTTCTAATAGTAAGGAGTAGGGTATGAGGAAAGTTGAGGAGGACCAGAGTACTAGTTCTGATAATGAGCATCTGGCTATTGCTGGTGGTAACTCTGCTACCTATAACCGGATTGCTACGGACCCTACTAGTATCCTTGACTCTAGTTGTTCCCGTAATGTGGTGGCTGTTGCTGATGCAAGGCTTGGTAGGGTCTTCCACCCTGTTGCTGCTAGTGATAGGTATCGTTTCCCATGTTCTGACCCTGGGGTTGTCCATGAGTATGGGTCAGTTGTGCTTCATTGTTCCAAACACTGTTTATCTCATACATGAGTGGCTAGGTTGGACAGAAATGCTCATAATAGGAAGGATGGGTCTCTGGTTGATAAACAACTATCTGTGTCTGGGATTGCAGGGGCTGCTCCGAGGTCTTCACATAATATGCATGTTGGACGGGTTAGGGTAGTAAGAGACTCGACTGAGAAGGTTGTGTCAGTGTTGGCTCCTTCTACTCAGTGGGAGTTTTTGTAGTGGCAGAGACATAATTGTAGGCAATAGCATTTAATGCCCGAACAAGGTGCTCTAGCTACATGGAATCAAATCGAGCTTCTCCAAGCCCTGCATCATTTTCTCGATATCTGCATGTTTGTCGAGGTTATGCAACACCTTCTCTATGACATTTACCTTAGACAAATGGCTCCCGATAATGCTAAGATTGGAGCTCTCACCTTTGTCTTCGGCATGAGCTGCCATGTTAACAGGCTTGTGGCCGGTTGCAAGCATCTTCATGTATGCACAGGATGAGGATTAAGAGGCTTCTCCTTCGACCATCTCCTCAAAAATGTCCCAAACGAAATCCTCATCCTTATTGAAATGTGAGCGACCACAAGCGACGTTCACTAGCTTTTGGCTCTCAAGTGTCATCCTAATGAAGAAGTCATGAACAAGACTATTTTTTGGGATTTCATGGTGGGGACACTTTTCTTGCAGATCTCTGAATCGCTCCCACATTTCATGGATTGCCTCGTGGGGCTATTGAATAAAACTGTAGACGTGGGTGCACATCTGTTCAAGAGACCGAGAGGATAGAATTTGTGCGTAAATGTAGACTTTAGCTCCTCCCAGGTCGTGACTACCCTCCCCAAATGGTTCACCCAATAAAGCGCGTGTTGTGGAGACTGAAAGGGAAGGCCGTCATCTTGATCACCCCTAGAGGAATATTTGGGTAGTGGGTGGTTGCGCAGATGCGGTCAAATTGTTGTAGGAGGGTATATGGCTCTTCGGTCGCGTTTTCATGGAAGGCCGGAAGCAGAGACAGGAATTGTAACTTCAGATCAAAGTCAGCATGGATGTGTGGAATCTCAATCCACTCACTGACATGACCATCTCAAGGGTTTTAACTTTTCTTCAACGGGTTTTGCATGTGGTGGTCTTGCCTTTCTTACCTCGTCACGGGGTCCACCTATTAAGTAGTTGTCCTTTGCATCTTCTCTATGGAATTCATCTTCTCTCTTGTCATCTCTCTCATCAGTCCTTCTCCTTAGATCATTGAGCATTTCTTGAAAGACATCCTGATATAATCCTTGATTAGTCAACTGATGTTATATGGCTTGAATCAAAGCGAGGAGTTGGTTGTTGACGTCATCTACGTGGTGTGCTACCCTTCCCCTGATCTTGTTCTTCGACTTGTTGGGGCTACCATCCCTTTCCTCTTCTTGTAGGAGCCATTTCTGTTTGTGCCTGTGATTCTGGCTCGAGATCAGTGTCAAGATTTGTAATGGGAATCACATCTCGATCACTCTGTATGCATGCACTAGATGGAGAAAATAATTTAGAATTAGGATCAATTCTGAATCTTATTAGGGATGGAGAAGAGTATGGAGCAAACTCAATCTCCATCCAAAATGGGCAGAGCTCAAGAAGTGAGTTCTCTTGGTTGGGGTAGAAAGAAGAAGCGGGGAGTCCTGAGGGTGGTTCACGGAGTCCGTACCGTGGACCTGGGAATTGCCTCAATTTATTGGAGATGTCAGCAACACAGAATCGATGTAAGTGTCAATGGAGTTCCGACTAAGCCATCCGTGGGTCGACATCATGAGAGGGTCAAAAAGAGATACATGATAGATGAAAGATTATAGAGATGAATAAGAATTAAAAGGCGTGTAAAATAGTAGAAGGCTCAAAGTGAGTAGGAGTCAAAGAGGAAAATTGTAAAAGAGAAAATGTGACAAAAATCGCGCAGTACTTTGATCTTAGATCCTAAACTAGATCCAAACAAACACAATACAAAATTGATTTACCAACTCAACCCAATGTGAAGACATAAGAGTTCGGCTATTTTAATCTTTTCAGTTTGTAAGGTTATTGACTCAGGAAAAAATTGTAATGAGTCCTTAAGCGGCTAGCCTTAGAGGGGAGCGTGTATTACTCGAATGAGTCTCCAACTTGTTCCACCTCCTTTGTATCATGTGATCTGTACTTTTTAAGGTCCTCAACCTCGTACGTGGGTGGATACTCAGCTAAAGAAATATAGAGAGGAAGTCGATAATGGTGAACCCATATACTTCGGACCAAGCTCGCAATGGAATCACCTGTGTGTGTGCTAGGCTCGCCTTGGATGCGAAATGATAAGACAGACACACCCGTGAGGGTGAACCCATATACATCGGATCAAGTTGGATGTTCTACATATGGCGAGAACATCGTGCTTGACAAGACCCTACTCATTCAAGTACTATAGAAGCAGCGATACTTCATCGATCTCAGGTGATTGTTGAGGCAGATACAGATCGGGTTTTTGGATCTATTCCTTAAGGAACGTGATTCGCTCTGTCTGGAGTTGTACATAAAATCAATGTGGGATTTGTGAACCCCAAGCAATGTTGTTCGTTACAGATTTTATTTTTAGGTCAAAGTGAATGTAGTAGTCCTTTTTTATTTTTTGTGTGTTATCACTTAATTTGAGTAAATTCAATACTAGCGCCGGAAGTTTTTGTAGATTTTCTTTTTGCCTAGGTTATAAAAATCAGTGTGAGAAAGCAAAAATGCAACGCAAGTCAAAAAACGATGATGAATGCTTAGTTACAAGACTCACAGTAATTTCCAGCTCTCTCCATGAGGAATGCAAGGCAGAAATTTTTAAACCTAGTCTATATGCAAATGCAATGTTGAAATCACCAGAGAAGAGAATATTCCACTAGCTTGAAGAACCAGATGATAATTACTCGGAAATTACACCAAAAGTCTGGTCTTGGATGCCACTCAGTGACCACCACAGTGTGTCATGCAAGCAGTGTATGCAACCTCTCTCGTCATGCGATCTCAAGCCCATATAATTACTAATTAAGTCTAACTAAGTCCAAGCACAAATCTATAGCTACATGCAATGTAGTTAGGGATTTGGACCTTAATCAATCGAGCAAGCAGATCCGATAACTAGGGTCTCATTCATACAAACAAAGAAGATAAAGGCAGAAAACTCAAAACACGAAAAAATAAATAAAATAAGACGGTAGAAATCTCAGAAAACACAGTGAGCCCCAATAGTAAAACACTTTTGGGACCGAGTGTCCAAAGTCCAAAGCATTTTTATTATTACAATTTAATTAAGCAAAAATAAATCACTCTCTCTTAGAAAAATAAAAACAAATGTCCTATGCTAATGATCCTCCTCTCTCCCTCTTGCTCTCTTCACTTGGTCTACAAGTAGAAGGACCAAGTCTCCTCGACTCGGGTGCTCCAACCATCTAGGCGGTCGTCATCATCTCAAAGTCCCTCGCAAGAAAAATCAAAGAGAATATACTAGCACAAGGAAGGGAGTATTCAAATAAGAGAGAAAATAAATAAATAGAAAAATTATTAAAGGAAATGAACCAAAATTCTATCATGTGCATTGCTCTCCGGCAACGGTGCCATTTGATGTCTTTGTTTTTGCAAGGGTCTAAAATAATATCCTCACAGAAGCAATGATATATTGTCGCTGAGGCAATCACTGACAAAGTCTGAGGTTAATCAACAATCAACCCACCCAATGTGTAATTCAAGCAAAGAAAGCAAGTGTGAATCAAAATTTATTATACCTTACTAATAGATGTATAGTGACAAGTAAAGTATGGGTCGACCACAAGAAAAAACTAAGGATAGACAATAAAAAATTGGCCAAAAAAATAATAAGTGATTTTACGTGTTTTTGGATTTTTAATTTTTATGTGGGTTTTTACTTTTATATTTTTTATGGATTTGAATTTTAATATATATTTTTAAAATTGTTTTAAAATTTTATATTTTGATTTTTTTTATATTTTTAAATTTATCTTTCTTTTTAAATATATAACATAATAATATATAAGGTTTTATATACATTGTAAGGTGATATAATTATAAATACTACTAAGATAATCAAAATATAGGAAATAAAATATTTTTGGATTTTACATAATTTTTTTACTATTTTTATGATTTTTGGAGAATTTTGCTAATTTATTATAATTTTAAAGTAAAAAATTATCCCAAATCAAGGATTAAATAAATAGTCAGAATTGAATTGGAGATTAAAATTAGCAAAATATGTCAAAATTCTTACAAATAAATTTAATAGATATTTAATAATGGAAAGAAAATTATAAAATAGACATGAATATTCTTGGATTTTTTTGGGGATTTTTTTAATATTTTTATAGAGGATTTTGGAGCTTTTTATTTTTAGTATTTTCCTATTTTTAGGGATTTTTTTGGTATGGAGTTAGAAAATGTTAAATCAAACCAAATATATTTTTTAGGAATTTTTAAACATGTATTTATATTTTTTGATATTTTATAATTCGAATAGGGATAAAAATGCTCTCTTTTGATTTTTAATAAAGATAAAAAATCCTTTAAATGAAAATGCAAAAATATGACATGAATATATAAGAAAGCAAGCACTTAACTCTATTTTTTAAGAATTTTTGGAGCACGAATAATTTTTTTAATGAATGGAAAACATGTAAAAAAATGTTGAACTAGTAGGGTATTTTTTGCAATTAAAATTAAACATAAGGTTTATTATGCAAATTACCTAAAATATTATAACTAATATTTAATGTTATTGGACTTAATTTTAAATACAAAAACCTCCGAGGGGTTCCCTGTAAAATTAGCACCTCACTTGGGATCTCACGTGAGTTGACGTGGACTGTAATATAATGTAATATCACTAATGTTCAAGGGCCTCCATGCAATTTTAACCAAAAATTTTAAAATAAATAAAAATATTACAAGGTTAAAAATAACTACGATAAAACTAGGGTTTAAATATGCAATTACCCCTTATATACATGTGATCCCATGCCCGGATGGTATTCACTTGGACACGCGGCATTTATCAGACGATTGATACGGCTTCGAGGCTTGACGATGGAGATTAGACCTCCACCTCAGATCTGATGGTGGCGCATGGCTCTATTGAATGGTCGTTGGATGCCTACATAACTCTTTCTGATCTAATGGTGCTAGAGTTGCTTGGAAGAACGTGTATATATTGCGCATCTTCAAAGCCTCATATTGATGCAGCGGACACCTTGGAACTTGTCCCTCCCCGCGGAGCTACTCCTCAGATTCCTGATGGGTTTCCAAGCTCGTAGAACTCCTCAAAATGCTCAAGGACCTCGGGCAGAGCTCCGACGAAGCCTGGAAGCTGGATCTGACTTATTAACCTTGAACAACCCTATATATGGGTATTCTCTTTCGGTATCCCGCAGGGAAGTGTTATGGACAAGGACACAGAGCTCTGGGGAGCTCCAGGAGGTGGAAAGAGTTAGAATTTGAGCGGGATGAGTCCCTTAGATGAACGATGGATAAGGAGTAACAGATAACTCGATCTGAGCAAGATTGAGGTGTGTGAGGAGGAGTGGAGCAATCAAAAATGTAAGAGGAAGAAGATGGTGGCGATAGTCAGGTCGGGATGTGTCGAGGATAATCAAAAATAGGTGGAGGAGCTGGGGCTCCGCCTCGAAGATGGTGGAATCTAAGAAAATTTTGGTTAAATCAAATGAAATGAGAAGTAAATACAGACTACTACTACTACTACAAATTGAAATTGCATATAAGGAGTAGAGAAGCTCACAGTTCTTGCACCTGAAAGGGGCTTCAGGCAGAGAGGTCGACAGAGCTGGACTAGCTCGATCCCAAAATACCTCGTTGAATGGTTGACCGTAATCTTGTTGTCACTAGCAAGGTTGCTAGAAGCTTAGGATTAGGAATGAAAGGTGAAAGAGGGATCAAAAATCAATGGAGGCTTGAGATGATATTATATAGAAAGCGACCATTGACAAAGAAGATCTCTCAAATCCATGGACCAAATCCCATGAATTCAAGTGCTTGTGTAAGGAACGAGGATCAAAAGTCCCTTAGATGTCAATCTTAAAAAATGCAAGGATCAGGTACTATGCGGCTAATAAATCGAGGGGGTGTGGGTTCTGACAACCTTGAGCCACGGTTAGTCATTTGACCTCAGGTCAACCAACGGGGGCTCCCGATTGGGCTGCGTAGGCCCTCTACACGACAAAATAAGAGAATAAATGATAAACAATTATAAATAAAATAGTAAACAAATAATTATAAAGTAGTAAACAAATAAATGATAAATAATTATAATAAAGAATATAAAATAAAAAAATATGTTATATAGTATTTTAATATGAATTTTATTTTTTATGGGCTTATTTATTACAAGTCACTTTTTAGGGCTTCATTTATTGGTCTATTTATCTTTGTTTTGTATATTTTTTTGTATTTTTTACATTATTATTTCATTTTCTTTATTTATATATTTATAACTTAATTAATTATATTTAAATATATGTTTATTGTATTGTTCTGTTGTCATTTATACACTTAAATAATTATGTCTACTTATAAATAAGTATAAATATAGTATATTCATCTATGTATTTATGTAGA
This sequence comes from Ottelia alismoides, assembly GCA_037367405.1. Taxonomy (NCBI): domain Eukaryota; kingdom Viridiplantae; phylum Streptophyta; class Magnoliopsida; order Alismatales; family Hydrocharitaceae; genus Ottelia; species Ottelia alismoides. The sequence goes on along the minus strand of JAZKJV010003632.1, from coordinate 81,231 downwards.
CTATTTTATTTTTGTACTTTCTTTATGCTTTATTGTATTCTAAATATGTACAAATATTATAAGTAATATTTATAAACTTAAAAAAAATAAAGAGTAAATAAAATGAATAATTTATTCAGGTAAAGTATACAATAGGGGTCCAAAACCTAACTTTCACACCTTAACTCCAAAATAAATGAAACCACCTTCAGTAAATATCTTATTAAATGTTATATACAAGTAAAGGTGATTTTGGTACTTTTTGAGTTCATATGGACAATATATAGATCTAGGAAGTTAGGGTTTTGGCTTTTTATTGAGAGTATAAAAAAGTTCAATGTATATTATTTTACGTGAAATCAATTTTGTATTTTTCGATATATTATTATCTACAACTTTCATGTACAAAGTTTATCGATTTGAGGTATAAAAAATCGAAAATATAATGGGTCCCAAAAATGAATTATTGATGGATAAAAGAATGGAAATTTTATGGGATTCCTGGCCCTTATCTCCCCACATTTTATTCTTTGTCGACCTAGTCATCAAAACACCTAGGTCTCGGGCTTTAGGGTCATAAAATACCTTTGGTATTTTTTCTTCTTATTTATTTATTTTTTATTATTATGTTAAGAACTATATTTTATTTACAATAAATGGAATAAATGATGATTGTCATGTTGTACAAAATTATGTTATTTAAACGAATTAGCTAAAGTTTTAAGGCCAAAATGATGCAATAAAGATGATGAAATGGAAATTCGTCAACATGCTACTCTTAAATGTGGTGTACTCTTTAGATGGGAGCATGGGGAAGGTATCCCTTCTCAGCTAATTACACCATCTGTCCAGGTATGATGGTAAGGTTCTCCCACTCGGCAAGTCTGTGTATCTCGCAAACATTCTTCTCAATCCGGTCAACCTTGGTTAATTTATCACAGATTATCACCATGTTGAGAAGTAGTTCATTCGCAAGATCGGTGACAGCCAATCTTGTCACCGCTTGATGTATGCGAGAGGGAGGTGGCTTATCATAAGCCCCAGTGGTGGTTGTTGTGCAATTGGTCTCTATCATCTGCTCAAAGATCATCCATACTGTGTCGGCTCCTCTATTCAAGTAACTACCTACACATGCATCACTCAATAATCCTTAGAGCTATGGATTCAGTCTACTATACAAGTTCAAGACCAAGATCGACTTATCTATATCATGGCATGGAAACTTCTGTATCAGTTCTTTGAACCTCTCCCATGCCTCGTGGAAAGGGTCATGGGACATCTGTGTGAACCTGGATATCAGCGATCTCATCTCATTACTTCTACTCATGGGGTAGAACTTCTAGTGACTACATTTGCAAAGTTCTTAAGCCAATATGAAACTTTGTCTGCTGCAGCGAATGGAAAGGCTCTTAGATGGCTATAGTCCTGAGAAACACCATGCAGACCTAGGTTGTCGCAAACAAGATCAATCTTCTGCAGGAACATGTATGCTTAATATATTGCATTGTCATAAAACTTTGGTAGGAGTGTCAGAAAAGGATGCTTCAGCTCCTCGGCATTAGGTGGTAGGACTGGCCAAAGCCAATTCTCAATCTTCACGGAATTGGGATTATAAGCATCCCTCATAGATTTTCCCTCTTGTATGTTTCCTTCCCCATTCCTCAACTGTCCAAGATCTTACAATAATTGTTCGCTACACTTCTCGGCTTGTGCCAGTATATTTAAGATATCCCTCAATGCACCAATGCCTCCCTCTTCATCAATGTTCTTCTTGGGAGGTATCGTGTTCACTGGTTTGTCTTCTTCACCTTCAGAACAAAGACAAATCGAAATAATAGAGACAAAGAATGTGATATAGAAGCATTGAGGTGAGGGTCTTATTCGATGTGGTGAGAGAAGAGAGTGTTGGCCCGGTCTGACCATCCTCGAGAATGATGAGTGAATTATTAACCTTGGTCTCATGGGAAGAGTTGCCATGAAATTGAGGGCGTTCGGGGAGTGAGTGATCCTGAGCCCATGAGGATGGTTGGTTCGTGGTGTTCAGTGAGAGGCATGCAAAGTCCGAGAAAAAACCACCCCAATATGTCATTCTCTATGTCAAGAGATACGATGAAGGAGCATGATTTTAAATAATGAATGATAGGAAAGGAGCTAAGAGAGTGGTCTTTGAACATACGCCATTGAATGCAAACACAAAGCAAACCCCAAATTTACTAGTTGTACACAGTAAAGGCCGTAAAGATCCGGCCAACTATCTTTTTATTTTTTGTTAGGTGATAATACAATCTTATACATTCGTTACACACAATGAAATTACCTTACGCCCATCGGTGTTCCTCATAAGTCACAATGAAAGGGGCGATCTCCTCGGGCTATCGGATTTCAGTATCACCCTCCTTTGGAGACTACTAGGCTTACACAATCAAAATGTATTACTAAGGTTGAAGGCAAGCCCTTGCAGTTCCCAAATATGCGAGAGTCGGAAATGGAGACATAAGGGGCAAGTCTATAGATTTGGGCTCTAACCATAATGGTTGTGTCCTCAACCACTTTATCTTGGGGTAAGTACATGTGTTCAAGGACGGGGTTACTCTCCTGAAAATAATTTCAGTTTTTATGATTATTTTAGCCAATTCTAATTATCATTCTTAATTTTAAGTTATTTATCACTTAATTAAGTCAACCAGACACGATGCCTAATGATTAGTCACGATTTCCTTTAATCCTTAGTTATAGAAATCTAGGGGGAGGAAGTCATTAAGATGATGCAATCAAGTAAATCAATGATGTATGCTTAGTTTAGGAGACCTACAATGATCGTCAAGCTCTACAAGTGGGATGCAATACAAAATTGAAATTTTTTATGCTAAATGAATGTAGACAGAAAAATCGTTCCTAAATAGGCAATTCTATTAGCGAGTGATGAACAAGTTGATTTGATTAATAGCTTTACGGTCTAAGTGCATCTGTAAAGCAATGAAGTGTGGTCCTAGATTAAACGAGCACAAATATAAAATATTTAACAAATTAAAAATCTCTAAGAGCTACGAGTGCAGGTCTAACGTACGAGCCACTCAAGTCGAGTCCCACCCTTAACAACAGAGCAAAACAAGTCTTAACACACCATAAAAAAGAAAGTCCAAGTCTAATTTAAACACGCAAGATCCCAAATGGGAACCATTGTAAAAGTGCAACTATTACAAATATTTACAAAAATTAAATAATGCATAAACTAAAAACCTGAGGACTCTACACTTTCTCACAACTCGACTCAATCTTTATTATTTTGTGTCCATCTGCCAGCTCATTTCTCGATGAGCCGAACTCTAAAAAGCCTCTCCAGATGCACCGAGTCCCTCACATAAAAAATTAAGATGTAAGTAAGGGATATGCCACAAATAAAATAAATAAATAAATGTTAAAAAATAAAAAGAGAAATAATAACAAGAAACCTAGGGGTCAGACAACTCGAGAGGTGCAAAATCGTAATTTCTATGTTCTCTAAAAATTATCCTAAGATGTACCTTCCCGTACCATCCCGTTAACGATGTCATTTGTAGAACTACAAAACCATCCTAGTTAACTAATTGGAATATTGCATTGTAGTTGGGTAAAAAAGGATTAATCAAAAACCATCAAATTGATTAATTAATTAAATGAAAATGCAGATGATTTTTATTTTACTTGTGCAAGCTCAACGTCGATAACATGGAGGAAACTGTCTTCTTAGGTTAATTTTTAGATAGTTTTAGACTATGTTTTCAAGGGAGCATTTTTTAGATTTTTATGCAATTAATGAATGTGATGCAATATGGTTAAGTTTAAGTGCTAAAATGCTTTTGATCAAATCAAGTCCATAAGTTCCTAAACTTGGCCAGAGTGTTGATGCATACAAAATTAAGTGAATGTGAAATTTTGATAATTTTCTAATGTAAAATGAATTTTCTATGCATTAAATAATGTAAAATTGATGACCTAGAACAACTTAGTTTTAATCAGTAGAAAATCTCAATACTTTCGAAAAACAAAATTACCCTTGATGTATCTAAATACTAGGTATCTGTGAACAATTTTAAATACTAAAAATACTAAGTTTGTAGGGAGATAATTTTGAATTACACAAATTACCAATTTATTTATTCTAAGCAAAATATATGTGTAAATGAGATAATTTTTGGATAGGTTACAAAGTGGTAATTAATCCTAATTACTACATTTTTCTAAAATTTTGGAGCAATATATGAATTACTATGAATTGATGATCACAGATTGTTTAAAATATAGTTAATTTTGCCATAATTAAATCAATAAATCCACACTAGCTCTTTAAATCAACCTATTTAAATCACCATTGAATTTTCACATCAAAGAGAATTTATTAACCATAACATACAATTTTCAGAATTACAAATTGATGCAGAATGTGGGTTCAAACATCTAAAAACATGCAAGGATATAAATGTAATATATGAAAATTAATAAAATAAAAATCAATGCATAAATGGACTTGAAGAACGTTACCCGGACCCGAAGGGGGTTCTTTGTTATTTTCCCTGAGGGGGGGAGATCACGCACGTGTTGAGGTATTGATCGTGATTCTAGAAGAAAGCTGGAGCATCATCATCAACAACAACAAAGCCTTTTCCCATAATTAAGTAGGGTCGGCTACATGGATTCTTCGCCTCCATTCAGATCTATCTTGGGTCAATCTCGGATTTATATCCAAAAAACTAAGATCCCTTCGTATAGTCTCTTTCCGACACTTCTTGGGCCATCCTACATGGATTCTTATGAAGAAAGCTGGAGCACGAACGTAAATTTTCTACATTACGAGGGCATGTTTATAAATTACCCAGCAATGTACATGCTTACGTGCATTCTAAGCTTTCAGGGTGGTCTAGAGCCAAAGCTCTACGTGGTGTGCGTAAGAAGCTTTGGGTCTCCCGATGCTTACGTTCTGTGGATCAAGGCTCGGTGAATGGCAACGTTATGGTTTATGGACCGTAAGATAAAGGATCAACAGCTGAAAGCATCATTTTATAGCCATCGCTCGTTCAAGATCGAGCAAAAACTGTACATGTCGATGAATGTGAAGGAAATGAAGGGGCTTTTTTGACACAACTCGAGTAGATGGTGGAGATCCAATTCAGCAATAGCTCGAAGGGTTCTTTTTTGTGATGACCGGGCAATCCTCTAGTGATGGATTTGGAGAGGAGCCTCAAGGAAGATGGTAGCGGTGATGGAAAACAGGTACTCAGTCCACATACGACTAGTTATAGAGGTTGAAGGAGATGGCTCGATCGGTCTCAAAAAAAATCCCCAATTCTGATGTGGTGAACACTTCCTCCCATTTTTTTCCTATATGGAACTCAAGGATTCTTCTTCAACACCCTTGTGGAATGAGGATCTGGAGATCCTTATCACCGTGGAAGATGTGGAGCCAATCAGTGGTAGATGTAGAGCGATAGATTAGCAGTGGAGATTGGATGGGATAATTGTGGTTGTCGATCGAAGTTGTGGGATTGTTAGAGGGAGCGAAGAAGATGACTTGGGGGTCTAGTTTGCTGAAAATAAGGAAGAACGAAAATAGGAAGGAGAAGAAGAAAGGAGTAAGAGATATGGATTACACTTGATAGAGGAAGAACATATGGAATAGGATGGGCCAGACTCGCCTGAAAGGTGGTTTCTCCTAAAAATATGGTTGTTGCCTCGAGTGCTTAGCGGAGGGCACGCGACTCCAGCAACTCATGGATGGAGTTTCTACAAATCTAAGGTTGAGCTCCAGATCTTGCCTAAAAATGCTTACGATCACCTTTGCCTCCCACTCGAGAGTCTTTTATTGTCACCTTGAGAGAATGGGGGCCGGTTGCTTTAGCTTAGGCTAATGACAGATGATCGATGATGGGGGCTCCTCCTGGGTTTTGAGAATATGCGGTTAGGGTTACATGATAAGAGAGGAGAGTGGGATGTCATGGAATACAGGGACGAGGTCGGCTGATGGTTGTGGAGGGAGATGCTCGTGGGATAGAGAGGAAAAAAGCGACACATGTGGAGGTAATGAAACTCCATCTCATCACCTTTATTCTTTCATTTTGGCCTTAAATCCATACCTAAATGCATTTATATATAATTAATTTGTTAAAATAAACACTTGATTAATTGTGCAAAATATTGTATAAAACATTGTACTCTTTTTTATTTAATTCCAAAATTAAAGAATAAAGGGAGAGAAGAAAAAGGAAGGAGACGCCATTGGTGTTGAGTGACCCAAGACCCCGAGACTCAGTCATCAAGTTGACTTGATCGACAAGGGATAAAGTACGGGAGATAGAGTAGATATATTATATAGAAATCACATTAAAAACCTTAATTTTTTAAATATCTATAATTATATTTTGGCACCTATTTTATTATTTATTTTTTATGCGTCAAATCAATAAACTTTGAACATGGATATTGTAGATGAAAATACATAGAAAATACAAAATTGATTTTATAAAAAATTAATACACAATGTGCCTACAACACTCAAAATAAAAATCCAAAATCCCAACTTCACGGACCTATATCTTCTCCATATGAACAAAAAATCACCAAAATCACCTTTATGCATAACTTTTAATAAGCTATTTAATGAAGGTGCTTTTATTTTATTCGGAGTTAAGATGTAAAAATTAGGTTTTGGACCCCTATTATATAGTATAACTGAATAAATTTCTCATTTTATTTATTCTTTGTATTTTTAAACTTTTATATTTTTCTAATGTTGTAAATATTGTTTATAAATAAATATACTAAGTTAAATTAAATAAAATCACCAAAACACACACCAAAATAAGTATGTCTAGTTTCGATACATATAGGAATTGTAGATACATATACATATATTATAGATACATATATTTTTTTAAGTGTACAAATAACTTTAGAAAATACAATAAAAATAAATTTTATTGTATTTAAATAAGTTAGAAATATATAAATTATGTTTACAAAATAATAAAATCTAAAATACAAAATAAAATTACAATAACAAAATACCGGTATTTATACATGTATTTGACATGTAAATATTAACTTGTAATAATAAGCCTCATAAAAATAAATAAAAATACATATAGAATACTACATTAAATTACAAAAAACACTCTCTATGTTTTAATAAAAATTTATTACTTCAATTCCTATTTATTATCAATTTTACTAATATTTCTTATTAGGATTTTTCTAACTCACCCATGTGGACCAACAAGAGATCTTTATCCATTGACCACGATCAACTAACCCTCTTCTTATCTCCTCGAATAGTCAATGTGTAAGACCGGATTTTCATGCTTTTTTCCCGCTTACTCCACGTATGTTTTGACCCTCGGATCAAAACAAGAACGGATGATCTAATATCTCTAAATCCCTCGAGGGCCAAAGACCCATTCGATCTTCATTGAGCAGACCACAATACTCAATCAAATTCCGCCCCTTTTTTCAGCATATAAATAAGATCCTCCAATCACCATTTTAAATTTTATACCTATTACTTGTTTCTTAGCCCCTCAATTAGTGTCTAGGACCCATTATTGGTGACGAGAAGCCAATGAAACTAACTTGCAATGAGGAGGAGGCTTGAAGGAGGAGCATCCAACCATCGCTAGCGCTCACGTCGATGGTCTTTCTACTTTAGTCCCTCAGGGTAAATCCATGCCCTTTCTCTTTGTTTTTAGGTAGAGTTTCACCTTAGTTCTCTTTCCATGTCTTTATTTTAAGCTTTAATCTGTAGATTTAGCTAAAATTTTAGGCTTACGATTCGTCAGAGCTCTCGAGCTACGGTCGCTGTATCGTCGTATTCCTCAATGTTCCGACTCATCCAAACATCCCACGATATATGTCCTCTTCACTTTCTACGCAAGACTCCTCACCAATCCTCACAAATCTCGCTCAGATATGGACCATCAAGGTCCTCTCCTCCGCTTCGCCAGAGCCCTCTCCTCCACCTTCCATTTCACCTTGACCTTCATCAATAAATGCTTAGATAGCCTCACCAGGCCCTCATCATTGATTGTTTGTAGGTAGTGACTCTGGAGGAGCCCATCTAAGGGTTGACAACACCAAGAATAAGTCCTAGGTCTTCGTTGGAACTCTCGAGGTCCAGGGCTAGATCACTAAGCCCCAGACTCATCTGAAGCTTCTACGAGGTGTACGGTGACAGTTGGAGTGTTAGGAGCCCCTCGACGGAGCTCCAGGTGGCCCTTGACACGAGCAAAATCCAATCCAAACTCGCGACGAACGAGTTCTTCGTCTATTCTTCCACCACCTTCCTCTGTCGTCCGATCTAGAACAACGTCCCATAATGAGAAGCTGACGTGCGATCCTAGAGAGCCTCCAGCGTTGGATCCCATAAAAGATCTAATCTCAGACAATGAAGCCAAAGCATCATCATGCGACAAAGAGATGCCATGCGTCCACGTGATTGATCCAGAGTCATCCAATCGCGCACTTTTGGGGGTAATTTCATATATAACCTGCCTTTTATTTTATTATCATTTAGTCATGTAAATTTTAAAATTACTTTAATATTTTGTGTCAAATTTACAAGTGAATCATATGGCTTTTGTCATATTACAAGTCCTTGTCAGCTCAATTCACGTGCCCCTTTCGTGAACTGGGCATTTTGCATACATATACTCGCAGGTACTTGTAATTATAGTTTAATATTAAAACTTTGTATATTAGTTCAAAACTTTTAGAAAATTTGCCTTCTTATCTGTGCCTTTTATTTTAGTTGCAAATATGCCCCGATTAGTTTAAGTATTTTTATGCATAATTGCCTCTTTTTCTATAAATATCATATGTGCCCCAAAATTTATGGGAAAAATAGGATAATGTATCAAATTCAGTGTTCTTCGATGCTATATTTTTATTTCATTCATATATCCTATTTATCAAAAATAAAAAATTCCACGGTTGTTCCCTGTCAACAATAAAAAATCCAAATATATATATATATATAATCAAATTTAAAAATTCCAAAAAAATAGTAGTTGCTCAATATTGTAATCTGTACCCCCAAACTGAAAATCCCTAAATTAGAAAAAGAAAATCGCTAAAAAATAAAAAGCTCCAAAAATCTTATAAAATTCAGAAGAACTCTTCAAAAATCCCAAAAATATTTGTTTTTGTCATGTAATTTTATATATACTATCTATTATCTATAAAAAATTAGTTTTGAGAATTTTTGAACATATTTGTATTTTAAATCTCAAAACAATTAAACCTATTTAAAAAGTCCCTCACTTTGTATATTTTGGACTTCAAAATATCTTAAAATTAGCCAAAATTCCTGAAAAATCGTAAAATCATTAGAAAAATATAAATAATATAAAATTTATTTATTCTACAATTTTGTATTCTATATAGATATATATTTATAGTTATAATACTCTTTCTTGTATAATATACATATATAGTTTGGTATAATTAATATTCCTTTTGATTACTATAATTACCTTATAAATATTTTAAAACCATAAAAAAACTGTTCTTTAGGTATTTTTCTGATTTTCCATGTTTATTATAAAGTATATCATATATATAGTTTACATTATACATATTACATTTTATACTTATATATACACACTCAGGAAAGGGAACCGGATCCTTGAAGTAGCTAAGTTGGCTACTCCACAGAGCATTTTCCCAAAAAAATTTAATTTTATTTTTGCAAAATTCCACCATGTATATTCATCTATATATACCTCTTATATGTCATTCTAATTTCATGAGAAACAGAGACTCCTATACCCTCCATCTAGAATAGATAATTTTAACAATCTTAAAATTGGTGTAATCGACCTGTTCTAGATGGAAGGCGTAGGAGTCTCTATTTCTAACAAAATTGGAATGACATATAGGAGGAATATATAGATGAATATACATGGTGAAGGAAAATGCTCCGTGGAGCACCCAATGTAGCTGCTCCATGGATCAGACTCCTTGCCCTCTATATACTTTATTATACTGTAAAAACAAAAAAGGAAATTAAAATTTACAAAATTATAAAAATAGAAAAAAATTAAATAAATAAATATATATATATATAATTTATTATTATCATTCTATTTAGTTAAAACCCACATATATATTGAGTGATTTTGTGTATACTTATACATACTTGTTTAGTTTATTCATTTAAATAAAGCCCACGACACCCCATGCTTCTCGTGTTCGACCCCTACCATACTTGTCACTATACACATATCTGTAGGGTTATAATAAATTTTGATCCACATCATTCGCTTTTATTACTTTATATCTACATTGTGTGTTGAATGTTGAAATCCACACTAGCTCTTTAGATGATCTTTGAATGTTCACATCAAAGAGAATTTATTTCTCCATAACATAGAGTTTTTGGAATTAGAAATTGATGCAGAACGTGGGTTCAAATAACTAAAAATGTACAAGGGTATAAATTTAATGTTTGAAAATAAATAAATTAAAATCAATGCATACATGAACTAGACGAACGTTACCCGGATCTAAAGGGGTTTCTTTGTTATTTTCCCTAGGTGGGAGGTCGTGCATGTGTTGAGGCATTGATCGTGATTCTAGAAGAAAGATGGAGCATGAATTCAAATTTTCTACAGTATGAGGGTATGTTTTCAAATTACCCAACAACGTACATGCTTATGTGCATTCTAAGCTTTAGGGGTGGTCTAGAGCCAAAGCTCCACGTGGCATGCGTAAGGAGCTATGGGCCACCCGAGGCTTGCGTTCTGTGGATCGAGGATCGGTGAATGGCAACGTGATGACTTGTGGACCGTAAGATCAAAGATCAATAGTTGAAAGTGTTGTTTTATAGCTATCGCTCGTTCAAGATCGAGCAAGAACTGTACATGTCAATGAACGTGAAGGCAACGTAGGGGCTTTCATTGACACTACTCGTGTAGATGGTGGAGATCCAATTCAACAATGATTCTCGAAGGGTTCCTATTTGTGATGACCTACCAATGCTTTAGTGATGGATATGGAGAGGAGCCTCAAGGGAGATTGTTGTGGTGATGGACAACAGGTACTCGATCGACACACGACTAGCTATAGAGGTTGAAGGAGATGGCTTGATCGGTCTCAACAAAAATCCCCAATTCTGATGCGTTGAACCCCCTCCCCTTTTTTTCCTGCAAGGAACTCAAGGATTCTTCTTCGACACCCTTGGGGAATGAGGGGTTGGAGATTCATATCAGTGTGGAAGATGTGGAGACAATCAGTGGTGGATATGGAGCAATAGATTAGCAACGAAGATTGGATGAGTTGAATGTGGTTATCGATAGAAGTTGTGAGACTATCAGACTAGGTTGCTGAAAATAAGGAAGAAGGAAAATAGGAATGAGAATAAGAAAAGAGTAAGAGATAGGAATTACACCTGATGGAGGAAGAACCTATGGAAGAAGATGGGTCAGACTCGCCTGCAAGGTGGTTTCTCCTGAAAAGATGGTTGTCACCTCGAGTGCTTAGCGGAGGGCACGAGACTCTAGCAACTCATGGATGGAGTTGCTACAAAGCAAAGGTTGAGCTTCAGATCTTTCCTAAGAATGCTAACGGTCGTCGTCACCTCCCACTCGAGAGTCTTGTATTGTCTCCTTCAGAGAATGGGGTTGGTATCTTCATTTTGGCCTTATGACAGATGATCTATGATGGGGTAATCCCTTAGGTTTTGAGAAGATGTGGTTAGGGTTAAGTGATAAGAGTGGAGAGTGGGATGTCGTGGAATAGAGGGATGAGGTTGACCGATGGTTGTGGAGGGAGATGGTCGTGGGATAGAGAGGAAAAGAGTGGCACATGCATAGGTGATGAAACTCTATCTCATCACATTTATTCTTTCATTTTGGACTTAAATCCATACATAAATGCATGTATATATCATTAATTTGTCGAACTAAACACTTGATTAATTGTGATAAATATTGTATAAAACATTATATTTTTGTACTTAATTGCAAAAATAAAGAATAAAGGGAGAAAAGAAAAAGGAAGGAGACACCATAGGTGTTGAGTGACCCATGACCCCAAGACGCAATCATCATGATGACTTGGTCGACAAGAAATAAAGTAGGGGGAGATAGGGTAGATAAATAATACATAAATCACATTAAAACCTAATTTTTAATTTATCTATAATTATATTTTAGCACCTATTCTATTCTTTATTTTTTATGCATCAAATCAATAAACTTTGAACATGGATATTGTCAAATTTAAGTTTTATTTAATCTTTGTATTTTTTTATACTTTTATATTTTTCAAATGTTGTAAATATTATTTATAAATAAATATGCTAAGTTAAAATAAATAAAATCACCTAAAAATGCCAAAATAAGTACGTCTAGTTTTAATACATATACGAATTGTAGATACATATACCAATATATTAGATACATCTATTTATTTAAGTGTGCAAGTAAATTCAGAAAATACAATAAAAATATATTTGATTGTATTTAAATAAGTTCTAAATATATAAATTATATTTATAAAATAATAAAATCTATAATACAAAACTAAAATAAAATACAGGTAATTATACATGTATTTTATAAGTAAATATTAACTTGTAATAATATGCCTCATAAAAATAAATAAAAATACATATAAAATACTACATTAATTTACAAAAACCCCTCTCTATGTTTTAATAAAACTTGAATTTATTCAATTCCTAGTTATTATCGATTTTAGCAATATTTTCTTCTAGGATTTTCTAATTGGTCCATGTGAACCAACTAGAGATCTTCGTCCGTTGACCCCAGTCAACTAATCCTCTTCTCTCCTCCTCAAGTGGTTAGTGTGTAGGACCCGGATTTTCATCATTTTTTCCAGTTTAATCTACTCAAGTTTTGGCCCTCTAATAAAAAATAGAACGGATGATCTGATATCCCTAAATATCGTGAGGGCCAAAGATCTATTCGATCTTCATTGAGCAAACCACAATAGTCAATCGAATTCCATCCTTTTGCAGCATATAAATAAATCCTCCGACCACCATTTCAAATTTGATCCCTCCTACTTATTTCTTAGCCCCTCAATATGTGCCTAGGACCATGATTGTGACATGAAGTTGATGAAGCCGACTTGCAGTGAAGAGGAGACTTAAAGGAGGAGCATCCAACCATCGCTAGAGCTCACGTCCGTGGTCTTGATTCTTTGGTCCCCCAGGGCAAATCCAAGCCCTTTCTCTTTGTTTTTTGGTTGGTTTTCACCTTAGTTCTCTTTCATGTCTTTATTTTAAGATTTAATCTGTACATTTATCTTAAATTATAGGCTTAATATTCATCGTAGCTCTCGATCTCCAGCCGCTGTATCGTCGTATTCCTCCCTGTTTCAACTCATCCAAACATCACACAATATGTCCTCTTCACTTTCTCTTCAAGACTACTCACCAATCCTCACAGATCTCGCTCAGATACGGGTCGTCAAGGTCCTCTCCCTTCCATTTCACCTCGACCTTCATCAATAAAGTCCCAGATAGACTCACCAGGCCCTCTTCATTTATTTTATCAGGTACTGCCTCTGGAGGAGCCCTTCTGAGGGTTGATCACACCAGGAATAAGTCCTAGGTCTCCATTGTAACTCTCGAGCTTCAGGGCTCGATCAGTAAGCCTCAAACTTGTCTGAAGCTTCTACGAGGTATAACGTGGCGGTTGGATTTTTGACGTTCGGAGTTGGAATACGGTTGATGAAGTCAGCCATCCCCGGTTTAATAGTATTAGCACGAAAAGCAGTGTTAGTAGCCCCTCGACGGAGCTCTAGGTGGCCGGTGACACGAGCAACATCCAATCCAAACTCGGTACGGGCAAGTTCTTCCTCTGTTCTTCCACCACCTTCCTCTATCGTCTGATCAAGAACGATATGTCATATTGACAAGCTGACGTTCGATCCTAGAGAGCCTCCACCATTGGATCTCATCTGACATCTATTCTCAGACGTTGAAGCCGAAGCATCATCACGCAACGAGGAGGTGCCATGCGTCCAAGTGATTGACCTAGAGTCATCCAATCACGTCCTTTTGGAGGAATTTTCACAAATACCCTGTAAATTAGGTCCGAGTGTCTGAGTGTCCAAGTCCCTGTATTATTACAATTTAAAAATGAATCTCTCTCTCACAAAAATAAAAGACAACTAATCTAACACTCTCTCTCAAGTATCCTGCTCTCCCCTATCGGCTGGGCTAAGAAAGCCGACTCCGCTTCCCAAGGCTGCACCGGATCACCTAGGCGATCCTCCTTGCTCTGCGGTCCCTCGCAAGAAGACAAGAAGAGAGATGGTCAGAAAGCTCACAGATAAATATCAAAACTAGAGAGATCAAGCAAACAAGTAATAATGTAGACAAAAGAACACAATCAGTCAAAAATGTAATCCATTCGTTGTTGCTCCCCGGCAACGACGCCATTTGATAATCAGGGAAATCAAATGTTGTACGATTTCACAAGGCGAAACCGCAGTCGGTGTCTTGACCGCTCAAAAATCCCTAATTAATCAACAATGAAGCCACAATCAAATATCAAACAATGACAGACAAATGTGGAGTAAAATTTATATTTAACTCTACATAAAAGATGTATAGATGCAAGTACGTAGAGAGTTCGAACACAGGGAGCAAGGTAGGATAGATAAACAATTGTGCAAAATGTGATGTGATTAGTATCTCTACAAAATGCAATGCAAATGTTTTTGTGGGTTTTTAATTTTTAATTTTTTTGTTTAATTTTTAATATTGTATTTTGATTTTTAATTTTCTGATTTTATATTTTCTTTTTATATTTTATAATTTTGTATTTTCTTTTTCAATATTGGAATATATATAATATAAGAAAAAGGGATAGGGTATTTATAAAAATAAGGAATAACATTCAAAAATCAGAAAAGAAAGTGTTTTTGGTCTTTTTATATTTTTATAGTGTTTTTGTGATTTTTGGGGATTTTTCAAAATATTTTTGGTATTTTTAAAAGTCAAAAAAATGAAAATAGTGAATAAACTTGCTAGTCGAAATTAAAATGGGAATGAAAAATACCAAATAGTATAAAAATTTTCCCAAATTAATTTTAAAATAAAGAGGATAAAATAGGGAACCTACATGAACTGAGTTTATATTTTTTTCTAGAATTTTTTAGATTTTTTGGAAGTTTTTAGGCATTTTCTAATTTTTAAGGTTTTGGTTTTGAAATTTTTGTTGGTTTTTGGACTGACACTAGAATACAATAAAATAGACCGTATATAATGTTTTTGGAATTTTTCTAGGTGTTTTGATATTTTTTTGGTATTTTCTAATGCAAACAGTAGCTAAAATGCAAGTTTTTGATTTTTAATATATATAAAAATGCAACAAAAATGCAATGCAAAAACGTGGCATGAATGAGCAATTTAGCAGGAGCTTAAAATGATTTTTATGGAATTTTTCGAGTTAAATGATACACTAAATAAATAAGACAAGCACACAAAAATTCCAAGCCTGGCAGGGGTATAAGTGCAAATAAACAAACATCTAGGGGCTAGATTGCAACTTTCCAACAAAATTTATAACTAAATAAAAGAGTTTCTGGACTAATTACAAAATACAAGACCCGTAGGGGTATCCCTGTAAATTACCCGCTAGGGTGCGTGACTAGCACGCACCTGGGAAGGACCTATTCGTACTTTCCAAAAATCCTAGGGGTTACTATGCAATTCACCCAAAAATATTACATTGAAATTAAAAATTATGGTACTGAAAATAAATATAAAAATCGCTGAGGGCCTCTCTGCAAAAAGCCCCGCACCTCACGTGAACTGGTCACGTAAGGTGACGTGGCCGAGGACCTAAGTGCAAAAATGAAAAGTTTAGGGGCCTAAACATATATATTACAAAATATTAACGCTGCAGAAGAAATTTTGAGTCTTAAATATTAATTACAAAAAGTGGAAGGGGTGGCTATGCAAAATACCCCTTCAAAGCGGATCAGACAGCGGATGTTTCTCGACTTGCCACGTGTCATGTCCGCAGAAGCCGATGACGGTTCAGCTGAGCGGCCCTGATTAGATCTTCAAAGTGAGATCAACGGCTGATGGAGGGTGCGATCTGACGGCTCTGATCAAAACTGGGGCAACGCCTTGATCGAATGGCGAGGAGGTGACGACGACGAACAGGGAAGAACAACCTCGACGGCAACCTTCCCCGGCCTCGTGCCTCCTCCTCCGTTCCTCCTTCGTGCTCCAAAATGGCGTCCCATGCTCCTGCGAGGGTCTTCTCCACGCATGGGGTTGCAAAATGCGACGGCAGGCACTAGGGCTCCTCCGCGACGTCGGAGAAGGAGAAGGGGCCCAGGTACCTCCGGCGAGATCCAAAATTGCATCCAGGTTCTATCTACGCTCCAAAGACCTGCAAGGAATGGTGACACCATCGAGGGCAAATTGCCTCGACGGTTTGCGAAGGAAATGGTGGTGGGTGACAGCGAAAACGAGGTTGGGATCTCGGCTGGAGGAGCGGCTCCGGCGAGGTAGGTATGGAGGGCGATTGGATGGATGGATTTTGAAATTTCTCGAGGGTTTTTAAATCTAAGGCTACGGGAAACAAAATGCAAGAAAAATAAAGATGGAATGGGGCAGCCTCGACGGTGTATCACCGGATGGAAGGTACCTCGACCGCCGGCGAAGGGGGAGGTATTGGAGCCACCTCAGGCGACGCTCGACCCTCCTGAAGACCTCAACAAGAAGCTGTCACCTTCCTGGAGGTTCAAGGATCGAAAGGGGAGCTAAACCTATGGAGTGAGGAGTTCAAAAATTCAAATGAAGGTCGCGGGTGTGTTTTATGTGTTTAACTCTATAGCTCTGGCACACCAAAGACCAAGGAAGATCGATGCAATCGCCGATCCTCGACCCAAGATAATCATAGGGAGAGTGAGAGGGATGATAGAGGACCAAGTTTGCAGAAGGAATCAACTCGAAAGGATGAAAGAAACGTCCTCGAAAAATCCTCAAAAGCGGGTCAAACGAGGCTCTGACACGGGCTACAGGGGGTAGGATGCCTAGTTGACCGGGGTCAACTAGGGTTTGCACCTGGTTGGTCCATGTGGACCAACCAGGAAAAAACCCTGGAAAAATATTTTGTAAATTCAATAAAAAATAGAAAATGAACGAATTAAATTTTGATTATTAAATGAAAAATATTTATTATTTTATAGGTATTTTATGGTGATTTTTAATTATTTTTATGAGGTATATTTTTACAAGTTACCTTTTATAGAGCTTATAGGTATATTACGTATATATTTTATTATTGTATTTTTATTTTGTGTTTTTAATTTATTTATTTTTTGTTTATTATTTTATAAAATTATAAAATACTTTTATACACATAATTATATTTTTATTTTAATTTTCTGATGTATTTTGTATATTTAATAAAATATAAGTATAATTTATACAAGTATAAGTATAGGTATTATACCTATGTGTAACATATACAAGTATTTTATTTTGAGTTTTATTCAGGTTTTTATTCTGGTTTTAATGTACATATATATTATAAGTAATAGTTACAAAATTATAAAAATATAAAAATACAAAAATATTGAATAAATAATAAATTGAATATTTTAATATGTACAAGTATACAATGTGGGTCAAAAACTCAACTTTCAAACCGTAGCTCCGCCAAATGCAGAAACACCGCCATTAAATAGCTTATTTTATTCTATATACAATTAAAGGTGAATTTGCTACATTTGGAGTTTTCATTTGTGAGATACGGGTGTGGGAAGTTGGGATTCTGGAATTTTATTCAGACCATAACCTTTTTATCTGTACATTATTTTTAAGTGAAATCAATTTTGTATTTTTATTTATTTAATTATCTACAACTTTCATGTACAAAGTTTCTTCATTTGATGTATAAAAAGTGGAACCAAAAATAGGTCCCAAAATGAATAAAGAATTAATTAAAAAGTATAGGTATTTTGACTGCATTTGACCCTTATCTCCCCCTACTTTATTCCTTGACGACCTATTCATCAAGAAGCCTAGGTCTCGGGGTTTTT
This sequence comes from Ottelia alismoides, assembly GCA_037367405.1. Classification (NCBI taxonomy): domain Eukaryota; kingdom Viridiplantae; phylum Streptophyta; class Magnoliopsida; order Alismatales; family Hydrocharitaceae; genus Ottelia; species Ottelia alismoides. Next base: position 63,189 of record JAZKJV010003632.1, on the reverse strand, counting down.
GGTCATAAAATATTTACAATATTTTATTCTTTTTCTTTTCTTTTATTTATTCTATAATTTTGGCTTTAATTACAGTATTTTATACACTATTTACATGCACATGCATGAATGCTAAGATGCTCTAATTAAGGGTATTTACACACATTTACTAGGTTTTTTGAAGCCAAAATGATAGAATAAAGATGATGAAATGTGGATTCATCATCCCCCTATACTTTACCTTTGCTAGTCCCTAGCAAACACTTATGCAATAAGTGCAAAAAGGCAAAGAAAGAAAAGAAAAAGAAGAACTTGGATTAAACTTGATTGTCAAGCTTGTCTTCACAAAATCAAAGTTTGGAGCTTAAGTTGGACCTTTAGAATTTTAGTGCGGGCGGAACCTTTTTGAGAACTGAATTTGAAATCCAAATGTCCCTGAGAATCCCAACACTCTGCCCAAGTCTCCTCAACAGCCAGGTCAGAAATACTTCAACTCATACATAAACTCTTACGACTATGAATCTGACTCGTACAATGTAAGTGAGAGTGGCTCTCCCCAACTAGAATGACAAAGAAACTGACTTCTCCATTACTACAACCCAATGATTCCCCAATCCAACAACTCCATCCTCGAGGAGCGGGGTATTCCCTTCTAAGTTCAAGTGGCAACCAGCTCAAGAGGAGGGGGTGAAGAGAAGAATGGACGGTAGCCAGTGTAGCTACCTATCCTGGGTTGCAAGACCAGTGTAGTCAAGTCATCCTGCTGTAGGCTCACATATTTGACTTTGGAACTCAAGCTTGCTTATTGACTTTACAACCTATGTACATACTTTGCAGGCATTTATTTTTGTACAGGCATGATCATCATTTTTTTGAAATACTATTCACAGCAGCATTTACATAAGGAGTTTTTCCTCTTTAGCCAGTAGACTATCCCTCTTTTGAAGCTTTATCGCAACCCACACTCTCCTGTCTTTAGACTTCCTCATCACTGGACGGGTTGGGGTGCACTTCCCTCCCTATAGGAGGACAAATGTTTCCAATTATGTGCGTCTCATACCGGCAAATCCAATCCCCTCACCACTCCAACTGAGTTGAGCCATGTGAAAAGGTGCAAGTGTCCAAGTTAGGTCATTATCAACAAGAGTCATGCGTGTGCTCCGAAATACTCTACTTAGGCAGTCAAGATTCCATTGAACCAGGCCTCGTGATCCTCAAAGAATTAAGTCAACTAGACCTGAAGTACCTCAAACCCACTTCCTATAAGGTTCCTGTTATTAGGTAGATTTTAAGGTCCAATCAAGCTCCAATCTCCAGATTTTACTTAGACTCGTTCAACTATCAAACTTAATCCGAAAAATGCTCATGCTATGCAATACGATGCAGAAAATATTTTTGTGATGCAATTTTCAAAGATTTTGAACTTTTTATGGATTTTTGAAAAGATGATGATGATGATGATGATGATGCATATGCAATTTTTTGTATTTTTCAAAAAAAATTTCAAATATTTTTGGATTTTAATTTTGCAAATATTTTTTGGATTTTTGGAAAACAAAAAGACTTTTGGCTAAAAACTAGTAAAAATATGTACACGGGAGTGCTTCTTTATATATACAAGAAGTGGATTTTAAGAATTTACAGGGGTAAGTGATCAATTTATAAGTATATGTATAGTGGATTTTGGTGTGATGTATGTATTCCTCAAACTTATTTGACACAAGTTTTTCAAACAATTTTTGAAAACTATAGTCCAACATAATTTTTACAAACATTTGACAAACATGTACACACATTTAAAAATCATTTTGCAAAGGTTTTCAAAACAATATATATAGATTTTTCAAATATTTTTGCAACCATTTTTCAAACCATTTTCAAATTATTTTTCAAACATTTTTATTTCACACAAAGAAAATAAATTTTACAAATCATACATTTTTACACAGGTTAAAAACATATAACAAAATATATTCAAAATAGTTTTCAATAGTTTTTCACAAAGATTTTTAAACTATTTTCCAAATATTTTGCAAAAAAACATTTTCACCTGATTTATTAATCAGTAAATACACAAAGAATGTGAGGAACAAAACACCTTTTTATTAAGGTTTATAATGAATTTAAAAGGATTATTAGCCATATTGTTAGGAAAATACAAAAGTACGAGTTATGGCTAAAGTATATACACAGTATATATGACCCCCCTATACTTAGCTTGAGCTATGTCCTCATAGATCGGAGAGAAAAGAGAAGACATAACTCGTACTTAGTATAGGCAAGTCTAAAGAATTAAATAAATAAACCAATGAGAAGTTGACCATCACCCCTATACTTAGGATCAAATAATCCTAAGTATAGCAGACTGTACACAACGCTGGGAGGGTCAAGGGTGGGAATTAACAGATCGTACTTAGATTGTCTCCCCCTATACTTAGGGTAAGATATCCCTAAGTATAGACAAGAAGAGGAGACAATGGAGAGGATCGAAAGGAATAGAACAACTCGGGGTGCACACCCCCTATACTTAGGACAAAGTACGTCCTAAGTATGGAGAACTGTCTACAAGGGCGGAACCTTTTTGGTAGATAGAAAAGGAAAAGAAGAAAAGAAGAAAAGAAAAGAAATCAATAGATGAAAGCATGATATAGACAATTTGTACAGCGGAAGATGGAAGTGATCACCATGTATGAGATGAAGATGATGTGAGTCAAATAACGCATCTCATACCAGAAGAATGGGGCAACGTCAATGTTCGGCGGGTCATGATCTAGATATAGTTTTAGGCGCTGACTGTTGACACTGAAGTAGAGGAAGATGACGGTTCGGATATGTCAATACTGCCATTGTCATGTACCTTCCTGACCACATAAGGACCTTTCCACTTGCTATGTAATTTCCCTTGAAATAATCTCAGCCTGGAATCAAACAACCATACTCGTTGATCTGTCTCAAACTGTTTATGGATAATATGGGAATCGTGCCATGTCTTCACTTTTTCCTTGTACTGTAGGCTGCTAGAAAAGGATGTATCTCTCAATTCCTCGAGGACTGCCAACTCTGCTCTCCTTTGTTCTCCTATACTTTCGGGATCCAATAATAACTCAGTAACTGCCCAAAGTGATTTGTGCTTTATTTCCACAGGAAGATGGTACGGCTTGCAATAGACGAGTCGAAAGGGAGATGTCCCTAATGGATTCTTGAAGGATGTCCGATAGGCCCACAAGACCGAGTCCAAAAGCTGTGACCAATCCTTTCGGTCTGGGCGGACAACCTTCTATAGGATGGTCTTGATCTCCCGGTTCGATACTTCGGCAAGACCATTAGTTTGAGGGTGATACGGTGTGGCAACACGATGGTCAATGCCGAACTTGTCTGCAAGGGCCCTAACCTTGTCATTGATGAAGTGAGACCCCCCATCTGAAATCAAGACTCTAGGTACCCCGAACTGTGAAATGATATTTTTCCTCAAAAATTTACACACAGTTTTAGCATCTGCGGCTCGGGCGGGGATGGCCTCAACCCATCGGCTAACATAATCTACAGTGAGCAAAATGTGCTCAAACCCCTGACTCTTAGGAAATGGGCCCATGAAATCAATCCCCCATGCATCAGAAACCTCATAAAAGTGAATGGGTTGCATGGACATCATGTCTCTCTGTCTGCAGGTTCCCATCTTCTGACAGTTAGTACATCTCTTCACGAACTCATCTGAATCTTTGAAGAGAGTAGGCCACCATAGGCCGGATTGAAGCACCTTTTGTGCTATCCTTTTCCCAGAATGATGTCCTCCTGCCTCAAGCATGTGGAAGTATGTGAGGACGCTATGCTGCTCTTTTTGAGGAATGCACCTCCTCCAGATGCTATCCCCTCCTTCATGATAAAGGACGGGATCCTCCCAATGGTAAAGCTTGGCCTTCACCAGGAAGGTCTCAAGTTTCTGCCTGGGCCAACCTTGTGGGATCGTCTTGGCGACAAGATAGTTCACAATGTTGGCGTACAATGGGACCGAGGCGATAGCCAAGATCACCTCATCTGGAAATGTCTCAGTGATAGGTGCGCTGGGCTCAGATTCCTCAAGGTTTTCCAAGCGGGAAAGATGATCCGCCACCACATTCTTAACTCCAGGCTTATCCTTAATCTCACTATCAAACTCCTGGAGTAGAAGGATCCATCTGGTAAGGCGTGCTTTGGCATCCTTCTTAGCCATTAAGTACTGAATGGCGATGTGATCTGTGTAGATAGTCACTCTAGATCCGAGAATATAAGATCTGTACTTATCCAAAGCAAAGACTACGACCAACATCTCTTTCTCTGTCACAATATAATTCCGATGAGCGGCATCCAAAGTCCGGCTGGCGTAATGAATGGCAAACGGCAAACCTTCCCTCCTTTGTCCAAGCACAACCCCAACGGCAAAATCGGAAGCATCCGCCATGATCTCGAATGGGAGAGACAAATCGGGTAGTTGAAGGACAGGAGCCGTGACAACCATATTCTTGAGAGTCTCAAAAGACATCAGACACTTATCATCTACAATGAACTCGGTGTCTTTCGTCAGCAAATCAGTAAGCGATCGGGCAATACGACTGAAGTCCTGAATAAATCGTCGGTAGAAACCGACATGCCCCAAAAAAGACCGTAATTGACGCAGATTGGACGGTGGATTGAGTTTTCTAATGATATCCACCTTGGCCGGATCGACCCCCATACCCCTGTTGGAGATGATATGACCAAGGACCGTCCCTTGAGTCACCATGAAGTGACTCTTCTCCCATGACAAGATAAGATTGACCTCTATGCAGCGCTGAAGCACACGGTCTAGGCAGTCAAGACAAGCATCAAACCCGTCGCCATAGACCGAGAAGTCATCCATGAAGACCTCTAAATAGTCACCCACCATGTCTGAGAAAATGGACAACATGCACATCTGGAATGTTGCTGGAGCGTTACATAGACCAAAGGGCATCCGTCTGAAAGCATAAGTCCGAAAAGGACAGGCGAATGTCGTTTTCTCCTGGTCTTCAGGAGCAATGGTCACTTGATTATATCCGAAGTACCCGTCAAGGAAACAATAATGACTCTTTCCAGCTAGCCTCTCGATAATCTGATCAAGGAATGGCAGCGGGAAATGATCCTTCTTGGTGGCCTGATTCAATCGTCTGTAGTCCACACAGACCCCCCAAGAAGTGGGTACTCGGGTAGCGATCTCCTCTCCAGACTCACTCACAACTGTAGTGATACCCGTCTTCTTAGGTGCCACATGTAACGGACTAACCCACTTGGAGTCGGAGATGGGGTAGATAAAATCGGCGCTCCACCACCTCGATATTTCTTTCATAACCACATCTCGAAGATTTGGGTTTAGCCGTCGCTGGAACTCACGTGAAGGCCTAACGTCATCCTCAAGATAGATGTGGTGGGAGCACAGAGTCGGACTAATCCCCTAGAGATCATCTATACTCCATCCTATTGCCTTGCGATTTCTTTCAAGAACCTCCATCAGACGAGATTCTTGCTCTTCAGTCAAACCTGCTGAGATAATGACTGGGTGCATGTCTGGCTCACCCGCAAGGAATCTATACTTCAACGACTGCGGCAAAGGCTTCAGTGCCGGACAACTGGGAGGTGGCAGATCTGGCTTCTGATATGTCTGTGTGAAGATGACCAGGTCTGCATGGGAGAACTCTCGCTCTGCATGAACATCTAACGAAGGGAAGCCTGCTAAATCATCAATAAACTGCACTGGCTCGTACTCTGTCCTAGCTGTCAACTCATAAGGAATCAGAGACGACAAATATTCATCAAAATCAACCCAATCAATGTCTGAATCTGAGGGATCTGAACTAGATGAACATCACTGAAAATCATCAGCACCACTCGTCCCAACATTGTCAGCCTCAACGGTATCCTTGTCCAAGGGTGTGCTTTCCAGGCTCTCGACTGCCATAAGCTTTAAGTATGGTGAATCTGTAGGCAAGGCGAGGATCTGTGCTACAGGATCTGTCCAATTGGATTCATCATCTGTCATCACAAAATCACACTCGTGGTGGATGTCTAGCTCATCCTCTGTCATCTGCACGGCTTCGCTGGACTGCTCCGAGCATTCTAGTTCTCTGGCTCTTGCTTCCTCGATCGTCTCTATTTGTATGGTTTCGCCCTCTACATGAAAACATACCTTCCCGCTATCATGATCGGTCACCGCCTTGGCTGTGGCCAAGAATGGATGTCCAAGTATGATGGGGACATCAGTTATCGACTCAGTGATCTCCATGTCCAATACAACAAAGTCCACGGGGAATTTCAAGTCCTGAATGGTAACGACCACGTCTCTCAGTAACCCCTTCGGCCTCTTAGTCGACCTATCAGCAAACTGAAGGATTGTCCTGCTCCTAAGAAGAGGACCAAACTTGAATTGATCGAGTAAGGCTGCCGGAAGAAGGTTAATCGAAGAGCCGCTGTCTAACAGAGTACGATCAAACTGCTGCTCCTGAATCTCGCATCTGACATAGGGAGCTCCTGCATCTGGTCTCTTGGCCGGCAGTTTGTTCTGAATTGTACAACAAGTGTCATGGGTGAGCATATGAATTTGATCTCTGTACCTCCTCTTCCTGCGGACTATAGTCGTCTCTTTCAAGTTCTTTTTGAAGAGGGGGATTTACTCAAATGCTTCATGTAGAGTCAGCTGAATGTGGAATCTATCAATCATCTGGTTGCTGAACTCTACCTGTTGGTTCTTTTTTGGATTTTTTTTTATTACCCTTCCCCCAGCGGAGTGCTTCAGGGAAGGGGATGGTAGGGGACTCCTCAGATGGAGGACTAGGATGAAGTTCCTGCACTTGTGAAGGAATATAATCCATACAATGATCATCATGCAACACATATGGATCTGGAATTTGAACAGAAACCTTTCCTTTATTCATATTTTTGTTCTTTTTGTTGTTACCACAGTCCATAGATACAAAAGGTGGTAACACCACAGAAGGAAGCTCAACAAAAATAGGTGTGGTGGCGTCAGTACCACCAACGACACCTGTCTTCGTGGCATCCGCACCGCGCTTTGGCTCTGCATCCAAAATGGTGGCTTCAGCACCACCGTCTGCATCCGGTATCACGACGGCCTCAGTACCGTCGTCTGGAACTCCATCATTGGTGGCATCAGCACCACCGTCTTCAACATCAACAGCGGCATCAGCACCGCTACTCTGCTCATCTGACGCTCCTGGTTCTGCTTGTGGTTGTCGCTCAGATGAGGCGTCGCTGGCTGGCATCCTACCGCTCCCAGTAGTCACAAAATCAGCATCATACAAAGAAGAAGACATATCACTCAGATAATCACTAGGAGAGGTATCCTCTGTAGACTCTACCTGCTCAGACTTCCTCTTCAGATTGTTCAGATTTGGTTCAATCTGAGCTGGTATGGCGGCTTTTCCCTTGATGATTTCCCTCATCTCCTGCCGGAACTCATCCATTTCTTGCCGGAAGGATGCTCGCTGTTCGGAGAGCAAGCGGGCAAGGTCAACTAGAGCTGGGTTCTCAAAAGCGGGGGCCTGAGAACCGGACGGGTTTCCCTACTGGAAATGAGGTTGTTGCAGTTGCTGGTTAGGATAATGCTAGGGACGATGGGAGTATGATTGTTGAGGCTGCTGACGCTGCCTCTACTGCTGTCCTTGATAGGCGGGACGAGGACCATGCTGGTATTGCGGTTGGTGGGAAAACTGGGGCTGCAGCTGCTGTTGTGGCTGGCTGTTCTGTTGTCCTTGAGCGGGAGGCTGCTGCTGGGATGAAGTGCCATCGTTTCCCCAACGGAATCCGGGGTGATCGCGACGAATCCCGGACTGTGGGTACCGGTCGTACCAAATCCCATTGACTTCCATCAATGGCTCCTGCTCGAAGGATGGTGGAGGTAGAACTGCCAGTGGCTGCTCCGGCTGATAGACCACCATCTGAGTGTCCTGAGATGGTGGCTGCGATGGGTAGTACTGTAGAAACGGGACTGGCTCTGCCTGAATGTGGTTGACCTGGCGGTACGAGGCAGAGGGCTGGTTCAAACTGCTACTGCTAGGATCAGCATGCGACCTGGGAGGCTGCTGGGAAGATGTCTGTGCCTCCTGGATGGAAAAAATATGCGTCTTCAGGTCACTCATGGTCTTTGCAATCTGGTCCATCTGGGCCATTCCTTGCATCTGCTTCTTCTCGAGGATCTCGAGACGGTCCAATTTCTCACTAATAATACCCATGTCAGCTGCGGCTGATTCGGCTTGGGTTGCGGCTGCCGATGGAGTTTGAGGACAGCATCGATAAGGGCGATCCTCTGAAATGATCCCACTCCTTACGGGGACTTTTGTTGCATTTAGACGCGGGCTTGGGCCATAATAGTTGAGTTTTCTGCCATCCCTTCATAGATGGCCCAAACATCGTCTTCACCCTTGGAAAAGTAGGACCCACCACAAGAGGCATTCACAAGCCCCTACAGCTCCGGTGTCAGCTCACAAAAAAACTCTGAACCAGATTGGGCTTTGATATATCGTGATGTGGACACCGGTCAATGAGCTCTCTGAATCGATCCCAGGCTTCATGGAATTGCTCATTCGGGATCATTACAAAGTTGCTGATCATTGCTCTTGCTGCATTCGTCCGGCCGAGAGAATAATACTTGTTCAGGTATGCGGTCCGGAGGTCTGCCCATGTGTCAACGAACCTCCCTAAATGTTTGAGCCAGTATGCAGCTCTATCAACCAAGGAGAAAGGGAAGGCGATCATCTTTATGGTGTCCTTAGTCACTAGCTTATCATGAATTGTGTTGCAGATCATTTCGAATTCTTGGAGGTTGTGGCTCTTCGGTCGCCAGCCCGTTAAATTTGGGAAGTAGCTGAATCGTGTGCGGGCGAAGCTCGAAATCTCCATTGATGGGAGGGAGTCGGATCCACCGATGAGTGAGGGAGGCTGATGGATTATGCAATTCTCTCATGATGGTTTGTGGCAGCCTCTCCTAGTTAGGTTCTCATCCCTTGTTCTCTACAACTGGTATGTCAACTCCACCGCCACCGCCCCCAGGTCGGTTCTCTCGCATCTGTGCGACCTCTCTCATGAGGTCACCCATAAAGACTCCCTGGTCTCGGATCTGTCTCTGCATGGTCTTCAGAGATGCTAGAAGTGAATTGTTGATGGCGGCTTGATTATATAGAAATGGTGGGTGTTTGTGCTCATCAGGGTGCTCTCCTCTGTCAGCCATGTCTGGATTCTCTGAAAATGCAAAAGAATCCATTTCAGGTGCCGTCGAATGCTCTGCGCTCTGTGATGCACTAAATTCTGAAACTCTTGGACTGATGGAAGGAGAATGCGAAGGGTGATCGAGGGGGAACAGGGTGGAAGTGAACTCAGGCTCGGAGAGTGGGTCTGGACTTTCCTAGGTCATCCTAGATGAATGGGGAGTGCTAGATAGCGGTGCCGACAAAGTAGGCCTAAGAGATCTCCTTCTTATCATCGTGATTATTGAGAAGAGCAAGTTGCAAAATAAAGAAGAGGGGGGGCAAAATTGCGCGCAATTGTGATGTGTTTTTGATCTTGACCTAAAATCAACTAGCAATCAAACACAATACAAGGGGATTCACTAACTCAACACAAGAAGCCGTGAAGGTTCGGCTTTTATCTTTGTCAATTTTAGCTTGAATTCAGGAAGTTATCTTGTAACGAGTCCTTAGAGCGCTACGCCTATAGGAGAGAGAGTACTGCTGGAAAAGAATTCCCGTACTTGTCCTCCTCCTGTGTAACATGTAGCTTGCGCTTTTTGAGGTCCTTGTAACCCTTCCTGGATCCCTACTCAGCCAAAGAAGAAGAGGGAGGAAGCCGATAGGCAAAACCGATACTTCGGATCTCGCTCGCAACGGAATAACCCGTAAGCGTGCAAAATCCTACTCGGACGTAGACGGTGAGACAGACACACCCGTGAAGGCGTGGCCTATGCTCGGTACTTCGGACAAGGTCGATGCTAACACAATAGTGAGTCACCAATGATGACCAAGTCCTACTCGCCAACGTACGATAGTAGCACCAATACTTCGGAAATCCAGGCAATACACAAGGCAGCCCCATGCTGGGTTTTTGGCTCTAATCCTTACGAAGCCGCTCAACTCACTTGGAAGGAGACCTTCCCATGCAACCTGAAGACAAGTGAGGGTGTTACTCTCCCCAAGCATTGAATCCAATTACCAATTTTATTTAGGTCAAATTTTCTTAGCAGTCCCTTCTTTAACTTTTTTTGGTGTTATCGCTTCTTTTTAGTTGATTCAAACAAGCGCCTAACGATTTTGTTTGTTTCTTGATTCCTACTTGATCCAAAAACAGAGGGAGAAAAGAGTCGGAAAACCGTGCAAGTCGGCACCAAGATGGAAATCTCACCTTTCTGCCTATATGATGATTGCAAAGTTAGAATGACATACATCGCCTCCAGCTCTCTCCATGCGGGATGCAAATCAGAAATTTTTAAAACTAGGCTATATGCTGATATGCAAGCGGAAATCGTCCTAAGCAGGCAATTGCTAACGTTAAGAACCACAAGTCAACCACCAATCTCCAATCCTAAAGTCCGGTCTAGGCTCACCCCTCCTCCTCTCGACACATCAAGTTCAGGACAAGCGCTTGGCGGGATGAGCTCGCAGCGCGGTGGATCAAAGACAATGATTAATTGTTTAATTAAACTAAATCCAAATACGCACTATAGGTAGATGCAATGGTTATTAGGGTGTTTGGACCTAATCTAATCGATCAAGCAATGCCTAAAATCTAGGGGCTCATTCCACAAAAGAAAGGAAAAAGGAAATCAAAACCGACAAATGACAGCGAGAAACTCGATGAAATCCGCGGTGAGCCCCCAGGTGAACAAACACCTGGAAATTAGGCCCGAGTGTCTGAGTGTCCAAGTCCCTGTATTATTAAAATTTAAAAATGAATCTCTCTCTCACAAAAATAAAAGACAACTAATCAAACACTCTCTCTCAAGTATCCTGCTCTCCCCAGTCGGCTGGGCTAAGAAAGCTGACTCCACTTCCCAAGGCTGCACCGGATCACCTAGGCGATCCTCCTTGCTCTGCGGTCCCTCGCAAGAAGACAAGAAGAGAGATGGTCAGAAAGCTCACAGATAAATATCAAAACTAGAGAGATCAAGCAAACAAGCAATATTGTAGACAAATGAACACAATCAGTCAAAAATGTAATCTATTCGTTGTTGCTCCTACGAAACGGCGCCATTTGATAATCAGAAAAATCGAGGGTTGTACGGTTTCACAAGGCAAAATCACAGTCGGTGTCTTGACCGCTCAAAAATCCCTAATTAATCAACAATGAACCCACAATCAAATATCAAACAATGACAGATAAATGTGGAGTAAAATTTATATTTAGCTCTACATAAAAGATGTATAGATGCAAGTACGTAGAGAGTTCGAACACATGGAGCAAGGCAGGATAGATTAACAATTGTGCAAAAAGTGATGTGATTAGTATGTCTACAAAATGCAATGCAAATGTTTTTGGGGGTTTTTAATTTTTATTTTTTTATTTAATTTTTAATATTGTATTTTGATTTTTAATTTTCTGATTTTATATTTTATATTTTTTTTTCTTTTTCAATATTGGAATATATATATAATATAAGAAAAAAGGGACAGGGTATTTATAAAAATAAGGAAAAATATTCAAAAATCAGAAAAGAAAGTGTTTTTGGTCTTTTTATATTTTTATAGTGTTTTTGTGATTTTTGGGGATTTTTCAAAATATTTTTGGTATTTTTAAAAGTCAAAATAAAAGAAAACAATGAATAAACTTGCTAGCCGAAATTAAAATGGGAATGAAAAATACCAAACAGTATCAAAATTTTCCCAAATTAATTTTAAAATAATGAGAATAAAATAGGGAACCTACAGGAACTGAGTTTATATTTTTTTTCTAGAATTTTTTAGATTTTTTGGAAGTTTTTAGGCATTTTCTAATTTTTAAGGTTTTGGTTTTGAAATTTTTATTGGTTTTGGACTGACACTGAATACAATAAAATAGACCGTAGATAATGTTTTTGGATTTTTCCTAGGTGTTTTGATATTTGTTGGTATTTTCTAATGCAAACAGTAGCTAAAATGCAAGTTTTTGATTTTTAATAAATATAAAAATGCAACAAAAATGCAATGCAAAAACGTGGCGTGAATGAGCAACTTAGCATGATCTTAAAATGATTTTTATGGAATTTTTCGAGTTAAAATGATGCACTAAATAAATAAGACAAGCACCAAAAATACTAAGCCTGGCAGGGGTATAAGTGCAAATACACAAACATCCATGGGCTAGATTGCAACTTTCCAACAAAATTTATAACTAAATAAAAGAGTTTCTGGACCAATTACAAAATACAAGACCCGCAGGGGTATCCCTCTAAATTACCCACCAGGGTGCGTGACTAGCACGTGCCTGGGAAGGACCTATTCGTACTTTCCAAAAATCCCAGGGGTTACTATGCAATTCACCCAAAAATATTTCACTGCAATTAAAAATTTTGGTACTGAAAATAAATAAACAAATCACCGAGGGCCTCTCTGCAAAAAGCCCCGCACCTCACGTGAACTTGTCACGTGAGGTGACGTGGCCGAGGACCTAAGTGCAAAAATGAAAAGTTTAGGAGCCTAAACATAAGTATTACAAAATGTTAACGCTGAAGATGAAAGTTTGAGTCTTAAATATTAATTACAAAAAGTGGAAGGGGTGGCTATGCAAAATACCCCTTCAAAGCGGATCGGACGGCAGATGTTTCTCGACATGCCACGTGTCGTGTCCGTAGGAGCCGATGACGGTTCAGCTGAGCAGCTCTGATTAGATCTTCAACGTGAGATCAACAGCTGATGGAAAGGCGCGATCCGACGGCTCTGATCGAAACTGGGGCAACGCCTTGATCGAACGGCGAGGAGGTGATGACGACGAACAGGGAAGAACACCCTCGACGGCGACCTTCCCCGGCCTCGTGCCTCCTCCTCTGTTCCTCCTTCGTGATCCAAAATGGCGCCCCACGCTCCTACAAGGGTCTTCTCACCGCCTGGGGTTGCAAAATGCGGCGGTAGGCACCAGGGCTCCTCCGCGATGTCGGAGAAGGAGAAGGGGCCCAGGTACCTCCGGTGAGATCCAAAATTGCCTCCAGGTGATATATATGCTCCAAAGACTTGCAAGGAATGGTGACACCGTTGAGGGCAAATTGCCTCGACGGTTTGCAAAGGAAATGGTGGTGGGTGACAGCGAAAACGAGGTTAGGATCTCGGCCGGAGGAGCACTCCGGCGAGGTAGGTATGGAGGGCGATTAGATGGATGGATTTCGAAATTTCTTGAGGGCTTTTAAATCTATGGCTACGGGAAACAAAATGCAAGAAAAATAAAGATGGAATGGGGCATCCTTGACGGTGTATCATCGGAGGGAAGGTTCCTCGACCGCTGGCGAAGGGGGAGGTATTGGAGCCACCTCAAGCGACGCTCAACCCTCCTGAAGAGCTCAACAAGAAGTTGTCACCTTCCTGGAGGTTCAAGGATCGAAAGGGGAGCTAAACCTATGGAGTGAGGGGCTCAAAAATTCAAAGGAAGGTCGGGGTGTGTTTTATGTGTTTGACTCTATAGCTCTGGTGCACCAAAGACCAAGGAAGATTGATGCAATCGCTGATCCTCGGCCCAAGATAATCATAGGGCGAGTGAGAGGGATGACAGAGGACCAAGTTTGCAAAAGGAATCAACTCGAAAGGATGACAGAAACGTCCTCGAAAAATTCGCAAAAGCGAGGTCAAACGAGGCTCTAACACGGGCTACAGGGGGTAGGATGCCTAGTAGACCGGGGTCAACTAGGGTTTGCACCTTGTTGGTCCACGTGGACCAACCAGGAAATTCAATAAAAAATAGAAAATGAACGAATTAAATTTTGATTATTAAATGAAAAATATTTATTATTTTTTAAGGTATTTTTTGGTGATTTTTAATTATTTTTATGAGGTATATTTTTACAAGTTACCTTTTATAGCCCTTATAGGTATATTACCTATATATTTTATTAATTTATTTTTTTGTGTTTTTCATTTATTTATTTTTTGTTTATTATTTTATAAAATTATAAAATACTTTTATACACTTAATTATATTTTTATTTTAATTTTCTGATGTATTTTGTATATTTAATAAAATATAAGTATAATTTATACAGGTATAAGTATAGGTATTATACCTATGTGTAATATATACAAGTATTTTATTTTGAGTTTTATTCAGGTTTTTATTCTGGTTTTAATGTACATATATATTATAAGTAATATTTACAAAATTATAAAAATATAAAAATACAAAAATAATGAATGAATAATAAATGGAATATTTTAATTTGTATAGGTATACAATGTGGGTCAAAAACTCAACTTTCAAATTGTAGCTCCGCCAAATGCGAAACCACTGCCATTAAATAGTATATTTTATTCTATATACAATTAAAGGTGAGTTTGCTGCATTTGGAGTTTTCATTTGTGAGATACGGGTCTGGGAAGTTGGGATTCTGGAATTTTATTCAGACCATAACCTTTTTATTTGTACATTATTTTTAAGTGAAATCAATTTTGTATTTTTATTTATTTAATTATCTACAACTTTCATGTAAAAAGTTTCTTCATTTGATGTATTAAAAGTAGAACCAAAAATAGATCCCAAAATGAATAAAGAATTAATTAAAACGTATAGGTATTTTGACTGTATTTGACCCTTATCTCCCCCTACTTTATTCCTTGTCGACCTATTCATCAAGATGCCTAGGGCTCGGGGTTTTGGGTCATAAAATATTTACAATATTTTATTCTTTTTCTTTTCTTTTATTTATTCTATAATTTTGGCTTTAATTACAATATTTTATACACTATTTACATGCGCATGCATGAATGCTAAGATGCTCTAATTAAGGGTATTTACACACATTTACTAGGGTTTTTGAGGCCAAAATGATAGAATAAAGATAATGAAATGTGGATTCATCAACATTCGATCCTAGAGAGCCTCCACCATTGGTTCTCATCTGAGATCTATTCTCAGAAATTGAAGCCGAAGCATCATCACGCAACGAGGAGGTGCCATGCGTCCAAGTGATTGATACGGAGTCATCCAATCACGTCCTTTTGGAGGAATTTTCACACATACCCTGCCTTTTGTTTTATTTTCATTTAATCATGTAAATTTTAAAAAAGTTTAATATTTTGAGTAAAATTTACAATTCAACCCTCTAGCTTTTGTCATATTACATTTAAGTCCTTGTATGCTCAACTCATATGTGTGAATTGTGCATTTTCCATATGTACACTTATATGTACTTGTAATTATAGTTTAATATTAAAACTTTGAATATTAGTTCAAAATTATTGGGAAATTTGCATTCATACCCCTACCTTTTATTTTAGTTGCAAATATGCCCTAATTAGTTTAAGTATTCTTGTGCATAATTGTCTATTTTTTATAAATATCATCTGTTCTCAAAAAATATGGAAAATAGGATAATGTGTATATTTCAGTGTTCTTCCATGCTATATTTTTTATTTTTTTATTTCATTCACATTTCCTAATTATTAAAAATAAAAATTACACAATTATTCCCTATCAACCTTAAAATATCCAGAAAAAATATAAAATCATTTTTAAAAATTCCAAAAATGTTGTAGTTGCTTACTAATATACTTTGTACCCCCAATCCAAAAATTTCTAAAATTAGAAAAAGAAAATCGCTAAAAAATAAGAAGCTCCAAAAGTCTTATAAAAATCATACAAACTCTTCAAAAAAATGAAAAAATATTTGTCTTTGTCATATAATTTAATATACACTATCTATTATCTATAAAAATTAGTTTTGAGAATCGTTGAACATATTTGTATTGTTAAATCTCAAAATAATTCAACCTATTTAGAAAGTCTCTCAATTTGAATATTTTGGACTTTAAACTATCTTAAAATTAGCCAAAATTCCTAAAAAATCGTAAAAACATTAGAAGAATGTAAAAAACATAAAAATATTTTCTTATGCAATTTTGAATTCTATATAGATATATTTATAATTATAGTACTATTTCTTGAATAATATACATATATAGTTTGGTATAATTAATATTCATTGTGATTACTATAATTACCTTATAAATATTTTAAAACCTTAAAAGGGTTGTTCATTATGTATTTTTCTGATTTTTCCATATATATAATAAATTATATATTATATATAGTTTACATTATTCATATTACATTATATACTTATGTAATGATATATATTTCAGGAAAGGGAAGCTACTCCATGGAGGAACTAAGTTGGGTGCTCCGCGGAGCATTTTCCCACAAAATTTTTATTTTTATTTTTTGTGAAATTCGACCATGTATATTCATCTATATATCCATCTTATATGTCATTCTAATTTCATGAGAAACATAGACTCCTATGCCCTCCACCTAGAATAGATAATTTTAGCGGTCTTAAAATTTTTGTAATCTACTTGTTCTGGATGGAAGGCGTAGGAGTCTCTATTTCTGATGAAAATTGAATGACATATAAGAGGGATATATAGATGAATATACATGTGAAATTTCGTAAAAAAATAAAAAACATTGAGGGAAAATGCTCCGTGGAGCAGCCAACTTAGCTGCTCCATGGAGCAGCCTCCCCGCCCTCTATATACTTTATTATATTGTAAGAACAAAAAAGGAAATTAAAAATCAGAAAATTATAAAAATAGAAAAAAACTAAAAATTAATTAATAAATAATAATATTATTATTCTATTTACTTAAAACCCACATATACATTGAGTGATTTTGTGCATACTTATATACGCTTGCTTTGTTTGTTCATTTAAATAATGCCTACTATACCCCGTGCTTCTCATGTTCGACCCCTACCATACTTGTCAATATACACATATATGTAGGGTTAAAAAAATTTTATCCATATCATTTACTTTATTACTTTATATCTACATTGTGGGTTGAATGTTGAATTTACCAAGTGATATTTGAGATTGATCACTTCGACGACTGCATGTCCTCCTTGTGTGATATGTACGACCCACCTCTCAAGAATATTTTGGTATTTCAAATGGCGTAGTTGTCGAGGAACAACAGATAGCGTAGCTTTGTGTATAGTGTTGTGCATATTATTTCTCTTCATTTTTGCTCTCTATTTTTTATGAATATTTGATATGCTATAACCACTTTTATTTATTTGTCTTTCTTGGTGACAACAACTTCTTAGGAGATAGACGCACCCGAGCTGCGAGGAGGTCTACTCTTCCACTTGTGGGTCGACCAAGAGAGAGCAGGGAAGGAAACAAAGAGAGAGAGGAGCAAAGCAACTCCCTTAAAGCTTTTTGTTTTATTTTGTGAGGAGAGTGCTTTATTTAATTTTATAATTATTTGTAATAGTTTTGGACTTGGACACTACAAAGCCGACGAGGCCCATTGCCCGGGTGACTGTTCACCGAGGGGTCCTCATCATTTTTTTTCGTGTTTTGTCGCCTTTATTTTACTTAATTCTCATGTTTTGAGCTTTCCGGCTTTATTTTCATTTGTTTTTTGTGATTAGAGACCCTAGATTTAGTCTTGTTGGACTCGGTAGCTAGGTCCGAACACCTTATAGAAGAATGTACCTATAGCGATATATGTTTGGACTTAGTCAAATAATTAGTTGCATTTTTTGAATTTGGAACCACATGTCGTGAGGGACTATGTATAGCACTTGCAGGACCCGTTGTGGTGGGCACTGAGGAGCCCCCATGACCAGAACTAAGGATCCACTTTTGAGAAGTTTGCATTTGGTTCTTTTGATAATAGCAAGTATTGTTTAGGACTCTTTCATTGCTTGTACGTCGCCATATAGTGTAAATATTTCAGTTTTAGCATGCATCCCGCATGGAGAGCGCTAAGAAGCACTATGAGTCTTCTTACTTTGCTAGCATTATTTGACAGGAGAGTGAGATTTCCACTTTTGTGTCCACTTGCATTGCTTTTCCGTTCTCTCCCACTATTTTATATCACATTTAGAATCAAAAGAAAAATCAAACTTGTCTGATGTTTGTTTGATTAGATTAAGGTCCAAGATCAAAGTACTGCTCACTTGTGTAAATTTTGACTCTCATTTTTCGCTTCTTTTATTCCTCATTTGACCCCTGCTTGCTTTTGAGTCGTTCCATTGTTTTGCATTCCTTTTAGTTCTCGCTAACCTCTGTATCATCCCTCCATTATCAATCTTCTCATTGACCTCAAGATGACAACCCAAGGATGGCGTAGTCAGGACTCCGTCGATGACCACATCGATTCAACGTGGTCGACCTCTCCAATAATTCAGGGTGATTCCTGAAACCACGGTTCGAATTTCATGAGTTACTCTCCAGACTCCCCACCTTCTTCGATAAACCGAGATCACTCTTGTCCCTAAGTATGCCCATTTTGGAAGGAAATTGATTTCACTCCTTACTCATCTCCATCCTTAATGAAATTATGTGTTGACCTTAATAGGGATTGATTTGTTTTGTCAGGAGCTTTCATACAGACTGATCAGGGCATCATTCCTTGTGCAGATCATGAGCCCGATCTAGAGCCACAGATTGTGTCAGATTTAGATTCAGAGAAAGTGATGGCTCCTAAGGGAAGGGGAAAGGACCTCAACACCTACTACAGTTGCAGTCAGGCTAGTAGCCCTATCAAGATACGGTGAAAGCATTGCTCCTCGCCACCATACATGCTATTCAGTAGAAACTCATCAACTAAGCATTGGCCCAGGTCACTTTCCAAGATATGTTGAACGATCTCCGAAGAAGGAGAGGCCATCTAGGAGTAAGGGAAGAGGAAGAGATAGGAGGTGGACCCTGTGAAGGTAGAGCCGTTGAACCAGGAGGAGGGTAGCCCAAGCTGACCGTCAACGAGACTTACAACCTCGGTGCGAGACATATAACAATTTGGATTCATATACATGTTGTCCACGCCCTTTTTAAGTTGAAGCCTCATATCATGGCTTTGCTTCCCACCCACCACGAGAATGCAAATGAAGAACAATATATTCATCTCCAATAGTTTGGGCGCATTTGTAGAACCATGTACTACCCAAACATCCTATTAAGAGTTGTTGAAATGACAACGTTCTCATTCAGCCTTGAGGACAAGGCTCTGCATTAGATTAAACATCTAGGGAAGGTTGTCACCACTTGGAAGGAACTTAAGCCCGCTTTTCTACACAAATTCTACCCTCTCGGGAGGTTGAATAAGATGAGAGCATGCATTACAGACTTCACACAAGTTGCCCACGAATCTATTCATGAAGCTTGTAAGATGTTCATCGATCTGCAAGAGAAGTATCCACACCATGATATCCCACGAACCAGCTTTGCCCAACATTTCTATGGTGGACTAACAATTGAGAGTTAGAAGATCATCGATGCTACTTGTGGCGGCTCTCATTTCAACAAAGACAAGGATGTGGTATGGCAGATTTTTGATGAAATGGCAGAAAGAGAAGTTGCATTATCATCGTCTCGTACCTATCAACGATAGTTGCAAGTTCATCAAAAAGCAATGCACATGGCATCGTCCCACGAGCAAGACAGGGATGAGAGCTCAAATTTGAGCATTATTGGGAGCCACCTGTCCAAGGAGGATATAATTGAAAAGCAATCACAGGATCTTGAGAAACTAGCTGTGATTGAACAGAGGACTCAGCAATTGGACAAACTTGTTCATATTACCTAGCACCTAGAACTACTGGTAAGTACAATCACCTCTTTTAATTATGTGTCTACATCGTCGGCTACTCCCGTTGAGACGAAGGGACCAGCATCGCCACAACCTCCTCAGCAGAGTCAGCCACAACCAACAGTTCAGCATGTGCACTACGTGCAAGCCCTAGAGCCATCTTCACCCTAGTAGTCGCAGTAGTAGCTGATTGTATACCATCTTGAACTCCAGTGCCTCTCTAATTCATCCTCTCTTCCACCACCTCTCATTCAGGAGGTGAATGGAGTTTGGTCCAAATGATGTGTAGCTAGCCCATCTAGGCGGACCTCAGTAGGGCCAGTCTGCCAACTCTCGTCCATTCCCTCAGCAATAAGGAGGGAGGTTTGTCTAAGAGAGAAAACCGGTCTCACCATCAACAGTCTCAGCCCTATCAGTAGGGTTGGAGATGAAATTAGTTACAACAACCGCATTATCGGTAATACCAACTCAACCAACACTATGTGGTTGTGACATATCGGAACTCTCCTCCTCATTAGCAACATTACCATTCTCCTTCTCAATATCCTTTACAGTACTCCTATCAGTAGCCTCATCACCACTTATAGACCCAACGTGGCTAGCATGTTGAACCTTCAGAGGGTCCTTCTGTGAACCTGCCCTCGACTGCTTGGCTCAGCTTGTCAAGAGCCTCACAGAGATGAGTTAAAAGTTGATGACCTCACCGCTGCTAAGATAACCCTATCGGCACAGGTAGAGGCTAACCGTAACAGTTTCAAAAAACAAGAGCAGGTAGTTTGTGATGTTCTAGCCAAACCCAAAGAGTCAATCATGATGCTTTATTATCCAATAATGTTACTCTAAGGAGCGGTAGGATGTTGCAGCCATCTGCAACAATGAAGGGCAAAAATAAAGCTTCCACATGCGAGTCATCATCCTCTTCTGCATCAGCTGGACTAGCAATAGGGCCAGGTAAGGAAGAAGAAGGAGAAACACCAGAAAAAATGTAAAAAAAATTAACAAAGCCAAAAACAACAAAAAGAGGACAACAACAACCAGAGTGTCAGCCAACCAGCTACGGAGAGGACAATACATGCAGCCAACCTTAAGCCAGTCGGTAGAGCCCCTCCTTACCTTTTGGGATGCCAACCATTTCAGATAGATGAGGACATTATTTTTAGTCATCCAACTATTCATCCTGATATGGACATAGATTTTTATTTTGTACATAAGAATAATATTTCTTCTAATTCTTGTTCTGTAAATATTCCTTTTCCAATCACTCTAGAAAAATCCAAAAAGATAAAAATTCGAAAATATCTTTGTCGGATCCTAATTTTGTGCAAATCATTTAGAATCTTGTTCTTGAGATGACTTTGCTACAAGCCATTAAGTACATGCCAAACATAGAGAAGGGACTTAAAGTGGCATGTATTCAAATAGACAATCGCACTGTACCAGATAGAGAAATGTGAAGCACATCTTAATGGTAGCAACAATAAATGCAATCAGCAATCTCCCTTGCAGGAATAAAGGCGTGGGAGCGTTGCTCATTCGATGTACAATGTTTGATCACTAGTTCGACCGAACTCTCCTTGACTGTGGATCATCAATAAATCTGATTGCCTACATCACTACTGAAGAAATTTGGGTTAGCATCGCTCATATCGACAAGGTTAATTATGTATTTGCATATACTTCAATTAAATAGACGAGAAGAATTTTGGAGGTTGACATTCTCACCAATTAGGGAATAAAGTTCCATGTGGACTTCATTGTCCTCCATACGGATACATCAACTCCTTCTCTACACACCCATATTATACTTGGACGATCATTCCTTTAAACAACGGAAGCAGTGGTGGATTATGACAGCAAACAGGTCATCTTTCGCTCGAACAACAATAAGGTACCCATTCAGACAATTCAAGTGCCAAAGGCATTATAATCTGTAGTTGATGAGAATTGCCAACAGAGCAGACAAAAGACTGCGACTTTCTTATAGAGATTAGAGACACAAACCTCTTCATGGATGACATCGAAACCCACGACCTCCTCTCTACATAGGCAGTAATGGATAGTGTAGTCCACTTCCTAGATGATTAAGAGGATGAGATTCTTATTGATATGCCAAAGAAATGATTGATGGACACCTGTCCTTAAGAGAGGCAGAAGGAATTATCGCAGATTTCTAAGAATAAGATTCCATCATTGAATTTTTTTGTGCATCTTTAGATTCAGAGCTTACAACATCAAAGGTGGACAGTATACATCTGACATATTTGACACCATTGATTCCCTACGCAGTCCTAGAGGTTACCATTGAGAAAACCCAGACACCACCAGAGCTCAAGCAGCTTCCAACGAACATGAAGTATGCCCTCCTTGTGAGACGAATATGTTTCCTATTATCATCAACTTCCAGTTGACTCGAGAACAAGAATCTCGTCTGCTTGAGGTTCTAGAAAGAAACCACAAGGTTATTGGATAGAAAATTTCTGATTCCTGAGGGATTAAATGGTCATTATGCGATTCAACATTTGAATTTCAGCGAAGACTGAATCCGAACCTCGGTGAGTTTGTTATGAACGAGATCAAGAAGTGGTGTTATGCGGGCTTCATTTATCCCATCCCCGATTCAAAGTGGGTGAGTCCCTTACATGTCGTGCAAAAAAAGTCAGTTATTACCATCATGAAGAACAATAAAGGAGAGGAGATCACTACCAGGGTTCCTACATCATGGAGTTTCTGTGTTGACTGCATATGCTTGAACTTAAAAACTAAGAAGGACCATTTCCCACTTCCCTTCATCGACTGGATCATTGAGAGATTGGTCGCGAAGGAGTACTTATGCTTCTTGGATGAATACTCTGGTTACAATCAGGTCGCAATTGCCCCAGAAGACCAATAAAAGACTGCCTTCACTTGTTTATTTGGGACATATACCTTATACAGGATGCCATTCGTTTTGTGCAATGCTCCTCCAACCTTTCAAAGCTGCATGTTGGTAGTATTTTCTTTGATGGTCTGTATTTTTCTCGAGGTATTTATGGACGATTACTTTGTTTATGGAGACAGCTTCAGTCAATGTTTACTATATTTAGATCGAGTCTTAAAAAGGTGTTGTGAAGTCAACTTGGTGCTCTTGTAGAAGAAGAGCCATTTTATGGTAATCTAGGAGATTGTGCTAGGCCATGTCATGTCATGGAGTTCGATCCCGCGAAGGTGGAAGTCATTTCTAAGATTGAGACACCAACTAATTTAAAGATATTACGGTCATTGCTTCGGCACATGGGCTTCTACAGAAGATTCATAAAGGATTTCAGCAAAATCGCCCGACTGTTGACTGAGCTTCTAGGCAAGGAGGTTGATTTTATTATTGATGCTAGAGTCCTCCCAACCATTACCAATTGAAAGATCCGATCACTCAGTCCCTTGTTCTGCAGCCGTTAGATTGGTCTCTCCCATTTGTTATCATGACTGATGCGTGGATTATGCCATTGGAGCAGTTTTGGGATAGAGGACCGACAATCTTCCATTTGCGATTCATTGTGCCAGCAGAACTCTTGATGAAGTGCAGAAATAATTACACAATCATTGAGAAAGTGTTGCTTGCAGTTGTCTTCACCCTAAAATAGTTCAGATCTCATCTTCTCAGATCCAAAGTCATGGTATACACAAGACACGACCATCCGGTACTTGCAAGCTAAAAAGGATGCCAAACTAAGGCTAGTCAGATGGATACTTCTGCTCCAAGAATTTGATCTTGAGATCCGTGATAAACCTGGAGTTAAAAATGTGGTGACGGATCATTTGTTCAGATTGCTAGAGTTAGAGTGAGCAGAGCCTAATGCTGATTAATGAAACCTTTCCAGATGAGGCAATTCTGCCAGTCACCTTGCTCCCCTGGTTCACTGATATTGTGACTTATCTTGTGTCCAAGAGAACTCCATAAGATTGGCCTAAGCTGAAGGTAGACAAGTTTTAGTCAGATATTCATTTTTATCAGTGGGAGAATCCATATCTCTTTTGTGAGTTGCAGATTACATCTGGAGGAGGTGCATTCCTCATGAGGAAGTTCACAGTGTCCTCAAGCATTGTCATGCCCGATAATCAAGAGAACACCACTCTGGATGACATACGATAGCAAAGGTACTTCAATGCGGCCTCTAGTGTCCAACCTTATTCAAAGATGTAGATGATTTTGTGAAGCATTGCCCTGACTATTAGAATATTGGTGGGACCATCAGAATGAGAGAACAATGACCCTGAAATATATTCAGATTTCATATATGTTCAATGCATGAGGCATTGATTTCATGATCTCATTTCCTTACAGTCAGGACTATGAATATATTTTGCTTGATGTCGACTACGTGAGTCATTGGGTAGAGGTTATCCCTACCTGAGTCATTGAGAGTCGCACTGTCTGTCGATTTATGAAGGAAAACATAATTGCACAGTTTGAGATCTCCAAGATTCTCATATCATATGGGGGTAGACATTTCATCAACAAAGAGGTGAAGAAGCTGACTCAGAAATACTGCATTGAACATTGAGTAGAGTCCTCTTACCAGAAAATCTATTGGTTTGCTAGAATGTTCAAATAGGGAAATAAAAATGATTCTCCAGAAACTTGTATGTTCAGACAGAAATAACTGGTCTCAACTGCTTGATTCAGTTCTCTAGTCCTATCGAACTATATAGAAGTCCCCACTGGGAATATATCCCTACCGCCTTGTATACGGCAAGCCATGTCATTTTTCCGATGAGTTGATTTATAAATCATTATGGGCAATCAATATCCACAATTTAGATCTGACAAAATTAGTAGAGAACAAGAATCTTGATTTGAACATACCTCTTAAATTTTGTGACTATGCGTACGACAACATTCTTATGTACAAGGAGAAGGTCAAGAAATGGCACAACAAGCACATCCACCTCAAGATCTTCGAGCTAGGTCAAAAAGTTTGGTTGATTGATGCAAAGATAAAACTATACCCAAGGAAGTTGAGAGCAAGTGGACCGTGTCGTTCGTAGTGAAGCATGTGCATGATAATGGAAGCATAGTCATATCTATATTGTCAGGTGACACACAACCTTTCGACATCAATGACCAGCTTCTGAAACCTTACCTAGAGCAAGATACCTTCCTGTCTGTGGTTGACTCCATTTAGGTGGCTTACGATGCAGAACTTCCATCTGCAACATCTGTAGATTCAGACAAAACGATCAAAAATGTCTTTGATTATTTAATCCTTTTCTTCTTTTCTTTTATTTTCTTCTTTTTGTTTTCAATTCTTTGATTCTTCCGAAATATTCACTCATCCCATTTATAACTACTATACTTAGGATATGCTTCATCTTAAGTATAGGGGGGATGAGTGTATACGGGTGCTCATTCTTTAATTCCCTCGCATGTCTCCTCAACTTTTGACATTCTTTCTATACTTAGAGATATATTACCCCAAGTATAGGGGAGACAAGATGAGCAGCTGATTTGTTTATTCCCACCATCGACCCACATTGCCTTGTGTACAGATTATTATACTTAGGATTAATTGATCCTAAGTATAAGGTGGTCAGTCAATTTCTCATTCTTTATTATGTTGTTGTAGTATAGATTCTCCTATACTTAATATGAGTTATGCGTTGCTTTTCACTCTGATCTATGAGTACATAGCTGAAGCTAAGTATAGGGGGTCAAATATACGTTGTATATATTTTAGTCATAAATCGTATTTTTTCATTTTCAAATAACTTGGCTAATCAATAAAAAGTAAAACGCACATCCAAGTCTCTGTATATACTGATAAAAAAAATTGATTGTAAATATTTTGCAAAATGTTTTAAAAAGGTTGGAAAATATTTTTGAAAAAGCTTTTGATAACTATTTGAAAAAAAATTTGTATAATGTTTTTCTACCTTCGTAAAATTAGTTTATTTGAAAAAAATCTTTTATTTGTTTGGATAAAATATTTGGAAATCTTTTTACAATTGGTGTAGAAAATGGTTGCAAAAATGGTTTGAAAAAAAATCTATACATATTGTTTGAAAATTCTTTGCAAAATGATTTTTAGATTTTGTCAATATTTACAAAAAAAATTTGTTAAATTCTTTTTCAAAATAAATTTTCAAAATGTTTGTGAAAATTTATTCGAACTATTTTGAGAACCATGTACATGATTCAAGCGAATATAGATTAATTATAAACAATTGTATAAAAACCTTTAAATAATAACTAACTTGTGTAAATTCTTCACCTAAATTCTTCTAAATGACAAAGATGCACTCCCGTGTAAATATCTGCAAGTAAACATTTGTTAATACTCTTTAGTATTTGAAAAATCCCTAAAAATTTGCCAAATTTAAAATCCAAAAAACATTTGCAAAATATTTTCAAAAACTTACATAAAAATTTGTAAAAATTTTTCAAAAATCCCATAAAAAGTTCGAAAACAAAAAACTCTATCACAGAAATATTTTATTTGCATTGTGTATATCATTTGCATTTTTTGGATTGATGTGGATAATTAAACTAGTCTAAGTAAAATCCAAATATTGGATCATGGTTGGACCTTAATCCACTTAATCACAGAAACCTCAAGGGAACTGGAATTGAGACACTTCAGGTCTGCTAGACTTAATTCTTTCAGACCACGAGACTTAGTTCAATGTCATCTTAACTACGTAAGTAGAATATTTCAGAACACATGCATGACTCTTGTTGGTAGTGACCTACCTTGCACACCTGCATTTTACACCTTGCTCACATCAGTTGATGGGGTAGACACAAGCTAATGGAAACATCGAAAGTCATACATTTGTAGCCATTTTTCCCCAACCCGATCCAGTATGCATGAGGTCCAAGGATAAAAGTTTGTGGAATGCAGTAATGATTCAAAAGAGGGATAGTGTAGTGGATCAAGAAGAAAAAGTACATATGTGAAAGATGTTGTACATATTATCCAAAAAATGCATATTCAAAAAACTCCAAAAAGAATAGACATGAAAAAAGTCAAAGAAAAATCGATTCTCGTCGGAGTACATATGTGTATATAGTCAATATGCAAGATTGAGCTTCAAAGCCAAATGTATGTGAGCCTGCAGTTGGTTTACTTGGTACACTGGTTAAGCATCCTAGAATAGGTACCTACACTGGCTATCATCCATTCTTCTCTCCACCTCCTCTTCTCAAGCCGGATGTACTTGAACATAGAAGGGAATACCTTGCTTCTAGAGGAAAGAGTTGCTGGATTAGGGAATTAGGGTCACCATATTAGATAAGAATGAACTCTACAGCTTCATTCGAGAGGAGATACATGTCATTGACACTGTACAAGGTAGACTCATAGTCTTAAGGGACTGTGTATGACATCGACTTGTCCTGACCTGGCTTTTGAGGAGACTTGGGTAGAGTTTTGTTACTCTCAGAGGATATTGTGTTGCAATTCTAATTCCCAGACAAGGTTCTGACCAAAGTAACAACCCAAAGGTCCGATTGAGCTCCAAACTTTTATTTTTTAAAGACATGTTTGAATTTAAAATCAATCCAGGTTATTCCTTTTTCTTTTCTTTATTTTTATAGCCATAAGTGTTTGCTAGGGACTAGAAAAGGCAAGTATATGTGGCGATGATTCTCCATTTCATCACCTTTATTCTTTCATTTTAGCCATAAATACCTAGCTAAAAGCATATATATCATTATATTATGAAAATAAACACATCATTAATTGCCCACAACACTGTATAAAATATTGTATATTTTATGTATTTCATTCCAAAATTAAAGAATAAAGGAAGAAATGAAAAAGAAAGGAGATACCATAAGTGTTGAGTGACACTAGACCACGAGACCCAGTCATCATGATGACTTGGTAGACAAGGAATAAAGTAGGGGGAGATAGGACAGATAAATTGTACAGAAATCACATAAAAAACCTAATTTCTAAGTGATCTATAATTACATTTTGACATATATTTTATTCTTTATTATTTTATGCACCAAATCAATAAACTTTGAATGTGTATACTATAGATAAAAATACATAGAAAAATACAAAATTGAGTTCATAGAAAAATAATACACAATGTGCCTTCTACAATCAAAATAAAACTCCTAAATCCCAACTTCACATACCTATATCTTCTCCATATGAACTCAAAATTCACAAAATCACCTTTAATTGTATATAACTTCTAATAAGTATTTAATGAAGGTGATTTCATTTTTTTTGTAGTTAAGTTGTAAAAGTTAGGTTTTGGACCCCTATTATATTGTATACATGTATAAAATACTCATTTTAGTTATTCTTTGTATTTTTTATACTTTAATTTTTTATAATTTTTTTAATATTATTTATAATATATATACATAATTAAAATAAATAAAATCACCAAAAAGAATACACAAATAAGTGTGTCTAGTTTCAATACATAAATGAATTGTACATACATATACCTATGTAATAGATACATCTATTTATTTAAGTGTATAAATAACTTAAAAAAAATACAATAAAAATATTTTTGATTGTATTTAAGTAAGTATAGAATATTTAAATTATGTTTATAAATTAATAATATAAATAAAAAATAAAAGTAAAATACCAAAATACATGTTTTTATACCTATATATTATATATAAAAATTAACTCATAATAAAAAGCCTAATAAAAATAAAATAAAATACATATAAAATACTACATTAAATTGCAAACACTTTTCATGTTTATTATAAATTTTGCTAATTATAGTCTTTTTTATTATCGATTTTACCAATCTTTTATTTCTAGGATTTTTCTGGTTGGTCCACATGGACTAACAAGAGATCTCCGCCCATTGACCCCAGGACAACTATCCCTCTTCTCTTCTCCTCAAGCGTCGGGTGTGTTAGGCCCGGATTTTCATCCTTTTTTGCCCTCGAATCCACTCATATTGTGGCCCTCTAATCAAAACAAGAACTAGTTTTCTAATATCCTTAAATCCCATGAGGGCCAAAGATCCATTCGATCTTCATTGAGTAGATCACATTCCTCGAACGAAGTCCACCCTTTTTCAACGTAAAACTAATGTCCTCTGACCATTATTCCAAATTTGATCACTTTTCCTTGTTTCTTAGCTCCTCAATTCATGCCTAGGACCCATGCTTGTTGAAAGGAAGCTGGTGAAGCCGACTTGCAACGAGAAGGAAGCTTGGAGGAGGAGCATCCAATCATTACCAGAGCTCACGCAGGTGGTCTTGCTTCTTTGGTTCTCCCACCAAATCTAGGACCTTTCTCTTTGTTTTTAGGTAGATTCTCTCCTTAGTTCTCTTTTTATGTCTTTATTTTAGACTTTAATCTGTAGCATTAGCTTAACTTTTGGGACTATGTTTTGTCGGAGCTCTCGAGCTCTAGCCACTATATCGTCACATTCTACATATTTTGACTCATCCAAACATCCCACGATATGCCCCTTCACTTTCTCCGCAACACTCCTCACAAATTCTCTCAGATCTCGCTCGGATATGGGCTATCAGGTTCTCTCCTCTTTTTTGTCTGAGACCTCTTCGACCCCTTCCATTTCACCTTAACCTTCATTAATAAAGGCCTAGATAGCCTTTACAACCCCTCTTCTTTGATTCTATGCAGGTAGTGCATCTAAAGGAGTCCATTTGAGGGTCGATCACACCAGGATCAAGTCCTAGGTCTTAGCCGAAACTCTCGAGCTACAGGGCTCGATCAGTGATCCCCCGACCCATCTGAAGTTCTGAGAGGTTTAGGATGACGATTGGAAGATTAGGAGACCCTCGACTATGCTCCAGGTGGCCGGAGACGTGAGCAACATTCAATCCAAGCTTGTCACGGGCGAGTTATTCCTTTGTTCTTCGACTACCTTCCTCCGTCGTTGATCAAGAACAACGCCCCAGACTGAACAGCTGACATCCGATCCTAGAGAGCCTACGTTGTTGCATCTCATATGAGATCAAATCTCAGATGTCGAAGCTGAAGCATCATCGCATGACAAGGAGGCGCCACGCGTCCAAGTGATTGATCCATAACCATCCAATTGCACCCTTTGGGGGGTAATTTCACATATACCCTACCCTTTTGTTTTAATTTCATTAAATCCTATAAATTTTTAAATTAGTTTAATATTTTGTGTAAAATTTGCAATTGAACCCTGGTGCTTTTTGATGTATTACATTTAGGTCCTTACCAGCTCAACTCACGTACCCCCCACGTGAGCTGGGCATTTTGCATATATACCTCACGGGTTTTCGGAATTATAGTTTAATATTAAAACTTTAACTATTAGTAGAAAACTTTTGGAAAATTTGCTTGCTCACACCTGCCATTTATTTTAATAGCAAATATGCCCATATGACTTTAAGTATTTTATGCAATATTGTATATTTTCTATAAATATCATCCATTCACCAAAAATTATGGAAATAGGATAATGTGCTTGATGAAGTGTTCCTATGCTATAATTTTATTTTGTATTTCATGCGTATTTCATATTTATTGAAAATACAAAATTGCATGGTTATTCCCTATCAGTCTTAAAAAATCCAAAAAAAATATAAAATCATATTTAAAAAATCCAAAAAAATAGTTGCTTCTTATTGTATACCCCCAGATCAAAAATATAAAAAACAGAAAAAGAAAATCACTAAAAATGAAAAAGCTCCAAAATCCTTATAAAAATAATTAAAACTCTTCGAAAATCCCAAAATATTTGTTTTTGTTTTATATTTTTATACTATTAACTATATATAAAAATTAGTTTTGAGATTTTTTAACATATTTAGTATGTTTAAATCTTAAAACAATTCAACCTATTTAAAAAGACTCTGATTTTGTATATTTTGGAATTTAAAATATCTAAAAATTAGCAAACTAATCCTAAAAAATCGTAAAAAATAGAAAAATATAAATAACATTGATGAATCTTCATTTCATTATTTTTATTCATTTATTATAGCTTAAAATCCCTTATTAAACTCATGTATATAATACTAACTCCATATTCTTGCTAACTTGCATTTGTATGTAAATATTGTACACTTATTACAATTTTAACCTAAAGAAAATAAACAAAGAAAGAGAGGAAAATAAAGAAAATAAAAAGAGAGAGAGAGAAGACTGTATATATGTAATAGATATATGCTGACCCAAACCCCGAGAGATCGACCAGGAATAAAGTAGGGGTAGATCGGGTCCTTAATCAAAAAAATCCAAAAAAATGTGTGGTGTGTATATTTGTATACCACATTATTTTATTTATACATCAATTGACCTCAAACTAAATAATTTTAAAAATAAAAGTTGTAAATAAAAAAGTTCCCAAATTAATAAAAAAAATTGCACAATCAAATCATGTACAGAATAAAAGCAACCATACTTGGAAAAAGCCACTAAGCGATAATTGAAAGACCAATTCCAGCTCCGTAAGAACTCAAATTGAACCAAACTCACTTCCATTATATTATAAATTAACTTCTCTTTAAAATGGTTGTGATCTCATAATTTTTGGAGTTACGGTTGAAAAGTTGATTTTCCGGGGTGGTTTGTGCAATTTCACCATTTAAATGTATATATTGTATTTATAGATATTTGTAAATATTTTTACTAATTATTTCAAACCAAAATAAAAAAAATAAAAATTTTAAAACAAAAAAAAACTAATTTCCTTATCTAACTATGTATATAATGTACCATATGTATATAGTATATGTATATAATTGCTATTCATAATAAACCACCAAAAAATAAAAAAATTAACATTTTTAGTTAATTTAATTAAGTGATGAAAATACAAAAAAATTATTTTTTGTAAATAGTTTTAACATTTATCTCTTTCTTATATGTATCTCAGTTCAATTTTTTCCTTATCTCTTTATCTCATTTCAATTTTTTGAATTTCGAATTCTTATCCTTTCTATTTATATTGCTCCTTCTCCCTCATTTCAACTTGATCAATCTTTGGTGAGAGGAGCCCGATCTCCGAGAGTCCTCTTGTCGCAGAAAGGTGCCTAACCTCTGTGCCGTCCGGTGACAGCGAGTCAGCGTTCGTCGAGGTGATCAAGGTCTTTTCCGCTCCTATGTTGAGATCCGTCATTTTTTCTTATTTTTCATCTAGGTTAACCTTAGTTTTATTTCTTGTATATTTATTTCGTCGTCATTTTTTTTATATACATCTTAGAATACATCACGATTTTGATCCACCTCTGACTCTGATTTTTCATCTCATTTTCTCGATCTCTCTATGTTCATGTTCCATCTCCCATGATCTCTTAACTCCGGCCACACACAGTGGTCAGAGAATTAGATTCGATTCTTCCATTTCACCGGATCCCCATTCACATCTTTTTCAATTTTTTAATGTATTTAAATAAGTAGAGATGGTGCATTGTGCTTGAGTCATCTTCTAGTTCCAAAAAATTTAAAAAATTACATATATTGTTATTAATCTAACATTTGTTTTGCAGGATAAAATAAAAATAACAAAAAAATAAATAAATATAAATTATTTAAATTTTCTAATCTAAAAAATATAAAAAATTTTCTTATTATTATTTCATTTCTATTTTTACAAAATAAGCAAAAAATAAAATATTAATAAAAAAAAAGAGCTGCGTCAGACGCCCACTGCCCGTCTCCTTCACCGCAACCGATCTCCGCCCCTCCAGTCGTTGAGGCAGATCATCGACTGGCCGCGCCCTTCTACATTATCGCCGCCAATATCTACAAAAGCTGCCCCACCACGATCCGACGGCCTGCAACCACCACTTACATGCTGCCTGCAGCGGCGAATACCTTTGTGGCAGACCCCGCTAACCGTCATCCCACCGCCGCCCATCCACCGCATGGATCGCCATTCTCTTCCGCTTGGCATAGCTCCACCAACCGTCTCCAACCTCGTCGTGCGCCACAGCAGCGTCGTCACCCCAATCCTCCATCGTTCAACCCTTGATCGTCGCACAATCACGCGGCTCACTCTACCTGAAGCTGCACCACCCACGGGGAGGAGGGAACCACCGCTCCAACGCCTCCTCTACATCAAGCTCCGCAACTCGCGACTGCCCTTCGTGAAATCCCCTCAGCCCCCTTGGCCCATCTTCATCACGACCACCGCATCCCCTTGGAAGAGGAGAGAAGGGCGCTGGCACCCACCATTGCCTCATGCCCCTTGACTTGACGAGGATGAAAAGAAACACAGGGAACCCTAGGAGTTTTAAAATAAAAATAATTGGAGAATTTACAGTCACACCCTTGGAAGTTAAGAAAAGTTTAAAGAAGTCCTATTCCAAAACTAGATCACATGCTTGGCACGCATTTACTGGGTAAATTTCGATATTTCTCTCGCATTTTTGTTATTTTCTTGCGAAAACAATAACCTATAGCAAACTTGTCCCTATTTGCAGACTATTTATTTTGCTTGCCTTTCTTATTGAAATAAATCCTTTTCTTTCTCCATAAATTATGAAAAAACATGCTATGCTCCTGATGTGTGTATTTTCTAGCATAAAATTTTCATTCATTTTATTTTCCATTTATATTATTAAAAAAATCAAAGACAATGTCATTTTCTCTTCCTGATATTCAAAAAAATTCATAAAAATTGAATATTGCTCTAAAAATATATAAAAAAATAATTTCCTTTCATTGTCTTTTTATTTCTATGCATATTTCGTGCATTAGCTCTTTTCAAAATGCAATAAAATTAAAATATATCAAAAATATTGGAAAATCATACAAAATTCTACAAAATTCCAAAAATTGCCATTTCCCTTCTTGTTTGTAGATATTTTTCTACAATTTATCATAAAAATAATTTCCAAGATTTTTGGCACTTAAAATATTTTTAAGTTGCAAATTACTCCAAGCTATGCATTGTTTATCATTTTTTCTACTGTTTGATTTTTAGAAAAAATAAAAAAACAACTAAACATTCTACAAAAATTCTGAAAAACATTTCAAAGACTTTAAAACCCAAAAATATTTTCTCTGGATTTTTCCAAGCATTTTATATATTATTGAAAAATATAAAAAAAGCGAGGTGTGTGTATTTCTTTACTTGTGCATATTGCTCCTTATTTGAAAATTAAAAATTTGCAAAAATCAAAATCACTAAAATTTTTAAAATCAAAAAATGAAAAAAAATAAAAAGAAAAAAATCACAAAAAAACAGATAGTTTGCATTTGATGTTCTCTTGTTCTTGTAATTTATTTTTGATTATTTGAATAACCCTCGGGAATTGTAACCTCCTTGAGTTCGATCCTGCTGCTATACAGGTAAATAAGTAGCAAAAAAATCTCTTGCTTCATTATTCTTTGTAGCATGAGAAGAAAAAAATTTGTTTGTTTGTTGACACTTGATTGGGTTGCAACGACATTGTTCATAATCAGTATCATTAGAACCCCTTGTTTGTTGTGGTGGTGGCGGTGGCCTCCTTTTTTGTTGCTGAAGGTTGAAGAACGAAGCCCCTCTCACGACGAAACCCTAGGGGTTTATAATAAAAGAATTTTTTTGGAAAAATATCAAACAACTCCCTAGAGGTTTTGTAAATTGCAATTTCATACCCAACAAATTCAGAAATTACACAAAAAGACCCATGCTCCAAATGCACGTGCTGAGCACGTTTTAACTGGGTTAATTGCGTTTCCTTTTCCATTTTATTTATTGTTACATTTTAATTCCAAAACTTTAAATATTCACATTTAAGTCCTTGTTTTCCAGACATTATTTTGCATGCTCTTTTGAGAGAAATAAATGCTTTTATTGCTCAATAATTTTTTCAAAAATCATGATATTCTCCCGATGTGTGTATCTTTCTAGCGTAAAGCTTTCACTACATTTCATTTCCATGTGCTAATATTAAATAAAACAATGTCATTTTCTCTTCCTGAAATCAAAAAATTCATAAAAATTTGAATATTGCTCTAAAATTCCAAAAAATAGATTAATTTTTTTTCATTATCTTTTAATTTATGTGCAATATTCGTCCATTAACTTTTAAAAAGCCAAAAAAAATGCAAAATATCAAAAATCTTAGAAAATCACATAAAATTCTACAAAAATCTAAAAATTGTCATTTCACTTCTTATTTGTAGATATTTATCTATAGTCTAGCATAAAAATAATTTCCAGGTGTTTTGGGCACATAAAATATTTTTAAGTTGCAATTTACTCCTGGTTGTGCACTATTTATCGTTTTTGCCACTATTTAATTTTTATAAAAATACAAAAAACATTTCAAAATTCTACAAAAATTTCCCAAAACATTTCAAATCCTTTAAAACCCAAAAAAAATTCTTGCATTTTCTAGACATTTCTGACTATTTTGAAAAATACAAAAAGAGTGTGGTGTGCGTATTTCTTCCCTTGTGCTTATTGTTCCTTATTTTTGAAAATAAAAAACTGTAAAATCAAAATTACTAAAAAATTAAAAATCAGAAAATAAAAAAAATAGAAAAAAATTATAAAAAAACTAAAAAAGATAAAAAAAAAACCAAGATAGTTTTCCATTGAGATTCCCTTTTTCTTTAATTGATTTTCGATTAATTGAATAACCTTTAGGAATTGTAGCCTCTCTGAGTTCGATCATGTCCGATATACAGGTAAATAAGTAGCAAAACATTTCTCTTGCTCCACCTTGTTCTCAGTAATTACTTTGCAGCGAGAGAAGAAAAAAATTGTTTGTTGACGCTTGATTGGGTTACAACGATATTGTTCATAATTAATATAATTAAAACCCCTCCAAAAGTGAATCAACAAAAAGAATAGGAAGTTGGATTTGAATAAATTTATATAATTCTGAGACTTTGCATATGATAACTCACTCATGGATAAGGAGAAAGTCAAGCGTTGGCATGATAAACACATTCAAAGGAAGACTTTCTCTCTGGATCAGAAAGTTTGGTTATTTGATGCTAAGTTGAAGCTGTTTCCAGGAAAATTGAAAAGTAAATGGTCAGGATCGTTCATCGTGAGAGCTGTGCGTGACAATGGGAATATTTTCATATCTCGGTTATCATCTGACGCACAACCATCTGTTGTGAACAGTCAGTTGCTAAAGTCCTATCTAGATCATGATACATTCATCTATGTCCTTGATGTTGTATCCTTGATGTTATACATACATTCATCTCTGATAACTATGAGGACATAGTTCAAGTTAAGTATAGGGGGTGTCGTATATATTGTATATATACTTTAGACATAACTCGTACTTTTAAATATGTTTATTTATGGGGATATGTATATCGTAAAATCCATGTGTGCGTATATAGACTTTGATTACCTTTCAAAAAAACCAGAAAAAAACAAACAAACAAAAAAAACAAAAAACAAGCAAAAAACAAAAAATAAAAACAAAAAAAATAAAAAAAAAACAAAAAAAGATACCAAAAAATAAAAAAATCATGTATATACTTGTATATTTTTTTCTAACCCTTTTTCCTTTTTGGAAAAAAAACTACAAAACCAAAAAACTATAAAAAGTTGCATTAAAAAAACTCTTTTCGCATGTGCATCATTTTTCCTATCTTTTCCAAAAACCCATAAAAAGTTCAAAATAAGAAACTTATTTAATTTTTTTTGCATTTTACATATTTCTTGCATTTGCATGTGCTTTCTTCAGGATAGTATTGACATTTAAACTAAGTCTGGAATAAAATTGAAGATTGGAGCTAAGTTGGACCTTAATCCACTTAATTTCAGAGGAACCTTAATTTCATCTTGATTAGTCTATGTAGAATATTTAACAACACACGCATGATTCTTTCAGACCGGGGCTTATCTTGGATAAGCACTCTACACATAGCTCTTCATGGAGGTGGTAGTGAGGAGACAGAATCTTTTGGCTTGGAGTAGCATACGACGGTAGTACTTCTAGGCAGAACCTCTCGTCTTCCTCTAGAGAGGAAAGTGCATCCCAACCTGGTCTAGCGATGTCTAAATTCAGGATGTTGTGTGGTTGCAATAATGCTTCAAAAGAGGGATATTCAACCAACTCAAGAGGAAAAACTCCTTATTTACATGCTGCAGCTTGTATATATTTTCAAAAAAAAAGGAAAAATGCATAATCTCCAAAAGTGGACATGCCTGACTGAAAAGTAAAATGCATGCCGGAGTGTATATACAGGGATTAAAAAAGAAACTAATAAGAGCTTCAAAGTCAAATTTTTGTAAAATTGCAGCTGGATGACTTGGCAACATTGGTCATGCATCCCAGGATAGGTAGCTACACTGGTTACCATCTATTCTTTTCTCCATCTCCTCTTCTAGAGCTGGTTGTACTTGAACTTAGAAGGGAATATCCCCGCTCCTCGAGGAAAGAGTTGCTAGATCGGGGGAATAGAGTTACCTTGTTAAGGGAGGATGTTTCTTTACTACTTTGAGATGGGGATCTATATTTCACTTACACCGTACAAGTCAAGATTCGTAGTCATAAGAATTTGTGTATGTAGACTTATTCTAACCTGACTATTGAGGATAACTGAATAGGAGTCTTGTGGAACTTAGAGGTTGTTAGGTTTTAAATCCATTTCCCGTTAAGGTTACGCTACATTAATAATCCAAAGGTCTAACATAGCTCCATACTACAATTTTATGAAGATAAGTTTAATATTCTATATTATCCTAATTTCTTCATTTTCTCTCTCTTTTTTTTTTATTTTTATTCACTTATTCTTTCAAATAAGTGCTTGCTAAGGGACTAGCGAAGGTAAAGCTTAGGGGGACGATGAATCTGCATTTCATCATCTTTATTCATTTATTTTAGCATAAAATGCCTTATAAAACACTTGTATATAATACTAACTCCATATTCTTACTAACTTGCATTTGAGTGTAAATATTGTACACTTATTACCATTTTAACCTAAAGTAAATAAATAATGAAAGAAAGGAAAAATAAAGAAAAGAAAAAATAAGAGAGAAAATACTGTATATATGTAATAGATACAGACTGACCCAAACCCCAAGAGAAGGTCAAAACTTGACCTGATCAACCACAAATAAATAGGGAGAGATAGGGTCCCTAATCAAAAAAATCCAAAAAAAATATGTGATATGTATATTTATATACTACACTATTTTATTTTTTACACCAATTGACCTCAAACTAAATAATTTTCAAAACAAAAGTTGTAAATAAAAATGTTTCCTAATTAATAAAAATAGTTGCACAATTAAATATTGTAAAAAATAAAAGCAACCACACTTGCATTGTGCTTGAGTCATCTTCTAGTTTCGAAATAAATCACATATATAGTTATTTATCTAACATTTGTTTTGCAGTATAAAATAAAAAATTTATTTACCGTTTCTATTCTAAAAAATTTTAAAACAATGGTTTCTTTATTATTATTTCATTTCTGTTTTTACATACAAATCAAAAAATAAAAAAAAAGGAGCAGCGCCAGGCGTTGATGAATCAAATAGGTCCTTAATACAGGTTCACCCGAACCCCAAGAGAAGGTCAAGATTTAACCTGATCGACCAGGAATAAAGTAGGGGGAGATAGGGTCCTCAATCAAAAAAATACAAAAAAATTATGTGATGTGTATATTTGTATACTACACTATTTTATTTGTACATTAATTGACCTCAAATCAAATAACTTTCAAAACCAAAGTTGCAAATAAAAATGTGTTCTAAATAATAAAAATAATTGCACAATTAAATCATGTACAGAATAAAAGCACAATTGGAAAAAGCCACTAAGCACTAATTGAAAGATCAATTCCAGCTCCATATGAACTCAAATTGAACCAATCTCATTTCCATTGGATTCAAAATAAATTATCTTTAAAATGGCTGTATTTTCATAATTTTTGGAGTTACGAGTAAAAAGTTGGTTTACTGATGTGGTTTGGCAATTTTCCCATGTATTTTGTGCATATTGTATTTGTATATATATTTTAAATATTTTTACTAATTATTTATTAGAAAAATATAAATAGAAACATTTATTTAAAAAATTAATTTGCTCATTTACCCTTGTATATAAAGTCATATATGTATATAGTTGCTATTCTTAATTAACCACCATAAAAAATTAACATTTTTTATTTAAATAAATAATGTGACGAAAATAGAAAAAAATTTAGTTAATTTTTGTAAATATTTTTATCTCTCTTTATCTTTATCTCATTTCAATTTTCATCTCTCTTATATCTTCAACCAAAAATTCAAAAATTCAAATTTCATTCTCTATCTTTTCTATTTATATGGCTCTCTCTCCATCATTCCAACTCCATCAATCTTTGGCGAGAGGAGCCTGATCTCCGAGAATCTTCTTGTCGTAGAAGGGTGCCTAGCCTCCGAGCCGTCCAATGACAGCACGTTGGCCATCGTCGAGGTGATCAAGGTCTTTTCCGATCCTAAGGTGAGATCCATTCTTTTTCTTATTTTATCGTAGATTAATAATAGTTTTATTTTCTCGCCTCTTTATTTCGTTGTCATTTTTTTAGATCTTAAAAATCCATTACAATTTGATCTGCCACCATCCTAATTTTCATCTCATTTTCTATATCTCTTCATGTTCATGTTCTACCTTCCACGATCTCTCAACTCCGGCCACGTACGGTGGCTGGAGATCCGGATCCATCCATTCATCTTTTGTCGGATACCCATCCGCATCTTCCGTTGTGATTTGTCGGACCAAGTCGTTGTGATCGCGTCCTGATTTGTTCATAAATAAAAAAATAAAAAAATGTAGTTTCCTTTGTCTTTATAACATTTGTTTTGCAGGAAAAATAGAAAAAAGAAGAAGAAAAATTATAAAAAAAATAAAAAAAAGTATTTACAGTTTCTACTCTAATTAAAAAAATTAATGAAAAATATTTTATTTACTGTTCTGTATTTACAATTTAAAAAAAAATAAAAAAAGAAGAAGTGGCTTTGTAGCTGCCTCCCTCCTCCTACGCTCCACATTCAAGGCCGTTGATCGGTCGCCACGTCCACCCCGACCCTCCTCCAAGAGGCGCCCGATCGCCATGTCCGCACCTACCTCCCGCCGTCCAGATGCCCCGCTCCTGGAGAGGAGAGCTGTCTCTCCACGCGACTAGTAGCGCAGCTGCAAGAAGTTTGACTTCATCACCCATGCGCGCCATCACCTACGGCGTGCGCACTACTGACACCGCTTGGAACCGCCGACATCTCCGCGCTCCATATCTGGCGTCGCAACCCTCCAGCGAAACTGCGTGGGCCTGCTCATTCAACATCCTGCTACCTCCACCAGATCTCCTCGTCTCCAACGAGCGAGCCACTCTCCCCAATGGCTGACCTTCCCCTAGACACCGCTACCTTCGCCCCTGTGTTTGTGTAGAAATGGGGGTGCGGCACACCTTATGCTTGAGAAAGAAGAAAAGAAACCCTAAGGGGTATTCAAAACAATGATATTAGGAAAATTACAATTTTGCCTCCCAAGATTCTCATATTTACAAAGAATCCCTTGCTAGGAGCAACATGCACATTGCACACGTTTAGTGGGTAAATTACGTTCTCCATCTCTTTGTTTTTTTTGTTATTATTCAATGCAAAAACATCAAATATTTACATTATAGTTCCTATTTCCAGTCATTAATTTGCTTGCCCTTTATGATGAAATAAATGTTTCTAATGATCTAAAAAAATTGTAAAAAAACGTGTTTGCTCCTTCTACATGCTTTAAAGTTGTATAAATCTTTCATAACATTTTGTTGACATATGATTTTATTTAAAAATAAAAAACATGCCATTTATCTCTTTCTGAAATTCTAAATTTCATAAAAATTCAAATATTGCTCTAAAAATTTCAAAAACCTTAAACTAGTATGATTTCATTCTCCTTTAATTTCTTTCCAAATTTTGTGCATTAACTATTTATAAAACCTAAAAAATTGAAAAATACTAAAAATCTTATAAAAATCAAAAAAATTCTACAAAAATCCAAAAATCTTTATTTCAATCTTTGTTTGTAGATATTTATCCTTAATTTAACATAAAAATAATTGGCAGGAGTTTTGGCCATTAAAATATTTAAGTTACAAATTACTCCAGGCTATGCATTGTTTCTAGTTTTCATCACTGTTTGATTTTTAGAAAAATATAAAAATTTCTGAAAACTCTACAAAAAATTCCTAAAAACATTTGAAAATCTTAAAAACACAAAAATATTTTCTCTTGATTTTTTTGAGCAGTTTTGATATAATTGAAAATTACAAAAAGAGTTGGTGTGCGTATTTCTAAGTTTTGTGCATATTATTTTTGATTTATAAATAAAAAATTGTAAAAGTAAAATCACTAAAAATTTGAAAATTTGAAAAAAAATAGAAATAAAAAAATAATGATAAAATAAAAAGAGAAAAGTTCGACAAAAACCAAGGATAGTTTGTCTTTGAGATTCCTGCTTTTTCTTTTATTTGATTTTTTTGGTTAATTGAATAACCCTCGGGAATTATAGCCTCCCTGAGTTCAATCCTGTCCGTATACAGGTAAATAAGTAGAAAACAATTCTCTTGCTCTACATTATTCCTTGTAATTATACTGCAGCGAGAGAAGAATAAATAAATAAATTTGTTTGTTTGTCACGCGATTTTGGAGGATAGCAACAACGACATCTATATCAATAAATATCAATCCTCGAAGTGCCTGTAGCACAACAGGTGCCCATCGCCCGTCTCCTTCACCGCAACCGATCGTCGCCCCTCCAGCTGCTGAGGTGGATCATCGTTGCCTTTATTGCATGGTCGTGCCCTTCTACGGTGCTGCCACCCATCTCCAAAGAAGCTGCCCCACCGTGATCTGACAACCTGCAGACACCACCGACATGCCGCCTAGAGAGGCGAACACCGTTGCGGCAGCCCTAGCTAAATGTCATCC
The DNA here is from genome assembly GCA_037367405.1 of Ottelia alismoides. Lineage (NCBI taxonomy): Eukaryota > Viridiplantae > Streptophyta > Magnoliopsida > Alismatales > Hydrocharitaceae > Ottelia > Ottelia alismoides. Next base: position 21,595 of record JAZKJV010003632.1, on the reverse strand, counting down.
CACCACCGCCCATCCACCGCGCGACTTGCCATCCTCCTCCTCTTGGCGGAGTGTCGCCGACCGTCTCCAGCCCTGCCGCATGCCACAGTGGTGTCGTTGCCCCAATCCTCCGCCATTCAGTCCTTGATCATCGCACAACCATGCAGATCTCCGTGTGAAGCTTGATGACTTGGCTGTTTTGGTCATGCATCCAAGGATAGGTAGTTACACTGGATACCATCCATTCTTTTCTCCATCTCCTCTTCTTGAGCAAGTTGTACTTGAACGTAGAAGGGAAATATCCCCGCTCCTCAAGGAAAGAGTTGCTAGATCGGGGGGGATAGAGTTACCTTGTTGAGGGAGGCTATTTCTTTACTACTTTGAGATGGAAAGCTATATTTCACTTACACCGTACAAGTAAAGATTCATAGTCATTAAAAATTGATAATGTAGACTTGTTCTGACCTGACTGTTGAGGAGACATGAATAGGAGTATTATGGGACTTAGAGGATGTTAGGTTTTAAATCCATTTCCCACTAAGGATCCACCACACTAATAATCCAAAGGTCTGACAAAGATCCATACTACAATTTTACGAATATAAGTTTAAATTTCATTATTATCCCAATTTCTTTAATTTTCCTTTCTTTTTATTTTTATTCACTTATTCTTTCAAATAAGTGCTTGCTAAGGGACTAGCAAAGGTAAAGCATAGGGGGGGGTGATGAATCTGCATTTCATAATCTTTATTAATTAATTTTAGCTTAAAATCCCTTATAAAACACACACATATATATAATACTAACTCCATATTCTTACTAACTTGCATTTGTGTGTAAATATTGTACACTTATTACCATTTTAACCTATAGTAAAAAAATAAAGAAAGAAAGGAAAAATAAAGAAAAGAAAAATAGAGAGAGAAAACTGTATATATGTAATAGATACAGGTTGACCCAAACCCCAAGAGAAGATCAAGACTTGACCTGATCGATCAAGAATAAAGTAGGGAGAGATAGGGTCCTTAATAAAAAAAATCCGAAAAAATTATGTGATGTGTATATTTGTATACTACAATATTTTATTTGTACATCAATTGACATCAAACTAAATAATTTTAAAAAGAAAAGTTGTAAGGGATCCCGGGCGCGTTTCAGGTGTGTGTGTGTGTGTGTATGTATGTATATTCGTAAAATCCACGTGCTTATAAAAACTTTGATCATCTTCCTCCTGTAAAATTGTTTATAAACTTCTTTTATAAAAACGTATCTAAAACTTGTATATAAAATCTTGTATAAAATTTATATAATACTTGTATATACATGTATATATTTAGTTTACTAACCTTATTCTTTCTTTTAAAAAAATAAAATCCACAAAAATTTGTAAAACCCTTTGAAATTTTTTTCAAAAAGTTTTTCCTTTTTCTTTCTTTCAAAAAAATTGTATATATTTTTGAGTGGATCTGGGTTAATTTCAGAGGAACTTTATAAGAACTGGAGTTTAGACTTTTCAGGTCCTAGCGTCTTAATTCTTTAAGTCCACAAGACTATGTTCACATGTCATCTTGATTGGTCTAAGTAGAATATTTCACGACACACGCATGATTCTTTTAGACAGTAGCTTAACTTGGACAAGCACTCTACATGTAGCTCTTCATGTATGAGGTGATGTCGGTGTAGAGTCCTTTAGCTTGGAGCAGCAACGAGTATGTAACGACTAGTGGAAACACCCATCTTCCTCTAAGGAGGGTAGTGCATCTCAATCTGGTCTAGTAGCATTGGGATCTAAAGACAGGATGTTGTGGGATGCTTCTAAAGAGGGATCACTACAACAAAATTGTGCTATAGTGACGGTTTTTTAAAAATCCATCACTAAATTAGCCGTTGTTAAATATATAACGACGATATTCTTCATTGTGAAATGAGTTTTCGTACTCGAAATTAGAAACGAATATCATATCTTGCGTTATATCATTAGCAACGATCCACATAGCGATTCTTATCCGTTGCTATTTTCCGAAATATCGACTAATCGTCGCTAATTTTTTAGTTAAAAATTTAGTGACGATTAATTGTAAGTTTGAAAAATAGCAACAGATAAGCGTCGCTATGTGGATCGTTGCTAATGATATAACGACATATATTTTGCTAATTTCGAGTATGAAAAATCATTTCGCTACGAGTAATATCATCGTTATTTATTTGACAACGGCTAATTTAGTGACGGATTTTGAAAAAACAGTCACTATAGCTCATTTTTTGTAGGGAATATTCCTCTGGCTCAAGAAGAAAAACTCCTTATGTACATGTTGCAACCTTGTATATATTAAAAAAACTGCAAAAACTCCATAAAATGGGCATGCCTGATTGAAAATAAATATCTGCAGGAGTGTATAGTAAATTAGCAAGGATGAGCTTCAAAGTCAAATTTTTGTGATCTTGCAGCTGGATGACTTGACTACACTGATTATGCATCCAAGGATAGGTAGCTACACTGGCTATCATCCATTCTTTTGTCCATCTCCTCTTCTTGAGCTGGTTGCACTTGAACTTAAAAGAGAACATCCCCGCTCCTCGATGAAAGAGTTGCTAGACCAGGGGCCTAGAGTTACCTTATTGATGGAGGTTGTTCCTTTGTCAGTTTTGAGGTGGGGACCAATATTTCACTTACACCGTACAAACAAATATTCATAGTCATAAGAATTTGTGTGTGTAGACTTGTTCTGATCTGATTGTTGAGGTGACCTGAATATGAGTCTTATGGAATTTGATGTCTTTTAGGTTATAAATCCATTTCCTAATAAGGTTACGCCACACTAATAATCCAAAGGTCTGACCGAGCTCCATATTACAATTTTATGAAGGTAAGTTCAATACTCAATATTGTTCTAAGTTCTTTACTTTTCCTTTACTCTTTTATTTTTCTTTTATTCACTTATTAGGAACTAGCAAAGGTAAGGCATAGGGGGATGATGAATCTGCATTTCATCATCTTTTTTCATTAATTTTATCTTAAAATCCCTTACAAAACACATATAAATATCATAATTTCATTCTTTTACTAACTCTAACTATTTTGTAAATATTATATGTTATCACTATTTTAACATAAAATAAATAGAGAAAGAAATAAAGTAAAAATAAAGAAAATACATGACTATATATATATAAGATACATGATGAATCAGAACCCGATAGAAGGTCAACACTTGGCCGAATCGACAAGGAATAAAGTAGGGGGAGATATGGCCTAAAATCCAGGAAATTCATTGTTACATGTACATTATTGTCTATATTACACACTTTTTAATTTATTCATAACCAAATCTTTTGTATATAACAAATATTTCTTCTTGAAAATTGTGCTTAAAATTCTTTTGTAAATATTAAAAACTTGTATATATTATGCAAATAACAACAGTCTCCAAAAGCCATAAATATAAACTTGAAAAATCAATACCTTCTTCTCCTGAACTTCAAATTCATCAAACTCACTTTCATTGTACTCCAAACTAAATTATCTTTAAAATGGAGGTGTACTTCATAAAATTCAGAGTTAAGATGTGAAATGCGGCAAATTGGGGCACTATTACATATTCTACCTATATACACTATGCATAATATTTCATTATTTACTTTCTTGTGCATATATTGTAAATATTGTATTTTGAATTAATTGTAAATATTATATTTAACTTATATAAAATACTAATAAAAATCACAAAATCAAAACTCAACAAAAATAAAATCATGTATATATTGTAAATGTATCACCATGTATATATTGTACTTATACCTATTTAATTAACCTAATATACTAACTCTTAAAAATAAAATAAAAATATCATTAAAATCCTTGTAAATAATTTTAATTAAATAAAATATTCAATTATGTATATATTTGTATAAATAATTACTTAAAATCAAAGTCTTGTATATATTAGTATACATGCCTATAAATAACATCTTTTTAATTATTTTAACCCTTGTATATACATTATTTAATTAGCTAAAATTCACTAAAATTGACTTTAATTTATTCTTAACATTTTTATTTATATTTATGTAATTAAATAAATTCGTTTTTGATTATTTATTTAGTTTTTATTTATTGTTTTGGCATTTTCCCTATTTTGTATGCATCTGTGATCCGCTCTAATTGGCCAAACCCGGATCAGTTGACCCAGGTCAACTCCCCAGTCTTCACCACCCACCCACTGATCTCCTTTCTACAATTACTTCACCCAATTTTCCTTATCGCCTCGATCACTAACAGTCCCCGACTCTTTCTCCATTATTATCATTCATTCATTCCTCTCAACCACCATCACTCCAGATCCACTATTGTCATCGTTATTCGTTCACATTTTGAAATTCAATATTTACCTGTGCAACCCCTATAAATATTACCCCTCCTCCGGTGAGCGTTTGATCCATCTGTTGGTCGTCTTCGTCCCCGAGATCGAGTCCTGGAGAGAGTTGTAGGTGATAGCTACCAGTCCCCATGTTCAGGAGTGTGAGAGAAGTATCTTTAGAATGTGATCCAACTACGTCGTCCGAGCCGTCTGCCACGTCTCTGCCTCTCTGCCACCAGCTGTAGATTGAGGTGATTCCACCCTTCTATCCATTATGTAGGAACCCTAGGCAGTTTGTCTTCGATTTATTCTTTTTTCGCTTTGATTTTGTTTGGATCTCCTAGATCGAATTAACATCTTCAACCTTTGATCTGCATGATCGGAGGAGTTTCGATCAATATCAACCTCTTACGACTACGCCAACACATCCACCATCTCATTCTCTAGATCTTCCACCATCTAAACACCCTTGGATTCTTCCAGATCCGAGGCCCAGTCTCCCCTCCGACCACACCTCACCGGAGACCCTCATCCATCCACTATCGTTCATATTCTTGACCTAACTTATCGGCCAGAGGATACCTCCAAGCATAAGTGCTCATTTGCATGTGCAACGAGCTCTAAAGATAGAGTGAAGAACAGAATTTAGATCACGAACAAGTTCCTGGAGTAGAGAAATTTGAACACCTTCCAAATTGACTATAAGGTGATTTCTCGTCGATCTAAGATATACACTTGTTGCGGAACATCTGAAGCGAACTTTTGGGTGTGATTTAAGGAGATTCAACGCTGATTCGGGGGAGATCCACATGATCCAAGTTCAAGGAGGAGTAGTTGCTTCCCAATTCATCCAGACCATTTCGCATCCCTTCAATCTAGAACAAGGTGCCCAAAATTGATCATGGCCGTCCAAAAAGCCCCAATCTTCAACCACGAGATCGAAGCTCCAGATCTAATCGACGCAATTCAACTCAGACACCGTTCGATCAGATTGGAAGCATATGAAAGTTGTTCTTTCTGTCACAAAATTTGAGGGTAATTTTGTACCCCAACCCTTGTCTTTTATTTTATCTTTAAATAAGTCCCTACGACGACTCGTGTCGTCCAGTCTTTATTTGAACAATTGCATTTTGTATCCTGTACTTTAAATTATTTGCATTTCAGTCATGTTTGAACTATAGTGCATGCTTGGCATGTGATTTGTTGGGTTATTTGCAATATATTGTCTCAGATATTGTGTTATTATTTGGATCCTAAAACTATTTAATTTACACTTTAGTCCTATCAAGTCGGGCTCACGTGCCGTTGCGCGTGTTTTGTTGGGATTTTTGTATATTTAGCCCTACCATTTTTTTATATGTTATCATTTAATCTGCAAACTTTAATTAACTGCAATTAGGTCCCGTTGAGACTGCAATTATTTTGCATGTTAAAAATTAAATAAAAAATATTAAAACTCCTTTAAAAATTATATAAAAATTACATAAGTTCTTGTTACATTCATCATGCACACATAAATGGCATTTTGCCTTTTTTTAATTTTTATTATTTATTAAAATGCAAAAACCTCATAAAAACTCCATGTTTGCATTTAAAAATCAATAAAAAATATAAATTTGAATTAAAAAATCTTAAAAAAAACTTATGTGTTTCTTTTAATTTATTTTAATTTCTTTCCAATTTTGCCCTTTTAATTCTTCATAAAAGCCATAAAAATTACAAAACATTAACAATTCATAGAAATTCAATTAAAATCCAAAAAAATAACAAAATGGCTTTTTGAAAAATATTAAAAAATCTTTTATTCTTTATATATTTAACCCAATTTTGACTTTATTTACTATTTTAAAAAAATAAAAAACATCCATTTTATTATTTATATTTTTTTCCTATTTTGATTTATTTAAATACTTTAAAAATTGTGGAAAAATCTAGAAAAATTCTAAAAACATAAAAAATTATTAAAAACTCAAAAATATTTTTAGTTCAATTTTTCTGGCTATTTTTGACCTAATAAAAAATTATAAAAAGACTGGTTGAGAGTGTCTTGACTTTTCTTCAATTATTTCATTACTTTTACAAATAAATCTTTTGAAAAAATATAAAAATTAAAATCAGTGAACCAAAGAAAAATATAAAAAAAACTTCATATAAAAAATATAAAATCCAAAAATACAAAAACTAAGCATAGTGTGCATAGAAATTCCTTCATTCTTTCAATGATTATTATTTGCATAGAATAACCCTGGGGATTTTTATCGCCTCCCTAAGTTCGAACCTGTTAGCTATACATGTAAATTAATAGCAAATTCTCTTGATATATTTTCTTCATTGATATTTGCTTGGGAATTAAATAAATTTTTGCTGAAGGATTTTTAGGGTTACGACACTGTTCATTAATTCTTAATACTTAAAACCCCGATTTCCATATTCAACAGGTGCAAAGGAAGGCATCTAGCTAAAGGGCTTAGTTGGAGATCTTGATCTAAAGCATGATCAGGCTATAGTACATTGAGACAGACTCATTGTGATATGCTTAGCCAAGGATCATGTGCATCATGGGAGAACCAAGCACATAGATGTCAAATATAGCTTCATTCGTTCTGAGAAGATGATTACGGTGAAGAAGGTCAGCACAATAGATAATTCAGCCAATATGTTCACAAAGGCAGTTTCAGGGAGTAAGTTCAAACACCGTTTGGACCTGCTCAATGTCGATAGTTGGTAGCAGCCCCAAGGAGGGGCTGGCGGTGACACCGCGAAGCTTTGGCAAAGCTTCTCGGAGGATTCAATTCAAGGTGGAGATTGTTGATATGCATTGAATTCTAACCATATAACCCAGGTTGAAAAACCATGTATGCACCCCTCCCCCCCACCTACCATACCACAACAAGACGGGGTTCTCGTTTGCCTAGTCAGTGAGTTTGCAGGGGGGTTGGGGGGGGCATGTACGCTCCCCCTATGGGTGTGTGGGGGCAATACCCCCCGGTGAAATTTTTTAGGAGCGGTTCTATTTGATTCAGGTTTATGGATTCATTTATTTTTTAGGGATCCATCTGTACGGGAGTACTAATATAAATTCCATAGGGTTAGGGCTCTCCACATCCTATATATTTTCTTTCTTTCTCCACATAGTGAAAATTGATCGTCGCTGCCCAAGGACGTAGTCCAGTTACGTGTGAACCTTTTAAATCCATGTATTTGTATCTTACTTGTTTGATTGTGTTTGTGTGTGCTTGCTTCCACGATCCAACACATACCTTTGTTGGCAAGGCTAGAATCTTAGCCTTCTGCCTTGGAGTTTAGGAGAGAAGCGATCTATTAAGGGTAACCCATCTTTGTTTGATGGTTTTTTGGCATCAAGGGGAAACCTATGTAGGACATTGGGAATGATCCCTGATTCCAGCCCAGCCATCTCCAATGTTATCATATCCATCTCTCGTGGTTGCTAAAATGATGTAATTCTCAATGCAGGGTAGTTCCATCATTTCATATTTTTCTGTTTATCAGCCTATATGACGGGGAATTGTCATATATTAGTCCGGTTGCTTTTCCAAGGATTCTGCGATCGAAGGACAACTGTTTGTATCAGATTTCATAAATTAAGGAATACTATACAAGTTACGAATATCAAAGTATCCAATTTAGCTTCAAAACTACAGTATTTGTTATTGAACGGTTCAACATCATCTTGAGTAGTGCCAAAACCAAAATGTCCATTATCGGACATCCATTTTGTTACAGTTAATCAACAATGAAGAGAGGCAAACATTTTTATCTTTCTTAATTTTGAATACTTTCTTATGACGAGGACGAATGTGAGGATAGAAAAGAGGACCAACAATAGTGATAGAATGACTTGGGTCTGGAACATGGCAATTTGCAGATCATCTCGCACTAACCTTAATCTTGTTAAGAACTGCACCCCTCCACAAGAAACTGCTGACAACGAAGGCGATACATGAGATCCATTAATGGATTACTTACAGACATCCATGCCGTAAATTTACATTGCTCCAGAAACAGGTAGATACGATATTGATATCCTTATTGCTTCAAAAGAATGTACCGCGATGATAGCGATATACCAGAGCAGCTTATTGCAAGTTGTGAATGCCAACCTCTCCCTAATTAAAAGCATCAGAACAAAAAGTATATTTCAAATAAAATGTGGAGAATGAGATAAAAGGATGGCATGTTATAAAAAGGCAGAGAGGAAAACCCAAAAGATGTAAAGTGCTGTCAGTCATTCTTGTAATCCCACTAACCACTAAACAAACAAGAGAAATGCAATCCACTAATATAGCATTCTCAAGGGCCTCCTTTGTCAAAATTAGAACAACAATTCCCCAATCACATTCCAAATGCAGACATTAAAACATATGGTGGGTCAGTCCGAAACATGTCTGGATTATCGTGCCAAAATTTCGAATTCGAACGAAATCTCCCCAAGCATAAATTGGTGACATCACTTCGAAAGTTTTGACCTTGCTATCTCGATCGCAGTGAAGTAGTCCTGATGTTCCTTTGGGTTGTCGGCACATATGGAAAGTCAAGTAAAACCGTAGAAATGCCAAAATACGGAGGAACCAATAAGGAAAGTTGAAGTACAATAGCACCTCTTAAGTAAACAGTCGTATAAACGGTATATAAGATTAATCGTTTTAAGGATCAGCATAAAAACCCCCAACACACTGCTACCTACCTGACAATTACATCAAAGATCGCTACGATTCCTTTTGGAAACCTGCACAAAACAAAATCCAAGAACACGAACACATGGTCACATTCCTACAGTAATGTGGAAATAAGTAGAGAGAGCAGACAAATTAATATCAGTACTCGACTTGCAGATAAAGCTGGCGAGAAACTAAGAAAACACGACATGGGATTTCTCAGATTTTGAAGCCCATGATCTTAAAATTAAGGTCATTTACCACATTGCAGTCCCATTCATGGCTGTGACGCCTTGCCATTCGTCAGTAGGTGTGCCCATGCGTGGGAATGGCGGTCCTTCTGATCTCATCCCCCATCGAAACCCTAGAAAATAAGAAAACCCCTTCTTCCTTCTATTTCGTAAAGGACTACATCACATGTCTTCATGGCGACATGACCCATCTCCGCTCTGCTGTACGCACGTCAACATCTTCTGCACCACAGATCCCCGTCCTCTCTTCCCTGTTTAGTCAAATGGCAGCGTCATTGGAATAGGAACTAGGAAACCGAACGAACAAGAAGAAAGGATTGTTTTTGGAAGAGAATCTTAGAAAGATGTTGAAGGTGATGTAGGGATTCCATCGATGGCGAGAGGGCCTCAGATGTGAAAGAATAGAAGATGAAATTGTAAACGATGCACCGAATTGCAAAGCCTGCACGTGACACCAAATATGGTTAATATGCAAACATTCTTACAAACTGGTGTGCTTATTTTTGGCTTAGCATATTGCAGAAATCTCCCATTTCAAACTCAATGCGTTTGAACGAACCGATTGGTCACAGCTCAATCGCCATCATAGAATATAATCTTGCTTGATACTTCAATAAGTATCGTTCTTGTAGTTTATCCACAGGGAAATAACCACCTACGTTGTCCAGATAAGTGAAGCTTTGGAGAAGCGGCCAAAAGATGCGAGAGCTGTAACTCCATCCTTGCAAACGAAGGATCCATCTAACAAGAGTGAAAGTATAGAAACTTCCCCCGATTTATGTCACATAGGAAAGAATATACGAAAGAAACATTGCAGCGAAAGAGATATCATGAATTTACCACGAAGAAACCTCAAATTTTGTCATTCCCCAGTATGCAGCTCTTCTTGGAGTCTAAGGGCATCTCAGAACGCGGAAGGATCCAGCTTGTTTAAGAAGTGGAAGAGATTGGTAACAAAATACAAATAAAGAAACGTAGAGGATATTATGGTGTAAGCCAATAAACCAGGCCAGAAGATCAATGAAACATGAAAGCGTTGAAGGACGAGACAGCACATGAGACAAGACAACTCAACAACAATGGATATAGGACCTGGGGACACAGTTACTCTCTGGAATACCTTACTTATTTTAGATTCTGAAGACAGCAACATATATGCGTAAACCGTGATCACGTACATAAGAGAGCAACAAAGTTACGAATGAAAGACAAGGAAAAAGTTAAACGAAAAAAATGGAGGAAAAGGAGAAGTAAAGCCCTAGGCTGACCTACATAACCCTCACAAGAAACACAATCATACTCCAGCAAAAGGCTCATGAGAGCCTAATGATGAGAGAAACTCCCTTTTTTAACCTGTTAAGGAATACTCAAAGGTCATCATGATCACACCAATCTTCCCTGCAAACGAGAGAAAAAAAACGGCCACCACCAGATCTCCATGCATCTGTCCAGATAAACAAAAAGACTGAGAAAGAGAGACACTTACCTACAAATCAAAACCCCTGAAAAATATGTGACTAATTCTACGGAAGCTTGCGATTTGGGGGGAATGAAGCCTGGTCCGAGATCTCTCTCCCATGCACTCAGCTCTTCTTGTTTTGCAGGGTGTATTATAGGTGCAAAAGCTATAAGAGATAGAGAGATACAGAGATTCCTCGAGCCAGACAACAATCCCCTCAAAGGTAAAGCTTCACCTTGCTGCTCGTGATCTCTCTCTCCCCACCCTTCTGACGGGTACTGCAGCGAAACCCCCAAAGTCTCGGCTTCTTTCTCGGGGGGTTGAGCGTGTGATAGGCAGTGGACTCGGCAGCAGAGAGATGCGGAGACGAGAGGGAGAGCCGAGGAGTATGCTCTGCCTATGATGAGGGCATCATTACTTTGAACGCAGATAAAAAGGAGAAAAGGAGGTGCACAGTTGCAGAAAGAGAGTGAGAGCATTTACCACTCGTAAGATGTTGAGTTAAAAGCTCCCCTCGGTTATTAATAACTCCACAGCAACACCCACCCCCGCACCCACACCACACACAGACTGGGGGGGGGGGGGGTGTTGGCTGCGGTGTGGATTTGTCATGTGTGTGTCTTGCAGTGGGGCTTCCCAACAGAGGGTGACTACGACTGCAGATCAGCGAGAGGAAACCCTATCTAGGAGGATCTCGGCCGTCTATTTTTGAAGGAGGAGCGGCGGCGTGGGAGATGGTGCCAAGGGGATTAAAATGCTGAGAGAAGGAATCCAATGGGGTTGTTGAGTGTTATTGGGAACAGCAAATGGAAACAAAAAATACCAACACACACAAACACCTCGCTTTGATTTCTTGTTGTTATCTGGAAATTAGATATTGTTTGTTACCTCTGGGTGATGCTCTTCTCTGTTTTTCTTTTATAATTTTTTAACCTATGTGCATAACTTTGCTTTGCTTTTACAGACATGGGCATGTGCATGCTAATGGGTTGGTTCGGATTTTGTTGTGGGTTGCTTTAAATCTGGCGAATGTGAGATTCCGTAAGGGTTCGTTTGGTTGCAGAGAGTTGGGCAGGGTTGAGTTAGCCCAACCCGGAGTACCCCTCCTTCAACCCTCTCAATACTCCTCACAGTTTACTATTTACAGGGATACCTCAACCCAACCCAACACTGTCCAACCTTGCAAGCAAACGAACCCTAATGGATGATATTACTGTAGAGAAATATAATAACTATAGAGGATATTTTGGGTATTAGCCCTAATTTGTTCCCCTTTGTAAAACCCTAACCCTAATCCTCTTGTTATATAAGGAGGGTTAGGGAGCCTAATGAAGATCATGGAAAACAAATCTCAGTTTCAACATGGTATCAGAGCCCTAGGTTTTTGACATAGGGATCCGTACCGCCCCATCCCTCCTCCTCCTTCTCGCGCCGACTCCCCTTTCCCCCGATCCCGCATCCCCCGTCCCCCGACCCTGCCCTCCACGCCATCACCCCCAACCCCCGTCGCCTCTTGCCCCAGCCCCTACGCCGCCCCCGACCCAGCACCCCTCGCCCAACCCCTCGCCGCCCCAGCCCAGCGCCCCTCGCCCCATCTTTCGCTCCCCTGCGCGCTGCCTCTGAGGCACCATCGCCCCGATCCCCTCCCGCGCATCATCGCCCTCATCGTCCTCGTCGTCTCTACGACCCAGACCCCCTCCTCCACCGCGCACCATCCCGCGCACCATCGCCCAGACCCCCCCTCCCCCTTGCACCATCGCCCTCACCCATAACCTAGACCCAATGCCCGATTCCCACATCGCCTCTGCACCATCGCACCCTGCGCCCGATCCCCACATCTCCCCAGACCCAACGTCCGATTCCCCTGCACCATCGCCCTGCGCCCCTGCGCATCTCGCCCTCGCCCCTGCCTCATCGCCCTGATCCCCACATCGCCCCTGTGTCGATCGCCACCGTGCCCGCTCCAGCTGTGCCCATGTTCCAGTCCCGCTCCAGCCGTGCCCCTGCACTGATCGCCACCGTGCACAGCTCTAGCTGTCTGCCCATGTTCAAGTCATGTTGCATGCTCAAGTCCCGCTCCAGCTCTCGATGTGATCATGCCCTAGCATGCTCCAGCCCCCGACGTCCTTCCGTGTGCTACTGCAAAGCCGCCATCCTCGATTACTCTTGTTTCTTATCTGTAATATGTATCTCTGAATGATGTAACAAAAAAAGGAGAAAAAGGGAAGAGAGAGAAAAGATCATAACAAACCAGGATAGGTAGCAAAAGAGTAGGATTATTACGAAAGGATCTTGTTGAAGATTGACGACAGGTACAGCTATGGCATCCGAGATCACTACATCAAATATCGATGGTGGAGGCCATTCAAAATTGCCATCATTTGGATCCATTGCAAAATTAGATGCCACGAACTATTCGATGTGGTCTCGAATTTTTCTAATGATTGTTCGAGGCTATGATAAAAAACACATCCTTCTTGAAGCAGAGCCAACCTCCAAGGATGGTAAATATGCTACATGGGTGAAAGACAACGGCATGGTAAGCTCATAGATAATGGTCAACGTCATTGACAGGATTGCCCAAGAGTTGGTCTACTATGAGAGCGCACACGACATGTGGAAATCCTTGTTGGCAACCTATGGGAAAGATAAAAACTCCACTAAAATGTATCAATCATTTCATGAGTTGATGCATACGCGTCAGAACGATCGACAATTATCAGAGTACTTCTCGGCCCTCAAATCTCTGGTTGCCAGCTACAATGTATGTGCCCCTCTATGCACATGTCCCACGCAACGACAGCATCGACAGGATATGGCGACTATGGTCTTTCTGGGTGGATTAGACCAAACGTTTGCAGCCACTCGGGATCAGATGATCACAGCTTCTACTCTTCCTACCATGGAGGAAGCATATAATACGTTGTGTCGAATACCAACTTCTTCGATTCCTTCCACAGAGACCTTAAGCCAAACAACAGCTCTCGCAGCCTGTGGCAGAGGATTTAGAGGTCAATACAGAGGTCGAGGCCACGGTCGCCACTTGCAATGTCGAGGTCGACTGCCAATACAATGCTCCTTCTATCACAAATTAGGGCTTACTGAGGCAGTGTGCTACAGCAAACACGGACGGCCAGTACCATCAGCTCGGGTTGCTACTACAGACAACGATGGAGGATCAATTGAAATCCCTCGAAGAGACCTTGAGGATCTCGTGCAACGCCTATCGCGGATGCGCCCCGATGAGGCAACAAGCTCCGGAGATATCATCGCCATTTATCAAACAGTTACGTTTATTGCCTCTGTGAGTCCTCATAATCACTCCGAATGGCTTATTGATACGGGGGCCTCCACCCATTTGTGTGGAAATCAACGCCTTCTCCGGCAACTTCATCCAACCCAATGAGGGAAAACAGTTCAAGTCGCGGATGGTAGATCAACACCTGTTAAAGGGGTTGGTGATGTGCGTCTTAGCCCTACAATAGAATTGAACAATGTTCTATTGGTTCCGGATTTCCTGCATAGTTTGCTCTCAGTCAGCCAAATGTGTAAGGATCATCACTGCCGCGCAATTTTTGACGCTGCTATTTATGTTTTTTAGGACATACTGACTGGGAGGACGATTGGTACGGACCGTGAAGAAGGGGGTGTCTACCATCTTTCCATCGAAGTTGCATATTCTGGAAATTCTACAAGCCAGTCATCCACCACTCTTTGGCATCAACGATTAGGTCATCCTTCTGCTCACAAGCTTCGTCGTATTCTACCACAATTACCCCCCTCAATTACTATCACTTGCGATGCATGTCAGGTTGGGAAGCATCATTGTGCTACTTTTCCACTCTCTGGTAACCAACATTCTACCGATATTTTTGATCTGGTCCACATGGACATTTGGGGCCCTAGTAGGTATCCTGATCGTCTGGGTCATCGATATTATCTTGTGCTTATTGATGATTTCTCTAGGGTCGGATGGATATTTCTTTTGAAAAATAAGTCGGACGCCATTAGATTCATCACTCAATACGTCATTTCAATAAAAACTCAATTCGGACGCACTATCAAAACTCTCCGATCCGACAATGGCCAAGCGTTCCTGTCTCATAACCTCCAAAATTTTCTATCCGCTCATGGTATTATGCACCAAACCACATGTCCGCATACCTCTCAACAAAACGGGGTTGTCGAACATAAACATCCTCAAATATTAGATATCGCTCGTACAATACTTCTTGGTTATCATGTCCCATCAATCTATTGGGGTGATGATGTCCTAACCGCAACATTCCTCATTAACAGAATGCCATCTACAACTCTAAATGAACAAATCCCAATTGAGATTCTTTTTCCAGGCAAGCCTATCTATCCTATGCAACCAAGGGTCTTTTGGGTGTACTGCATTCGTTCACCTACATACACCCGGTAGAGATAAGCTTGATGCACGAGCTATCAAATGTGTCTTTTTAGGCTATGCTACGAATCAAAAAGGATATCGATGTTTTTATACAAGATTACGTAAACACTTTGTAAGCGCAGATGTCACCTTCTTTGAGTCTACACCCTATTTTTTAGCATCCACCACCAATATTTCCCTATCATCCATCTGTGTACAGGCCCCACTATCCCCTTACCAGTTCCATCTCCTCAACAACCTCAAACCCCCCCTTCTGAGCCAGTGCCACCTCCACAGGTATGCTCCCCCCCTCAAGAGTTGGAAACTAATGACAATGCAGATAACCTGGGTGGATCTCCCAATAGCTCAACGACGCTCAGCCACGGCAATGTCCTTCCGTATATCGCACTAAGCATCCAATCTCTGCAACAGTGCCTCTCTCCAGACTAACTCCAGCTTATAAGAATTTTGCAAAAGCTGTATGTAATAATGTCATCTCGACAAACCACCATGATGCACTATAGATCCCCGCTGGTATCAAGCAATGTAAGAAGAAATGTCAGCTCTGCAATCAAGAAGTACCTGGACACTAGTGGATCCTCCCGCAAACAACCGAATCATCGGCACCAAATGGGTCTTCATCGTTAACTACAATCTCGACGGCTCTATTGCGCGCTACAAAGCTCGTTTGGTTGCAAAAGGATTTACACAAACCTATGGCATTGATTTCTTCGATACTTTTCACCAGTTGCTCGAGTATCCACGATACGAATTCTCATTGCTCTCGCCGTTCAGCTAGATTGGCCTTTACATCAGCTGGATGTCAAGAATGCTTTCCTATATGGTGATCTTCATGAGATTGTCTATATGGAACAACCACCTGGATTTGAGCGAAAAGGGAGTGTCAGAAGGTATGCCTTTTGCGCAAGCAATTTATGGGTTCAAACAGAGTCCTCGAGCATGGTTTCACAAGCTGTCTGAATCTTTACATGTATTGGATTCTCCATATCGTCATCCGATCACTCCTTGTTCACCAAAAAGAGCTCGAAGGGTACTATAGCAATGTTGGGGTACGTTGATGACATCATTGTCACAGGAGATGATTATGAAGAGATTGTCAGAGTGAAGAAGCATCTTGCAGAACAATTTTGTAATTAAGGATTTGGGACCACTGCGATATTTCTTGGGAATTGAGATAGCTAGATCAAGGCATGGATTGGTTATGTCTCAACGGAAATATGCCATTGATCTGCTAACAGAAACAGGGATGCTAGGGGTTTAAGCCAGCACAGATCCCTATGGACCCTAAAGGATGAATTTCGAGGAAGGAACAACAGAGGATGCTGGCAGATACAGACACTCAATTGGCAAACTACTCTATCTCACTATCACTCGTCCAGACATTGCTGCAGCAGTAGGAAGACTAAGCCAGTTTATGGATTCTCCCACTCTAAATCACTTCGAGGCTTGCATGATGGTCCTTCGATACATCAAGCAGTCCCCTGGAAAAGGACTACTATTTCGCAAGGACGACAACCTCAATCTTATAGCATATTCTGATGCAGACTATGGGGGATGCTTGCAAGATAGAAAGTCTACCGCAGGATTTTGCACATATCTGGGAGGAAATCTAATCACATGGAAGAGCAAGAAGCAAGCAATGGTGTCACGATCAAGTGCTGAAAGCGAATATAGAGCCATGGCACAAGCAGCAACAGAACTCATGTGGATCAAATCCGTACTAGCTGAATTTCACATCAAATCCAAGGACATTATGGAACTAAGATGTGACAATCAAGTAATAATGTACATTGCAAACAACCCATGTTCCATGAACGAACAAAACATGTGGAGATCGATTGTCACTATACAAGAGATCTCATACAAAAAGGGCCACATGCAAGGCGTTTTATCCACTGAGCAAGCTGCAGATATATTCACAAAGCCGCTAGCACGAGCGCAATTCGAGAAATGTTGTAACAAGCTGCGCATGTATGATTTATATGCTCCAGCTTGAAGGGGAGTGTAGAGAATTGTAGTACTATAGAGGGTATTTTGGATATTAGCCCTAATTTGTTCCCCCCTTTGTAAAACCCTAACCCTAATCCTCTTGTTATATAAGGAGGGTTAGGGAGCCTAATGAAGATCATGGAAAACAAATCTCAGTTTCAACAATAAAAATAGTGTTTTTTAGGGATTTTTACCCGACAGACCCTATAAACTTTTTAAATTATCTCTACGACCTTTTGCACAACGTAATTACCCCATCAACCCTAAAAATTACCCCAGGAACCCCCACGGGCTTGAGGGAGGAATTATGTTGATTCAAAGGTCGTAGAGGTAATTGACAAAGTTTATAGGGTCTGTCGGGTAAAAATCCCTATTTTTTATTGCAAACCTTCATTTTACTTCACTATATATGTTTAGAGTCTGGTTTAATTTAGATTTCTAACACTAGTTGCGGTTCATTATAACAAGATTGATCTAAAGAAATGAAAAAAATTAATACTCATTGTCATATTTTTCTAAGTTAGATACATAACAATGAATAGTATTCTTTACTTGATTCCTTAAATTTGCATTGATTAGTTTATTAATTGTTATATTTCTAGCAGTACTCGTGATTCTTTATTTTTACAATATTATTGTATTCGTTATTATATTTCTAGCAATGAATCATATAACAACCATTATCTCTTAATGTTTTCTTCTAATAATTGTTAAATTTAGCAACGATTGGTACACTGTTATTGAATATTAAATAGATAAATAATTATTATAGAATCCTTCAGTTTCAAATTTAATATTTATTATTAGTTATAAAAACAAAAACTAATTATGCAACGAATTCATTTAACATAGGAAAATATGGAAATAAATAATCAAATCATTCGTTGCATAGCTCAATTTTCTTCTAGTGTTTGCAAAGTAAATCAATGCAAACAATTTATTTTATGTGAATATTATTTTATCTCGTATATTTCTTGGATTTCTATCTAAAAGAGGCTACTTGAAGGCTAAGGTGTAATAAGATTAATTCTACATTTTAAGCATTTTAGTGCATTGGTAATAGGCTTAAAATATTGTAAATGCCGTATTTATGTTTTGTATTATACTTGTGTATCTTTATAGTTTTTATGTTTTTTACACATTAAAAACTTTTAAATTTTATATTTTATTTATATTTTATTTTTTTTACATTTTATATTTCAATATTTAATTATATATTGAATTGTATTTGTTTTTTTTTCTATTATGCTTTTAGATGTATTTTTATTATGTTAAGATTAATGTGTTTTCGAAATGCTTGCGTAAGTTATTAAATTCTACTAAAATTCATAGTAGGATAAAGTAATACATTTGTTGTTTTAGTAAAATTTGAGATTTTATATGAGCCTTTTCATTTTTTTTCTTTTGTTGTTAAGCTCCTTGAAGACTTTTTAATGTTAAATAACCACCAAATGATTTTATATTTTGATTTTGGATTATTGTTCACATTTTTTAGTATTATATTTTATAGTTTTATGGTATTTTTATCATTTACTTTAGATTTTAGATGCTATAGTAAGGTTTAGGCTTTACATATTTATTTAGCATACTTTTATTTTTTTAAGAAAATATGGTAAAAAGGTATACAATATTTTGGTAACATAAAAATTTCACGTGTTTATCATTCGAGTTGTATTTACTAAAATTATATTTAGTGATAATGAGCTATATTAGCAGTTTTAAATTTATGGAATGTAAAACTTTGATATTTAAAAATCTAATATAAAAATATAATGTACAATATCATCTTAAATATATGTGAAGATATTTTTTCTTTTTAGCAAACATGTACATATTGAGTAATGCCATCATTTAAGGTATTTTACATCATGAACTCTAAAAACTTTGTAAATTATATTCTCGACCTCGTATTCATCATAATTATCACTAAATCCAACAAATTTGGCTCTATTTAACACCACAAACGATGCTGCCAATGTGATATTTCTTTCATTAATTTCTTACGTTAAGCTTGAATTGATCAAACCATAATAATTGCAATCGTGGAATTTCCTCCCCTCTCTCTCCTTAAGCAATAAAATATTGACATTAGCACCATTATCAGCCACCGTTAGTGATCTCCAGTGGTTTCTTTTCCGCGTGATCCTAATCAGCCCCATCTCCTTCACCATCATACCCTCAATAGATGTATCCTATTTATAGTCTAATCTTACAAGTGTCAGCATTACGGTGAGGCGGCGGAAGAGAATGAGTTTGGAGAGAGGAGGTGAGCATATGTCGATCTAGCATGGATTTGGAGCCATCAACCATGGGTGGATCTTGAGCTGTCGATCTCTCCTTCTCTAGTTCTAGTGGACTAGGTGTTGTCGCCTGGAGGAAGAATGTGGATTGTACATCAGACGATGACTGTAGTGGCGGTATGAATGCCACCCTTCACATGTGCATCTCTTACGGTAAGGAGTGAATAAATCTATTAATAGGGTAGGAGTTTGTTGTATAATCACCAAGGCGATAGACTAATAGTGTCTAAGTGGCTGAAGATAGGGCTCGCTATAACGGTCTCTACTAAGAATTCCCATGATATTATCGAAAGGTTGGCAGAAGATGCTCATATTACATCATTCTCCTCTTCTCTTCATCTTCAAACTGTTTGAGCACAATGGAGGGATGCTATTGCTATCCATAGTAGGCAAGGCTTGGTTTGGGGCAAAGATGAATGATGATACTCATTCATCACTCTTTATTCTTATATTTTAGCTACAAAAACCTTTGCAAAATGCATGTAGATACTTGTAAATACAAATAATCACCCAAGACATGCATAGTGTAAAAAGTTAATAATTAGCATGTTTTTGTGCAAAATAAAAGAATAAATAAATAAAAGAAAAAAAGGGAGATATTTAGAATAAATATTGAGCAACCTATCCCAAGGGAGGGCTCAGCATGGGCCTGACCGCATAAAAGCCAAAGTAGGAGAGATAGGGAGCTCATGTGTACATATACCTGGTAAATATAATAAAAATATTTTTCCTCTAGAATAGAATAAAGTGGTCTTGTATATATTTGTAAATATTTGTGAATACAAAATCAAAGTAAAAATTGAAAAATTAAAAAGAAAAAAATAATGACCTTACTTGTACATATTCACCATGTACATAGACCCCCTATCCCTATTTATTTCACCATGTAAATAAATAAATTAAAATCTCTAAAAATTTGTATATATTTTATATTTAATGGTGTAAATAAATAAAATAAAAACCATAAAACAAAAATTAAATAAAAAGAACAAAATTAAAAACCCAAAAAGAATATTGTATATATACCATGTATATAAATGTATATATCTATTTATTTAACCCTTGTACATAAATAATAAAAATAAAATAAAAACATCAAAATATTCCTAATTTTATCTATAAATAAATAAATATAAAATGGGAAAAATGTAAAAAAATAATAATTAAAAATCAAAAATTAAAAATCCATATTGTATATATACCTATATATAACACTTCAGTGTAAATACCCTATTTTTATTTCAAAAATAATTAAAAATCACAAAAATATAGACAAAAAAAATAAACATTGTTCATGTTTTATGTTTTTTCGTAATTCGGCCATTTAGTATTTTATTTTTAATTTCAAATAATTCTGATGTGGCCTGCTCCGATTGGTCCACGAGGGACATTGACCCCCCGGTCAACTCCCCCCTTTGGACCACTTCCCACGGTCCATGACGCCCGAGCCCGCCTCGCGTGATTTTTCGCATCATGACCCGATCACCAAATCCGATATTCTCGGGCTCTCATTCTTCCTCTTGCATCCGAGATCCTCTCCTGGTTGTTTGCATTGGGATCCGCGCCTCGCCGTGCCCTGCCCGACCTGTTCTTGCCGGACCCTCACTCGTATATAATCCGAGCTCTGCCTCCACTTTCTCGCATCTTTGGATCGTTTCTCTCCACCCCAGGACCTCCACAGCCACCGCGAGAGTGTCAGCTTGCTTCCGGCCGTGTCGCAGCGAGGAGGGGAGTGGACGGATCACTGATCCGGCGACTTCGCACCGCCGTGCCCGCCCAGAGGCGGGTGCTCGAGCCTCGGGCACCGACTGCCCTTGAGGCTAGGACCTGGAGCATCCCCATCTCTTCCCCAGTCGATATCATCCATAGGTAGCCCTCTTTCCTTCCCTATTTCTCGTAATTTAGCTTTACGCCCATTCACCCCGTCGCCGACGAGCTCCGATTCCAACCACCCTAGCCACCCGCTTGATCATCGGAGTCGACCCACATCTTCGCCTTTCCCCCGCGCACCTTCTCCATCCCTTCGTTCAACCCAGTTCGCTCACGGAACTGGGATTGGGGGCTCCACCGCCGTCGCTTCGCCGGAGCCCCTTCGTCCCGACGCACAGATCCACCTTCATTACCCCCATACCGGGCGTCGAGGCACTTTTGTCCCTCGACCCAGGAGTA